>JABACO010000002.1:16619077-16879979 GCA_013339895.1 Ephydatia muelleri
ATCTGAGTTTAAGGCTTGGAGGATTGAAATAATCACTAATTACAAATGGCATAAATATAATGATGTGTGTACAGATATGAAGTTATGCTCTGAATTAAAATTTGTTTTTTAAGCTGGGATTTAAAACAAATTCTAGTGTAGATATGTTTGAAATTTCAAACTAGGATTCGAAATGGCCTATGGTAATTAATAGCTGTAGCCCTTAATTTTGACCAAACCAAGGAAAACTAAATGTGTTCTTACTAGAACTACAGTATTTCAAAACTTTTAACTTGAATATCATATCAATTCAAGTCCCAGCTAAATGTTTTGAAATTTCAAGTCCGGTTTTTTTGCTTTGTATACAAATTGTAAGTTGTCTAACTTACTTGAGATTGTCTAGATCAAATTATGCTAACAAAGCCAATCTTCGAATGAAGCTTGAAATTACTGTGACTGTAACATTTAGCATACGACAGTTCACATAAAATGTAGGTAGATTTCTGTCAGATATATTCTACTACCTTTCTGATTCACAGCAATATCTATCTTTATCCTGCCAACTGTATAAGTATACTATTCAATGACCATTTTGAAATTTCAAATAACATTTGACCCTTAAAAACAGCACTCATCATGATCTTTTTCTATCACAGAGTAAAGAATCTGAAGTGGATGATAGTGATGTTGATGTTCAGCTAGGAAGTTTTGTGGCATTGGGCCTTGATGAATTCAAGGAGGAACTGCCACAAATTGCCAAAGTTCTGGCTATCGATGATGATTCTATCACTCTGGAGTGGTGGGTGGGAATATATAACTGGCAAATGGGTTCCATGGTTAGTTAAATCTGTGGAACAAACAATATTTGTGCACAGAATCAATATTGTACTAAGAAACATATCTTTATCTAAGTCCAACAGACTGTCTAAACCGATTATAGATAAACTGAAGAGCAATTATGATAATTTTGAGTTCATGTAGGATATTCTGTTGAATTTATGTACGATTTGTGAATGTGATATGAAGTTTATTCAAACATGTTATCCTCTTTGATTATTTTAAGTAGTAGTATGCAAATTTTTACTGTTGACTCTGACGTGTTATTGATATATAACATAATTTTATGCATAAACTAGAACCTCGATCATAAGCACATGACATTTCTTTTGAATGAATTTTAAATTTTATATACATGAAAATGCTCCATGTGTATTGAACAGGGATGGATAATTTAAATCCGACAAGATTTATGTGATTTATTTGAATGAAATAGACCTTTTGGATTCAAATATCAGGAATTGGAAATTCCACGGTGAAATTGGAAGTGGTTATAGATGAATATACCCTATACTATCAAGCCCGTTCAAATTGATTTACCTCCTTTACATCTGTTCGACTCGGTATCAACATAACACGCTGCATTATTTAACATCGCCGACGAACAACTGATCTCAAACTGACGGATGGTTTGGTTGTGATAAGATGAGCACAGCGAAGCATCGCTTGCTGTTGGCGGAAAGAGAACATCATAGTTACATAGCTTATGCGCGTCCAACCCAGCAAAGTACATTACATGTAGAATTGTGCTTGCTAACCTGTGGAGTAGCTAATGAAAATAGCGTACATGCTTAGTACCAGAAGATAGTACATGCCTATCGTTGACTTAAAATTAGTGGATAAACAAATTAGTTGTATACTTTTTTAAACGCAACAGCACCGTATATACCGTATTTTATGTCGTTACCTCGTAATTCGCCAGCTAGGAGTGAATCTATTCATATGCTGCCGTTCGATCAAGTTGCTCGTTTGAGGGCCAAGGCCACTCACTGCATGATGCAAGAGAGAGTGAATAACACGTGTTCCACTTCACGGATTCTATTTTCGCATTCCTCGTTTTCATTTTCGTGGACATGTAGCGAAAACCAGTTTTAATTTGTTATATTCTGCGCTAGCCAGGTGGGGGGAATCCCAGGCTATAAAATAATATAATAATTTTTTCATTTTCCTGTTCATGCCTGTAGCATACAGAAAGCCAGGTTTTGTTTTGTTTCTTTTTATATTTTGTGCTAGCCAAAAGAAGGGGGAACCCCCAGGCTAGATAAATCATGCTGGGAGACCTATGTAACTGAAACACGTCGCTATTTTTGACATTTCAGCCATGTAGTAGGATTCACCACTGATTCAACATGACCTGAAGTGTTGATGGCACATTGGAAAGTACAGGATTATAGATGCAACATACTTCCCGAGCAGACTTGTATAATATTAGAGGCCACTTAGATAAAGGCACCTAGGAGGGTCTTTCAGGAAATGCAAGATAACTGTGGATCCTAAAAAGCTAGCAAACTGAAAGACCCCCAGCGTCTCTTCAAATGGACAGACGTTCAGCAACAAATGTTCTTCAAATGCTGGCAAGTTAGCCAATCCTAGTCTTATTGATCTTGTGGGGCTCGAGTCAGTGCAAGACTACGAGATACACAATTTCACTGCCTAGAGCAGCATAAAAATTCCTCAGTGCATTCATAGCTGCATGTGCTTGTGCATGCTCTGTCTGTTTATATTCATTCAAATTCCAGACCTTATACAGATAAGACCACACAGATCTGATTGCACTGTGGGCAGATGCTTCATTTGAGTATGGCAGGTAAGGTAATTGCCACACTGGTGAAAATAATGATGTCATTATGAAGTGAATTACGAAGTACATGTAGTGTTAGTGATGGTGCCTCTGTGTGATGTGTGATTCTGTTTATGATGCTTCCCTGTGTGTGATGTGTGCCTTATGTGTAACCTGTTGTGATGTGTGCCTGGGTGTGATGTGTTCCTCTGTGTGATGTGTGCCTGGGTGTGATGCACATGTGCCTCTGTATGTGATGTATACCTGTGTATGATGTATGCCTGTGTGTGATATGTGCCTCTGTGTTTTGTGTAGCCTTAGTGACGAGTGCCTATGTGATGTGTGCCTCTGTTTATGATATGTCCCTGTGTAATGTGTGTAGCCTGTGTGTGATGTGTGATGTGTGCCTGTGTGTGCTGTGTGCCTGTGTGTGATGTGTGCCTGTGTGTGATGTGTGCCTGTGTGTGATGTGTGCCTGTGTGTGATGTGTGCCTGTGTGTGATGTGTGCCTGTCTGTGATGTGTGCCTGTGTGTGATGTGTGCCTGTGTGTGATGTGTGCCTGTTTGTGATGTGTGCCTGTGTGTGATGTGTGCTGTGTGTGATGTGTGCCTGTGTGTGATGTGTGCCTGTGTGTGATGTGTGCCTGTGTGTGATGTGTGCCTGTGTGATGTGTGCCTATGTGATGTGCGCCTGTGTGATGTGTGCCTGTGTGATGAGTACCTGTGTGTGATGAGTGCCTGTGTGTGATGTGTGCCTGTGTGATGTGTGCCTGTGTGTGATGTGTGCCTGTGTGTGATGTGTGCCTGTGTGTGATGTGTGCCTGTGTGTGATGTGTGCCTGTGTGTGATGTGTGCCTGTGTGTGATGTGTGCCTGTGTGTGATGTGTGCCTGTGTGTGATGTGTGCCTGTGTGTGATGTGTGCCTGTTGTGTGATGTGTGCCTGTGTGTGATGTGTGCCTGTGTGTGATGTGTGCCTGTGTGATGTGTGCCTATGTGATGTGCGCCTGTGTGATGTGTGCCTGTGTGATGAGTACCTGTGTGTGATGAGTACCTGTGTGTGATGTGTACCTGTGTGATGTGTATTTTCAGAGGATGATGAGGATGATGATGAACCCTATTAGTTGAAGTTCTGTATCTGTTAATGATTCCCAATAGCTTACATTACGTTTGATGTCCAAATAATATTACCAGCCACAGGTCTCACTTACTGAAGTGCTGTCTCTGTCCTTACTTCAAAATAGTTCTTTTTAGAGCTACTGTTAAAATCTGGAGATTTGCTTTGTTTGCGCTGCACTTAAATCAACAAATGACAAACCATGCAAAGTATGTACATTTTGTGATGTTGTTACCATGAAAGCAAAGACTCTAGGATTGGCAATACTTTATACTGATCATGCTATTTCAGCTACAACACTATTGGAAAGCATTGAGTGCACTCATTTCCATTACTTTTCCCATAGCTTGGATGAGTGTCTCCACCTGCTATGTGTGCATGATGTGGGATAATGTTATACCGCTTTCTTGTAGAGTGAATGGACAGCAACAAGCTAGCAATAATACGCAGATGTTCAAGAATCAGAGTATCACACCACTTGATAACAGGTTGGTCAACAACATAATGCACAACACAATACATGCAGAATAACTTATTACATAAATGACGACCTATAATTTGTGTATGGAACACCCACAGGGTTTGGATATCTGCTTCTGATTTCCTGTGTGGAAAACAGGAAAAGTGATTATCAGTTCACCTTCAACAAGGCATGCTGAATTATTTACATTTTGAACACATTTGGGCATTATCTCCCTTCTGTCAGATGGGTGCGTCACCAATCCCTTCCTTTCCAGGTATGTTGGGTGGTCCCACAGCCCCAGGTCTTTCAATAGCTGCCAGAATTGTTGGTACAGTATAAACCTTTTCTATCATGTGCTAGGGATGGGGCAGCTCTCCCAGTCAGGAACACTGGTGGCCTATGGATAATGCAGGGCCCAAACAGGCAGTATGGACACGAAGGCTCATCTTGACTGCCATCCCACACTGGTGAGTCTCCTCCTGGTTAACCAGAATAGATTGATGCAGGAAACCAACAAAGTGATGTTGCTATGACAACTAAGCAATTACCTCTTGGTTGTCCTGTACTGGAGGTGGTGGCTGGTACTTGGATGGTATCTTGGCATGTAAATGCTACATCCACCCCTCCTGCATTGTGGTGTTTGATCACCTGTCTGAGGTCCGCCACAAAGCCTGCAGGTAGGCTTCCACTTGTACATTGAACCGCAACCTAGTAGAGTGTGTAAGAATATAAGCCTAGCTGTTTTACTAATTGCATTCAGTACTGGCTAGAGGAAATATAGTTACGAAAAGTTTCCTTACCACGAGTTGTTACATACTGCAGGCGTTTAAAAAACTGTTCTACCTTATATAAAAATTTTTTAAAAATGGATTGGGAGAACATTTTACAGATCCTACTGATGCTCCAGATTTGTACCGATTTAGGCTTGTAGGCAGTTGTAGACATGTTTACCAGCTGCACAGATGATGATGTGAAAAAGCAGATCGTCAATAACATCCCCATTGAGAATAGTAATTGCTACATCATCTTTTGGAATGGGAATTGATTGTCCTGACATCAGACAAATAGTACATTTAGTTGCCCCTGATGATTTAGAGACATACATTCAAGAGACCGGCAGAGGTGATTGTGATGGAAATATTACATTTGCTAGACTTCTAATAGTGAAACGTCAGCACCAGTTTTGCGAGCAAAGCATGCTTGACCATGATAACTCATGGTAAAAAAACTTTTCGTAACTTTATATCCTCTAGCAATGGAGTGAATGTCTCACAAATTGTACTGTGGTTTGAAACACTGTAACAGATATTCTTCTTGCATGCTGAGATAGAAACTACAACAGGATTTCTCAATCCAATAATGCTGGTCACTTGTCTACGGAACTGGACTGTAGCAGTAGCTGTTAATGCTATTCTATGGCAAAAGGCTTCGCATTTCTCCTAATTTCATCAAAGATTGCCAAAATGTTTCTCCCCTTACAAGAAAAGGATTAGAGCTCAATAAAACCTTACACTATCTAAAATACTGACATAGACATACCACTTCTTAATAGTGTGTGCTTCATTGATAACTAGGACTTTTACCCGTGTGGAGTATTCATCACTTTGCAGAAGCCTCCTCCATTTCCTATTTTCTAATAGTGCCTCTGGAGTGAAATACACCAATCAGTTGACACTTCCAATTAACCACTTTTTCTATCATCTCTGCATCAGTGGTACTAGTAATGTAGCCAGTCTCTAACCTCTTGATGAAAAAGAAGACACCTGGAAATAAATTATAGCATTTCATCACCTGGTCCTGAATAATTGCGGTCAGAGGAGTAAGGACTACAACAATGGAGCGATCGTCAGTGTGCAAGTCAAGTGGCAGACATGGGTAGCATAGACTCTTCCCATAACCTGTTGGACGTACTGCAAACACATCCCGTTCTCCAGCAACAGACAATACTACCTCAATTTGGTGCTCCTTCAAAGAGTTATAACCTAGCGCTTGGGCTGCAAAGTTCGCTAAGACAGTCCACTTCCACATCTGTACGAGCCCTGGCCATTGTTATAGGGCACGTGAATAGCTGTGGTCGATTATAATGAATTCATAGCATAATGAATTTCATATGAACATAAACAATCGACATAAACAACCAGAACCGGTCAGATATCTGTACTTGGCCAGACTGACTGCTGAATGCCAGTCATCTGGTCCCCAGACTAATCCAGAGGATGTTGAGCTCACTCGATTTCCGGTTGGATCCAAACCACCTTTTATACTCGTATTTTCGCATCGATCCGCGGGCGTCTGCTGCGCTCTGCGCAGCTATTTACGTATCGTCTCCTAGTTTTTCATATTAAGTAAACCTAATTATTCATATGCACAATCATCAGCGGATGATTACGATCCGCGTGAATACAGTGACCTGTTGACCTTGAAGATGTGATTACATTCTTAATAGTTAGCGGTACACACCCGCCAAACATCGATATGAAGCCCTACTTTTTCCAGTGCGCTCTCCTCGCCGTACTAAACACCGTCTCTGGAGTGCAGTCCGATCAGTGCGGTGTGGACTTACTCCAATTGGCTATCGACGTACAAGACGTCTCTGCAGTGATACTCGAAGGTACTGCCACCGTGACATACACTGTGTTCGAAAATGAGCTGGGGCCGCCTCCCCCCGAACTGGGAATCGTCATACCGCCTCCTCGTAACGTATCCTTCCAGCCTCCTGACAGCATGCCTATTGCGCCTTCACCTAGCGCGTTTTCTGCTGCTTCATCAACTTCGTCATCTGCATCTACCGGCATTTTATCGGGTCCAAAGTCATCCCCGATCCTTATTGCCAACATCAACACGCTACTCCTGGAATTCGCCTATTCTCCAGATGGTCCGGAGTGCAGCATAAATCCAGATGCAAGTGATAATGGAACCTCCGAAAGAAGGAAGCGATACGCATCGCCGACTGCTTCTACTCTGAACATCAGGCTCCTCTACGAGACACTAAGCAAGGCACTAAATATCACGATTTCGAAACTTCAGTACAATGAATTTTCATCGGCAATCATAAAAATTGCGGAAGAGTATCTAAAAGCCTGCAAGGCATCCACTCAGACCAACGAGACACTTTACACCTTGTACGATCAGCTTGTCGAAGTCCGTCAGTCAAGCGCCTCGAACAAGGCCGACGTATTACGAAGCATACTTGCAAAGACCTTGTGCTCTCACAAAAGAAACAAGCGACAAAGCATCAGGGTGCCTGGGAGGTCTGATTTCTTCCGCTTGATTACTGATTTCGAAGTCAGGAATATATTTGGCTTTAATTTCATAGTCGCGGGCTCAGTTGTACCGTTCCCTACTCTCGCATTTGTCGTAGACACAACTGGCAGCATGGCAGCTGCTATCGCAGGGGTGAGACAAGCAATAAAGAGCATCATTGCACTTGAACAACAAAACCCATTCTTCTACGTATTGACACCTTTCAATGACTACGATGGGGATGCAAGATATAGAAATGTTTCAAGTAAGTCGTGCCAATCATCATTAAATGTGTTTATTTGCTGCATGTTATGTACCTTGCCTTAGATTACGGACCAAACTACATTGCGACTACAAGGAGGGAAGCCGGAGATCCTGATCTGGAACTAAAGAATCTGTATTCGGTAGTGAGTAACTTAACAGCCGATTCCGGCGGTGATGAGCCTGAGTACTGCATGGGGGGAATCCTTGAAGCGTTGCGGGCGAGTCGTACGATAAACGTTAGTGGAGTAAGCTACAGAATAAATTTCTACAGTGAGGCTTCGCATATGATAGTGATCACTGATGCGACTGCAAAGGATGCTTCTCTCTTGAGCAATGTTACGAAAATAGTTTCGTCCCTAGGTGTGAAGGTTCATTTTTTACTGGCTTCGGAGAGTGTTTCATCATACTCTCCTTACCAAAGCATAGCCAGAATTAGTGGTGGTGTGGTGCTAACGTCTACTTTTGAGATCAGCAAAGTGATACAAACTCTAGCATCGTTCGCATCTCAGCTGACAGGCATTACGCCAGTAATAAATGCCACACTTCTAAGAAACAAGAGATCCACGGATAATTGCAACACTTTTGGCGTATCATTGTTTACCTCCCAAATGAGTGTCCTTTTTTTGCAAAATATATCGTTGACATACCCTAATGGCACAACCACACAAATACCGGGACCAAACACTTTTACTGTCAACTCTCCTGACGCTGGACGATGGGCTGTGTGTTCCGCAGGCCAAGTTTACTACAGTAGTCCAACTATTGTGCACTACGCTGTTACTTTTCTTGACTCCAAGTTTTCCATTTCTGAAAATCTACTTAGTGCTTGTAAGTCTGCATGGTTATCAGTAGCATTTAATTCAATGCCACTATGTGCATGATGTGTGCTGCCACTTATGACATGTATAACGCCTTGCTGCATGATTATGTTATATAAAGACAGTATAATACAGTAATGATAATAAACTATACAGTGTAGCAAAAGTGCATGCCATAGAATAAGCTTTGTCTTTACCTCTTACCGGTGTTGCGGTACAGTTTATCCCGGGATATTTTATCCACCCGGACAATTCACGCTAGGATGTTTTATCCGGCCGGATATTATGTCCTAGTACGTTTTATCCTACCCTGGTATTTTTTATCCTACCCTAGGATAAACTATCCTAGGATACTTTACCCTACCCGTATTTACTACACTATAGATATTGTTTATCCTGGATGTACATGTGATGTACAGACGCATATAATGTAACAAGATCATCGATGACTTTGTCAACAATGACAAAGTTGTCTTTGTGAAAGTTGACTTTTATATAGTCAATACCTGATCGTGCCTCTTGATGTTTGCCACCACCCGTGATGTGGTTTACAATGTCATAGAACAATGTTTTCCCAACTGGCATTTTATTAGGCATCTCATTCTTGTGCTTCTCCAGGTACACCTTATACATTGTAGCAATGTCGTGTTTTAAAACTAAGGATTTCATAGCAGATCAGGCCCGTAGCCAGGTCAGGAAATGGGGGGGGTTCGGAAAACAAATGTGGACCTAACTAGTGGGCGGTGGCCGAGGTGGGTTGCCCGATACGAAAAGGGGGGGTGGGTAGTCCACTTCAGGTCCGATATAGGCAGTGGGCCGACTTTGTAAAATTATTAATGGGGGGGGGGGGGGGGGGTGTGTGTGTGCAGTCCCTTACGACGGGGGGGGGGGGGGGGGGGGGTGCAGTCCCTTACGACGGGGGGGGGGGGGGGGGGGGGTGCAGTCCCTTACGACGGGGGGGGGGGGGGGGGGGGTGCAGTCCCTTACGACGGGGGGGGGGGGGGGGTGGGGGGGGTGCCTTCCCTTCCTTACTGGGGGGGGGGGGTGCAGTTAACTTTTGGCACACAGAAAATACGTTTTGCTAACCGTTACAGTATTACAGAGCGCGCGTAATGAAGTAGACGTAATATGGTGACGTGCGGTTACGGAAAGGGGTAATCAATTATCGTTCAGATATGATAATTCGTAATAAACATTAACAAATAACCATAGCTATTTTAATCGTAGTGTTTATGTGTACGTCGTAGTGTGTGTGTGTGTGTGTGTGTGGGGGCAATTCGCTTCAGGTCCATTACGAAAAGTGGGGGGGGGGGGGGGGGGGGAAGCTTTGCAAGCCGGGACCCGCACCACATAAGCGGACCTTGACCCTTTTAGGGGGGGGTTCGTTCGAACCCCCCGAACCCCCCCTGGCTACGGGCTTGCAGATACATTCTTCAGGTCCTTCCATCTGACATCCTTATTTGGAGAACGTTTCTTAGCCTCCCATGCAAGGCGGCTGATATTATCATTACTGTAGACAAAGCTTACAGCATAGTGAATCACCTCTTGGCACACACGAGAATGCGTTTCACTATAGGTCTGAAGAGTCAAGCCATGTGACAAATAGAGTTTGTCTACTTTTGCTTGAAACATTAACTCCTTGACATAGTTTATGTTCAGCGTGAGAAGTGATGCAACATAAGCTCGTGGTAAATCAGAAAGAGGAACAAGTAGCCTCCTTGCATCAGTAGAGGTGAGTCGTTTAACATGTTTCAATGCATCTCTGATAGCAGAGGTCATAGTGGTGAGCATGATTCCATCTGACGGTGAGATACCAACTGAAGGGACAACTGTACGGTTCTCTTCCCCCACTACAGCTTCAATGGGAGCCAACGACTTGAGGCTGAACACCTTCTTTATCTCACAATCGCTTTTCATATTCCAATTTGGAACC
The DNA here is from genome assembly GCA_013339895.1 of Ephydatia muelleri. Classification (NCBI taxonomy): domain Eukaryota; kingdom Metazoa; phylum Porifera; class Demospongiae; order Spongillida; family Spongillidae; genus Ephydatia; species Ephydatia muelleri. The sequence goes on from JABACO010000002.1 coordinate 16,629,510, forward strand.
AACATTCTTGCCCATGCCTTGATGCCTCTTACAAACACTGTCTCGATCCTATTCATGACCTCTTGGGCAAGATCATTTTTAGATCGTGCTTGCCGCCTTTTCTCACCATTCGGAAGCCGTCGCACACTGCTTTCGTCTCCTAGAGACCCCATCGCTTCTAGAGCCTTTAGAATCTGTGCTTGCGTTGTGAAATCACCAAGCGAAACAGTTTCAATTGAGACGGCATCGTCTGCAGCGGGAGGGACTTCAAGATGGACAGTCACGGTGTCTTTCATGCGTTTAGACCTTACGGCTGCTGGTTCAGGTTGCTCGATAGATACCTTTCTCGGCCGACCGCGCTTACGATTTTGGCATTTACAACACTTGGTGCAATAGTAACCTGCATCACACTTGACACACACTGGCTTTCTGTGCTTATCGTAGCACGAAAGTGGCATCCCGAACGAGTACTATAGCGTAATTACTAGTAGTCTTGTTCCCAGACCCTGGTCTATAGACATTTTGCGTCATGTTGTCTGGGAACGAGACAAAAGCAATGGTCCGGGGACCGACGTTCACACTTCAGCTGCAAGTTTATCACAGAAAGAGGCTAAATACAAGCTTGATACTACCTGGGTCCGTTGTTTATACAAATTGAAGTCTCCTGGGCAATCCAAATTCAAATACAATGGCCTAGGAAAAAAGTGTACTACGCAATGTTTTACCGCAACAAAAACGAGAACGATTCCACTATAGATCAGTATGGCTTATTGCTGGAAATAGATACAAACTTAGGAATTGTTCGACACAGCTCAGCAAGAGATTAGCTTTCTAATAATATATTTTATATAGCAAATAGAATCAATGAGACTAATTTTCTGAATATTGAGTTCGACGAAAAAAGTTCACGAAAGCGGTGTTAAAATCATTAAAATAATTTAATTTGTCATCAAACACGTATATGCAATTTGAAATTCGTTACCCAGGTAATCTCTACCTCTCAGCCTCAGGGAGGTCACAATGCCCTTCGGATAGGTCACGTTTCCCAGAAATGTTCCAGAACAGTTGACGAGGCTAACGGTTGTTAGCGAAACATTGTCGGTGTTCAGTAGATCTAAACCAAGCCATGCATTTGGGGATATGTATTTGGCATTATCTTGTCAGCTTAAACAAACAGCTGAAAAGGATTATAAACAATAATGGTTTTAATGCATGAACTATTGAAAATTACCTTGAAAGTTGATGTACAAATTCCCTTCCCTGATCTGATATGATGATGTCAAGCCAGCCATGACGACAAAACACTCCACCAACTGCTGTCTTATCTTTAAGTGGAGCACCTTCAGGCCACTTTGAGACGTAATCTGTTGCTGTCACAATATGCGTATTTTTCCTACACGTTTCAGGTAATGGACCTACTAATATGAGAATGATTGGACATAAAAACGTTCTCTAGGGAGCGTTGGTGGTGTAAGGATATAAGGGTCTAATCAGTAATGCAACAATCTTATATGCTGCACACATGCAATAGATCCTACAAATGTGCTAAAAATAGCATTATCTCTTATTACTGATAAGACCCTTGTTTCCTTGCCTTTTACACAATCATTGCCTAGGAATCCTATACATCACCAAAGTTCACTTAGAGAATTTTCTTTTTTGTTAACTTGTTAAATATACCTATCAGATCAATGCCTATTTGACTCCATACTTTGCTGGAATGGGGTGAAGTTCAGCTTTCTTCCCTTCAACTTTTGCATTGACCCGCTGACATACATCACATCGTCTGCAGTACTGGTCTACATCTCTGTTAAGTCCTTTCCACCAGTATGTTTGTCCGATCTGCAACAACATCAGAAACACAATAGTAAATGAACTATACATTTTAAAAGTAATTTAAGGTCATGCCTATTTATGATACTTCTGGTGCATACTGTATATGGAAATGTAACACCATAAAAACTTTACTCGGGTATCTAGCAACATATGTGTTAAAAGGTGATGTAATAGACAAAATGACTACCAGACATGCATGTTCGATGCACTAAGTGTTTGGTCTTTTTCACAAGTACGTCCTCCATTTGTGAGGCATTCTATACAAGTACTCTGTTGCATGTCAATGCAATTTTATTCGGGGCAATCAAGTGCATGCTTGTACAAGACCATTCTTTGCACCACTCGATACGCTTAGAGAAATTAAACAAGAGCTAGATCTCCGGAGTGGACTCCTTACGTTATTTTGCGACATTCAGTCCTCAGTCACTTACCTTAGCTCGCGTTTTGTCCCTGCCGTAGTGGCAAGTTGGCAACCATCAATGCCATCATGGCGGCATGAATAATATTGGTTCTCTCCTTTGCGTTTGCAATCACCCGTTTGAGACATATCTCATTCACTGCGTCTGTTGCTCTGTAATACAGCAATCGTTCTTTCAGCACAAAGTAGCAGCTTGCTGGCGTATTCTCCGTTTCTCGTTTGCTGTAGCGTGAATCCCGAAGGTCACCACCCTCTTTACAAGAAGTGAGATAGTCAACCAACACGATACCGTTTCTCGTCGAGATGCGAAGACATTTTCAAGCCGAACAAACAACATGTGTTATGGCGGATAAAGTATCCTAGGGTAGGTTAAAATATACTATCCAACCGGATAAAAAATACTCGCACATTTTATCCCCCCGGATAAAATATTCGGGAGGATAAAATATGCTGTGACACCGGTTACCCGGTACCGTTAAACAATCAGTGAGTTTTCGTTCCCGTTCAATAACAGATAATTTGTTACCGACTAATTTTGGTAAAAGTCAGTAACAATTGTTATTGCTTGTATCCCAGCAACTAATTTTATTTATGACCACCCACAATTGTGTGTGAATAATTTATAGCTTGATTGTATGGAATCGTTTCCGCGAAAAGGAACCTATTTAGTACGCGCAATAGAAATGTAACGCTTGAGTTGAAATGTATGGCTGATTAAAAATTCAGCACCTTACAACTCCATGACAGATACTCCGATTCTCAGTGCATCAAAGCAATGTGTAGATGACATTTCTGACTTCTAGAATATCAAATTATGAAAAACATGCGTTCGGTGACTTAGGTCCCTTTTCGCGGAAACGATCCCATATAGACCTCTTCACTGTGATGATGTCAGAGCCAGGGCATCATCCCATTTACCGGTATAAATTAATACGCGATAAATTACGGATATGTCACGACTTTTAAACTAATTGAACGCCAAGAGCATACAGTATATCCATACCGGTACGCTCATGCGGTTGTGTGCGCATGTATGGATGGATTATTAGAAAACCAATCTAGTGTAGTGTATCATGTTTAGAATGCCAGTTCACCCCTCAGTTATTAAGAATATGTGCCAGTTTTATAATGGACACACAAAAACAGCACGTCAAGCTTGATTGCGGGCCCATTACAGCAAGCGATTTCATTCGGAAGAGCGCGCTTCCGAGTTTTGTGCACCATTGCTCACGAAATTGTAAGTGGACCGATTCCATACTAATGATTTCGCGTGATAGTAGGGATGCACTCCGCGATCAACGTACATTGCACGCGCACGTACAATTTTGTAGTTGACGTACCGTGTACGCAAGCCATTGCAGTGGTTGAACAGAATTCCGATGTCATTTAGGACTACTGAGGCCAATAAACGTTGCTTGGTGGTAACTTCTGGCAGATATAGCATGCTGTTTAGCGTACTGTACTTTTCTGATGAAGTGAATCCCCCAGAGCGCATTCATATGAAGGTCTTACATTGAGTAAGAGAGTGTTCAAATAGATCCAAAACAGACCGACTCTCCTTGTTCCATCTTTTGCTTATCGTGTCCAAACGTCCATGCCAAGTGGGGCGGTCAATTAGAGAAAAGAGATACGATTTATAAAATAGTTGTGTACAAGAGTCGATCCACGCCGCCATCTTTTTTTGACACAAGTTTAGAAAAGAATTGCAAATAGCCATCGCAAGTATCAACCACACAAAAAACTAGCGACGTATCGCTTTACTTTAGCCAAGCTGCTACAAGTCATGGCAGGCGCCCGGAAGCCTTCTATTTCAGCAACCGTACAGCAGCATATTCTTTTATGATTGTGTGACCTTGACTCGAACCAGTGGACACGCCTACTTTCGTAGCGGTAATCATTACGGGTCAATAAGGAAGAATATCGGTAAGTATCAATAGGAGTTGCTTGCGAAGCTTTTTCTTTCTCTGCATCCTTGGTGGCCATACTGACCAAGAAATCAAAGTCACTGGAATTGTCTAATTATGACAAAACTGTAATGGTTGAGCCCTCGTGAAAAGGTCTTTGCAGCTGCCTGGCGCAGATTGTTAAAATTAATACGTGTAGTTATGTGCCAACCATAGATAGTAAAGTATTATACTATCTATGCATGGGTCGGGTCGACAATCGATAAATGATGTGAGCTTATATTGATTTTTCTCTTCAGCTCCCTATGCACCGAAGGTTTACCCAGCCAAGGGACCCTCGTTCTGCACTTGGTGAAATTATATAAATATGGGATCGCTTCCAGCGAAAAGGGACCTACCGCATGTTTTTTATTTCAAGATTTTAAATTTATTGATACATGCACCAGAAGTCTGAAATGTCCTCTACACATTGCTTCTTATAAAATCGGAGTATCTGTCATGGAGTTCATGTTTAAGTAGCTGGCATACATTTCAAGCAAGCGTTACATTTCTATTGCGTGTATATACTAGAATTTTATAATGCATATATGCGATAGCTAGGTCCCTTTTCACAGAAACGATCCTGTATCTGCCATTGTACTTGTAGTATAATTATTTTATGCATGTATCTATACTTTGCATTCATGCAGGCACGAATGGAATGGTAGCAGTGAATATCCTCGAAGATAATGCCAAATACATATCCCCAAATGCATGGCTTGGTTTAGATCTACTGAATACCGACAATGTTTTGCTAACAACCGTTAGCCTCGTCAACTGTTCTGGAACATATCTTGGAAACGTGACCTATCCGGAGGGCATTGTGACCTCCCTGAGGCTGAGAGGTAGAGATTACCTGGGTAACGAATTTCAATACCAGAGAAACACCAGCAGCCAGTTGTCTTTTTCTGCCAACCCGTGCAATTCTTTGACCCTCGTCCCCAGCCAGTCCAGTGGTGTTGTCGTTGCACCAGGAGAGAGCCGGATATTCTCGTTCTCTCTCTTAGTCACCGCTAGTACTACACCGACTGAGGTCAGGATAAGTACGCTATCGAACTCGGACAGGATCAGCGGTTTGGGGTTAATGAACGGCTCTGTGATCTCTTCAAATGCAATAGCTACTGTACGAGTAAACGTATCTGTTAGCACGTTGGCTAGCGGAACCGCAACAGTTTCATTTACGATTCAAGCCCATTGTGGATGTAACGTTAACGATGCCTACGAACAGGTGTTTCAGATCTCCAGTGTCATGGTGAGCATTATTTATAAACCCGCTCGCTAATTATTATTATATTAATGCCGACAGGGTACGCCAACTGACCAGTGTGGTGGGTGTCTCAACGGAGGTACCTGTGTCTACCTATTTGGAAGATATTTCTGTTCCTGCCCTCCATCTTTCATAGGAACCTACTGCCAAACAAGTAGGGTGTATGCATGCGCACGCTTCGTCCATAACCGATCTCAATCAATTGCTCTCATTTCCACATGCAGTGAACTAATCGAGCTGAAGTGTCGCGGTCTATTACACTGTATAAGCAGCCTTGCATGTGTACGTGTATAAAATTTGCTGTGATTCTTGTAATGTGTATAGTTTCTTGTTCTACTATAAGAGTGTGCACTGTAAAAAACACATGCAGTGGGTCATGTAGCCGTGCATTAAACCCTTACCTCACCAGTGTCCCATGCACCAACGATACGCTGTGGGCCTTGCCCGCAAGCATGGTGGGACAATGATATTGTCGTAAAAATTTCACGAAGCGAACGACAGAAATTTTCCCCTTTCTCCCATATAACATATAATAATGCACGTACGTTAGCATTTGCCTTGCATGTAAGCGAAAGGATTTATCTCTTGGTCAGAAACTACAAGTCATACAATTAGCATCTGACAAGACATCTCAAACTGACATTGCACAGCAATATGCATGGCTGCTCGCAGTCGACTGTATCGAAGATATTAAGCCAGAAAGTCGCTCTTCAGCACGATGCAGTAAATAGAATTTTTATTTTTATTATTATTATTTTTTAGTTTCGAGCGGCGGAGTCCGTGAAACGAGAAATCAAATCGTCATGGCCTAAGAGATCAGAATAGTAACTGGCGCATCCCGTGCTCGAACATCAGTAAACCAGGTAAAAAGAGCCTTTTCAACATCATCAGCCTTTCTAGTATACGTTTTCGCTTGCATGCGATGATTTGCCTTATTTTCTAAAAGCAATTGACCGCGTGGCAGGAAGTTTAATACGAATGGCGTACTTATGTTGTATATAGTAGTTTGTGCCACTACAAAAGAGGTTGTATTCCCTCGGCGTACATAAATATGAATGGGAGGAGACGTTTGGCGGCTTATTTGATCGCACAATGGCAATGTCACGATCGACAGTCGTGAAAACTGTAATCTCTCCCTCAGATCTCGGCGCACATCACATTGTAGTCTTGGATACGCCTACCCATGTTTGCCAGCAATTTGGCTGTTACTGCGTTACTCAAGGATCGGAATTATAAAATAATATTAAACAAGTTTACGGTATACACCAGGGGAAACACGGAAATGGGTTTGTTATCAGCCCGCCGCAGAATTAAATTCACTATTTTATTTATTTATTTATTTATTTATTTATTTTTATTTTTTTGCCGCCGCCGCACACCCGACGCCTCATCGGGAATCCGTGAAACGACTTATCAATTCGTCGTGGCCTTACTGTAAAAAAAGAAAAAACGGGTGAACGTCACTCCTAATCCAGGAGTGAGTGTCGCCCTCGAAATTTCACTCCTATTTTAAGAGAGAACACTCCACTTTTCACTCTCGATGTGAAGAGTGCTCGTCACTCTTTTTTATCGATTGACACTCACTCTTTTAAAGAGTGCGCGTAACTCTTTTTTATTGATTAACCGCGCTCATTTGACTAAATTTCTTTATTGCGTGCGATTTTTCCCATATGGAGAAATGGCCCATACGTAGGCGGTTTTTTTTAAATCAAATTGAATTTTCAACACGTTTGCATTTAACGATAAATCGGACTGATTGTGCATCTGTGCTTTATATTATTATACCATGAACCAATTCGTATAAACTAAAATCAAGACAAAAAATTAATTTCTACCGCGCAAATTTATTCATAAACGAAGTGTCATTACGTAATCCTTGTGTCATCGTTTATAATTATATTTTGTCGGCTTGCTAGCTAGACAGGTTATAAAAGTTAATGGCTGTTACTGTTAGATAACTCAAAGACAGTTTGAATTACAATTATAATTCTAACGATGCACAGATTAATCGGCTATGCGAAATGTGGAGCGCATTAATTAGGCACAATGATGCAATGCAGGGCAATAAACGGATCGAACTACGTAGGGGCTTCTTCATGATTGCATCTTCTGAGACGCAGGTGTACTATGTGAATTTAGTAGCGTAGGGTATGTTCGGCAGTGGGTAGTGTTCGGCCCAATGTGCAGAACAGGCATATCTTCGATGCAGTGAAGGAGGAGATATGGCCTTCTCCCTATACTGTTGGCCATCCCTCTAAAATGATGGACTTCTCCCTGTACTGTAACTAGTGTTAGCCTTCTTTCGAATCGTTAATTGACCGTCTCCTTATACTGTTGGTCTTCTTCCTATATCCCTGTACTTTTGGCCTTCTCCCTATACTGTTTGCCTTATCTTTGCAGTGACTTTGGGTTCTTATTTCTCACACTGTTATCACAAAGTGTACATGTGCATGAATGTACACACCTGTGCAACACACACATGCAGAGGCACTGGCTTGTACCACTTGCAGTGACTTTGGGTTCTTATCTCGCATGTGCACTGTTTTTACAAAGCGTGCACACACACACACACACGCACACGCACACGCACACACACACACACACACACACGCACACGCACACACACACACACACACACACACACACACACACACACACACACACACACACACACACACACACACACACTCACACCACAGCAATTCAGGGCTTTGATTCCGGGCCCGTGACAGCACGCAATATCACCCGGAAGAGCGAGCTTCCGAATTTTGCGCGCCATGTGCTCTCGAAATCGTGAGTGGACCGATTTCATACGAATGATTTCTCGGTCCCGGAGGATTATTTGTATGCGCACGGGGTAATTCGAGAGCAACGTCGCGCGCGAACGTGCAATTTTGTACGTGACCGAGGAACCTACTGTGTACGCACTATCGTATGACGTAAGGAAAGTTAAATATACTAGTTAATACTATTATTACTTTCTCAGGTTATTGATCTCATAGTCAAAAAATTTAATGTTTCAAGTTTACAAATATGAAACATAGAAAGTTGATAAGAGAACAAACCTGTTCGTAGAAAAGAAAGCATAACTGAAACAACACTTTTACCAAAAAATGGCCTTACCTCCCAGCAGTTGATGGTGACGTTGTAACATCTGACTTCCACAACACAGGTCTTTCTTTAGAATAGTTCACTGCTGTCAACCCGAATGCACGTAGAATACACCGCCATTTGAGCGAAAGGAAAAGGGTAACAATAACGAGGTGCTGTTACATCACGTACGTTTTAGCGCTCTTGTTCAGCCAGGATGTTTCAGGTAGATCAAGAAATCCAACATTTCTGCCATAATGCAGTAGAGAACACCATTATTCTGTTCCCGACGTTACGCCTTGAAAGCAAACAAAGTGCCACACAAAAATACGTAATTGACAGCTTACCTCCTCGCTGTGTAGCGTAGTCGGTGTCATAGGGTATACGGTCCGGCCCAATTTTCGGTCCGGCGGACCGTATTCCCTTAGGGAAAACGGTCCCCCCCCCCCCCCCCCCCCCCCCCCCCCCCCCCGGACCCAACTCCCTAGGGAATACGGTCCGTCTAAAATATTGTACATCCAGGGAATACAGTCCGGGGGAGGAGGCTGACTCAATTCCCTGATAGAATGGAGATTTGATTTTGACGATTGTTCGTACGATGTTTCTGGACTGTGGTTCATCCAGACAGAATTTATATAATGAAAGCAATTTAAACTCAAGACATAAGTTATATATTGAAACCAAGATAGAAGTTCTTTCACGACATCAGATGTTTAATGTAATGAATAGCTGATTGTTCATACGATGTTTCTGGACTGTGGTTCATCCTTTGCAGGAGCGTGATCATTAGCTACAGTGTAAAGAATAGCTTGATTCCTATTTGTCACCTCAAATGATTTTGACATCTTTTACCTCAGGGTAGAGGACATCCCAAGCAAAGGTATTTGCTTGAGGGCCCTTAAAACCTTTATCTATTGCAATCCCAAACAAGAAGTGTTGGACTGCCTCTACCTGTGCGATAAAGAAACATAAGAATTTTTACAGTGCTCAGTCTCAGACGTTCATAACATAACCTATACCATTCCACGGCCTTCTTGTTCTCAGTCTTAGTACATGTACGTGACGCGCATGCACGTGATTTATTAAGATATGTTTAATCTGCCTTTTGCAAACCATGCACCATGTATATTGACAGAACGTGTACCACAAATTTAGCTCGGCAATGTCATATTTTTTTTAAATGGTGATGTAGGATTTGTAGGCACCAATTTACTAAAAGTACGTAAATAAGGGATTTCGTATATTCTCGCAATTATCAAATATTATTTGACAAATGCTGTGCTTACTTGGTGCCTACAATTCATACATAACCAATTTTATACATTTCATTTCTCTAATGGCTTGTCTGTGAGTGCATTTTTATATGTGTATCAGTACATGAGTGCTAGCCATGCAGCAATTACTATTGTTCATGTCGAAAGCTTTCATAGAACATATACTGACATGTGTGTACACTGGAACACATGGTTGGGATTTCATTTTTCATTTTGTAACCGAACACTATAGCTAGATGAGCCAACATCGCTTGCGCGTCCTAATACCAGTTCAGATACTACGACTAGATCTCCCCTATCACTGTAGTGTCTGCTAGTATCGGTCAGGTAGGATCTTGATGCAACTGAACTAACAGTCATACTGTTGGGGTGGACCAATCTTTCCTTCTACTGTCCCCTGTATAGATTTCCTGAATCATGGGCGGGATAAACTGTATGGTGTGGTGAAGGTGCTAATTAAGACTTGTTATTCGTGAACTTCTAAGTGGTATAGAAGCCGTACTATGGTATGGGCATAAAATTATTGAGCAATTCTATACATAGCCTCTGGAGGCATGGAAAGAGAAGCGAGTAAGTTCTATACTGGCGCCGCGTGAGGATTGATATCGACGATTCGTAGCTGTTTTTAATTATAACAGGTACAGGTAAGATTAAAATACTATTTGCAGTTAATCGTTTCATGACCGTTACCCCGGTAGCGCTCTACTCAGTTTGGTCTATTAAACGCTCCTTCCTTACTTCGCAATCAATGAACAGACTACGGTGAACTGACGAGTGTGTTGGTCACTTAGATTTAGCGATAACATGAATTGCTGTATTTTCTGGCAGTCTAAGTTTCTACTCGGCTCTAAACTAGTTGCGTCAGGTCATATTGCAAACCCATATACCAAGATTTATGTTCATCTGGTCCCATGGGTACTAGTAATAGGGGAAGGATGTAAAACTGTTCTTTCAGTGTGTTTCAAAGGTGCATTCTTACTGATGCACAACTCTCGGAGGAAGACTGGTGACAATGTGTTTCTATTGGAGAGAATCTGTGTGTTAATTTAAGGTCAATGTACATGTATCGTGTGTTTGCACTTACTCTCACATGATAAATCCATTCTTATAGGGTGTAGATGCTCACCTCTCCAAGGTGATTGGAGACCATGCATGTATTCTCATAGGTCAGTGTGCTTGCACTAACCCTCAGATGACATACACCTGTATGTATATGCACCTCTAAGACAGGGTTTGGCGACTGTGTGTTTCTACTGGAGGGAATCAATTTATTTAAGGTCAGTGTGTTTGCACTTACATGTACCCTCAGATGACGAAATCTAGGCACGTTCTTTTACCGCAAAAAGACATGCACACAAAGACAAGCCAGACAGCTTAAAGACATGTGAGAATACAACAAAGAGATGCTGTCCCAACAAGATATGTGATTTTTCGTTAAAACCTACACAAAGACATCCAGCCCAAACAACACCACTAAAACAGTAAGTTATTCTGTTTTATTGTAATCCTTAACTTCCATGAGCATGGCTTTTATCATATACAGCAACAATGCTATGTGTCTAATACACAGTGACACTCGAGACTAAAAAGACACAGGGCACACAAGCAATATTAACGGATGCCGCCAAGCTTATATTTGTCTGTGAAATTCACTTTTTGGCTGATTTTACAGGTACGAAATTGAGTACACTCAATATATCAGCATGTCTCTTATGTTCATTTGACTAGTATCCCTCTCTCATCCCATTTCTTTTTCTCCTCACACAGGACCTGGGGTATAGAGGAAGTATGCAGTCACACTTAGAGTGTGCCAGGTCGATTTAACCGCTAATTAAGTACCAAGTTTTTGAGGGCCCATGCAGCTTAAAGCTATGTGTCCCTGTATCTCTCTCATCTCCCTTCCTTTTCATACCTCCTCCCCCTCTGCAGAAAATCTCTGGGCACACGAGCAGCGTTATTTGTCTGTGAAATTCACTTTTATATCATGTACATGATTGAAAAACACTTATGCATCATTCTCTAAACAATAATGGCTGAAGTGTACTAGTTTATATTCTTTTTTACAGGTACGAAATTGAGATTTATCCAGTGCCCTCATCTCTCTTATGTTCAGTTAACTATTATATATTTTTATTTCTTTAATCTTTATTTCTACTTTGTTTGCACTACGATTTGATAATATAAACAGTGCTGCATGTATAGTTGCCGACCTGCACGCGATCCTTTTCGAACCAAATGGAAACATTATAAATAGTAACAAGACAGACCGAAGAATAAGGTTAATCAGTGTTAAAGAAGCTGCATACATGTATATAGTTGGCGACCTGTGATCATTGTGGCTTTTGATTTTCGAACCAAATGTGCTGTTACAGACCGAATTGAAACTGCATACATAGTTGACGACCTACAGCTTTTGCTTTTCGAACCAAATGTTACGTGCATGCAAGGGTTGGAAATACATGCAATTATTTCAAACCAGGGAATACGGTCCGGGGGGGACTCAATTCCCTAGGGAATTGAGTCCGGTTAATTGGTTTTGTACAACCAGGGAACTCGGTCCGGTGGACCGTATTCCCTAGGGAGTTGGGTCCGGGGGGGACCGTATTCCCTTAGACGGTCCGCCGGACCGAAAATTGGGCCGGACCGTATACCCTATGACACCGGCTTCAAAACGGGCGGCCCGCTGTAAAGCCGGTCGGTTGACTAATTAAGTTGTCTTACGGGTGTAGCTAAAACCAGGAGCAGGAGTTCGTACCTAAAATCTCATATGAGCAGGCGCAGTATGCCTTATGAGCAATTTTGAGTGCATATGTGTGGACGTGTGCATGGCCTCATTAAGTTTAAGCTCGCGTGCGGCGGGTGCTGTGTAGTATACCATTTTCTATGCTTGTTTGCACTCTGCATGTCTGAGTGCATTTATTTCTCCGTACCCAATAAACTAACAGAAACTGATTTGTTTTTTACGACGGGTGCTATGTGCTATGTACAGTATGCTCCACCTGATAAAGCCTGCATGCACAAAGATAACTCGTCATCTACTAACAAAATACACTCATCCTCAGATCACTCTTCTCGCTTGAACACCTCCAGAATTCTTACTATACCTGGGCACTGGACTGAATTCTCTTTAAGTATGGCCCATATTTGCCCCATGCATATGCATGCATGGTACAGAGTATGTACCTACAACTCTTGTGCTTTTCTGCCAGTCCGTTTAAACTAGTGTACACTATTTAAGGTAGTAACCAACCACACACTAACTTGACACTTTGGGTCATTGTTGTAAATCATTATATAAGGTAATACTAAAAAATTGCATAAGCCGAAATGGAGTTAGTGTTGCTAACGCTGTCTGCCTCTTCTTATTTGCAGGTACATGTACAAAACCTTCCAAGTGAAGTATCATAGACACCTATCTCTGAGTTTTGAAGCAGGGAGCAGGTACAGTGCAGAAGCTTCCTACCTTCTGGCTTACCTACGTGTCTTGTCCGTTCTCACTAGTCTGGCACATCATCACTGTACTCAGTGTACTGGTGCCTTGTTGTGATTGTATAACTCACCTGTATACGACGTCGTGTATAAAGACGTTAAAAAAAAACAATATAGCTTTACCCTTACTTCTAACTGAACACTTCCTGTAATACCAGCTGTCTGCCGGCTGAAAAATTCTGCATAGATTTCTTAACTTCCTAGAAGGTCTGTATACAGCTAGTGCATGCATATAGCTTGCCGATTTTTTAATAACGCTCAAAATTAGGCTGAAGCTCCTGGCTCCTCCAAATAACCTGCATGTTATTATTTGTAACACTCATTATGCAAATACTGCTCATCTGCATCAAATATAGTGCAGAGCTAAAAGTGAACTGTGCACACAGTAGTGTGCACGTAAATCCTGCATGACCATGACCCAACCGAATACATCTGGTTGCATAATTTATATAACAACCCCATGTTTCCCATGAATTCAGCCCCAAGCAAACACTGTACCTCCTTGTCATGATGAAATATCACTAGAACATTCGCTGTCACCCGTCCCACCACATCCAAACTGAGGAACACCATTTCACTATAGCACCATGCAATAATGAAAAAACCAGACTGAACGTTCAATTCCTTGTTGCATCTCTTTGAACAAAACTGTATAGCAAAGAACTGAAACAGCTAGCTGGTCCCGAATCCAACAAAAACTTGACCGCAGTCCCTCAATTTATACCAGACTATTGATATTATTATATGGGACAGTGTCCAGCAAAATCGGGCTTGTAGGGTTATAATTTTATCACCATAAAAATTGCACATTGTACTAAACAACACATCTTCGCGACGGTACTACATTTTCCTTTCAAATTTCGTACACTTGTTCCCACACCATTTCTCTGTGTGAAAATCGATTTTTATGATCTAGACATTTTCCGTGCCGTGGATACAACAATAGTTAACCCCGCGGGTTAGAATTCCCACGTACGAGTGTTGAAAACGCGTCAAACTCGGGTTGCACATAGAGGAGTCCTGTAGCTATTGATTTGTTCTGTTCGTTAAATTCTATATCATCCGTTACGGAGATACAGTTGAACAAACTACGGGCACGTTTTCCCGCTTGATTCGCGCCAATGATTTTGGCAAATCGCTTCCCGCTCAGTGAATGGGAAGGCGGTGATTATATCATTGGCGCGAATCATGCGGGAAAATGAGTTTGCTCAACTGTTTCTCCATAACGGATGATTCAGAAACTAACGAACAGAACAAAACAATAGCTACAGGACTCCTCTATGCACATCCGAATTTGACACGTTTTCAACACTCGTACGCGGAGAAATGTGGATTTCTAACCCGCAGGGTTAACGATTGTAGTATCCACGGCACGGAAAAGGTCTAGATCACAAAAATCGATTTTTACACAGAGAAATGGTGTGAGAACAAGTGTAAGAAATTTGAAAGGAAAACGTAATACCGTCGCGAAGATGTGTTGTTTAGTACAACGTGCAATTTTTATAGTGATAAAATTATAACCCCACAAGCCCGATTATGCTGGACACTGTCCCATATATTACCTATAGCTCTTAGCAATTTGTCGATCATTGTGGCATGTATACATATTTCCCCACCAGTCCTTGTCTATACAGAGTATTGTAATTATGCCTCGTTGTAATGGATAAGTGTCATAGTGAAATTTTGTAGCATCATTGTCGTTCCACAAAATATTTTGCAGTGCTGATATGAAGATAAAAGTAGAGAAAGTCTAGCAATGACGTTTATTTAAATGCCCCATCAGTCTGAGTTTGTGCGATCAGCATGTTTGCTTGCGGATTCTCAATATCATTAAAACATTCTCTGAGGATTTATTAATGCAATGATGGAGCAAATAGTGATTACAGTTTCTACAACTGCATTACATTTATATTGCTAAATATAGGGATATTGTATCTGTACGTATCCTACGTACCGCTAACTTTTTATAAGAGAATGTTCTTACTAATAGTGGCTATATACATGTTTACATACAAGAACAATTGCAATATACATAGATCTATCTAATAAATGAATCTACTCTATACCTTCGAACCGTCACAAATATCTGCTGCATGCAGCAATGGAAGCAAGAGCTGTAATCAGAAAGAGGGAGTCTGCTGTCCATATTATAATCTCATATCCAGACCCAAATGTGTAGGATGGAGCTCATTCATGCCGTAGTCTCGTACCCAGACCCAGATTTTCACAGCAGCGGGTGGATCACATCTCTACGTAAAAAGTGGGCCCAACAAAAATAGGGACAGAATTTATGGCCGGGAACGCCGTTTGTTGCACCTGCACTAGGTCGATGTTTTATCTCAATAACATGTAAATTTACTTACTCGTCAGCCTGTGGCTAGCGTTGAGAAAGCTTTGGCTAGCGTTTGTGAATAGGGTTTCTTTAGCTTTCGGTTTCTTTCGCTAGAGTTGGGGTTTCTATGGCTAGCGTTGGGCAAATCTTTGGCTAGCGTTAGGAATTTGTGTGCTAGCGTTATGTTATGCATTCCTCGAACCCTTGGCTAGCAGAACTGTTAGAGAATGAATTGCAGCATTTAAGATGCCCGATCCTTTTCCATTGTGGGCGTATAAACAAATAAACGTCACATGTGGGCGTGTAAACAGAAAAAGTTGTTCTGAATGTGTGCTCACTCTTAATTAACTTCCCGATTGCACAACAATTTTTGTATCAAATGTTTTGTTTTGGACGCGTACGTACGCTGTCGTAACGTTGATTCGTTCATGACGCCATTTGTTTATACGCCCACAATGGAAAAGGATTGGTTTCCAACGGTATGGCATGAGATTGGGATTGGTATGGAACGGAACTTGGACTTGCCTTGCCACAATCTGTAACATTGCATAACCCCCCCCCCCCCCCCACTTCACGACCCCCCCCCCCCCACTTCACGATCCCCCCCCCCCCCACTACACTGACCCCCCCCCCCCCCCCCCCCCCCCGATAATTGAATAGGGGGTGTGAATTTTGGCAGTGATCACCCCCCATACCCCCCGGGCCAGAAGCCGACAGACCGCCCCCCCCCCCCCCCCCCCCCCCCCCGCGGGCGCCAGTAGTGCATTATGTCCCCGGGCGCACAACACTCACGCTACGCCACTGGATCGTACCAAATTAATTGATCAGTTGAGTCGAATGGTTAATTGCAGTAATCCTGCGCCTCCCACGTCGCAGATGGCCGAATTCAACATGGCTCGCGTAAGGCTATACATGAATTTGTTACGCACTGCATCATCCTCTAGTCATGCAATAAAGCTTTCCTATTTGCTGTAGCGCTAGCCTTTGCTAAAATTCTTGTCACACCCACTCAGCTACGCTTGCAATGTCAACTTTCAGCTCACGCATAGTACATGAACATCAGTGCACTCATGCTGGCTCACACACCTTTATGCATTTGTGCACACACTTGCATTGTTGCGTATATAAACCTGTACACCATCGTATGACATATTCTTAAGCACAACACTCACGAATACAGTACTTGTGGCACACAATAAACCAGTCTGATGATGATGACACACTCTCACACCACATGCACGTGCATTCTACCATTTAACTGTGTGCATTTTTGAGGGGGGTTATGCAATGAGCTTCTGTACTCTCTTAGTTTAATCCTTGGCATTGTTGCCTGTAGAAGCATTCCTTATAACAATTCCTGTCTGTGCAGGCATAGTTTCCCATATAAATGG
Organism: Ephydatia muelleri; assembly: GCA_013339895.1. Lineage (NCBI taxonomy): Eukaryota > Metazoa > Porifera > Demospongiae > Spongillida > Spongillidae > Ephydatia > Ephydatia muelleri. The sequence continues at coordinate 16,646,529 of JABACO010000002.1, forward strand.
TTCTTCCTACATGACATAGAGCCCTCACATGTACATAGGTATGTGGCGACGTATAGGATTGGCCCACTGTACGTATGTTACGCGCGATCGATGGATTAGCGCGATCCATCGATCGCGCTGCGCCATCGATGGATCCATTGATTGCGCACCTATCGGTCGATCGCGCAATCATCGATCGATCGCGCAACTATAGAAATTGCGCTAACGACCAATTGCGCACTGCTGAGTTTGCGCAATCGATCGATCGCGCAGCTTTAGAATCGGCGCAATCTGTAGATTGCTTGCGTAGTATTTCAAGCCACCTCGCTACATGCCTGCTTATAGTCTCAAAGTACTACGGCTTTCTCCTACACGTTTTACTTGGGACTCCCACGTGTTAGCTTATGATTGGGTTATAGAGACCTACAAGTGCACGGACCTTTAAAGTATACGTCTATGTTAAAAACTGGTGTTGTGTACAACTCAACCAGAGTACATAGAGATATGTTAGTAAGTGAACTGAGCTACATGTAGTTAATCAAAGAGCTTGTACGTACACTGATCACCAAAAATTGTGAATACTGACATGAGTCAACTAAGAATATTCATTGAAGCATGCACATGAATCAAAGTGCTTCAGTGCAAGTGGGACACTTCCACTTGTCAGTTTGTGTTCCAAATCCAATGCATTCGGGGTGGAAGCACTGCCTACAAGCACAGCAACGGATCATTGGTTTACCATTGTCGAGAGCTCGGCATTTGCAGTACACCCGTTTCCTAATCTCATGTACAACACGTGGCTGAGGCTTTACAACAGTGGAAGGAAATGGGGTTATGCTGTATGTGTCAACACAGCTCTTGAAGTGACTACGCAATTCCTTGTAGTGCAGTTGTGTTGGATCTTCCCCGTGGATCAGTGATGTTGCAAAGGACACAGCTAATTCCCCACATGCATAACCATTGTCTTGCAGCTGAACATTCATGACTTTGATTGTGATGTGAGAATCTGGACATTGCACATATCTAGCAACAAGTGATATGCATTCCCCGTTATGTATTGAGTTATAGATGCAAACAGTAGCCATTTCTTCCCCAATGTTAGATATTACCAGCCAGTGGTTTTTGTTAACCCGAAGAAACTGCACAAATTCAAAGCTAGGGACACCGAAGGACATGCTCTGTTTAAGGATAGGATTTTGGAGCCCGTCAACAGTAGGAAATGTATCTCTGAGTAGTGCATTAGCAGCCTCCATATGCATTTCACTCAACCATCCAGTTTTGTCAAGTATTGCTCTATCACCTGGTGACAATAATGGTGCTCTTGATGCCTGTGTTGGCACTTGAGTGTTTGTGCAAACTGTAGCATTATGACAATGGAGGAGCACTGTATGCCGTTTTTTCTACATATGCACCGATTTGTCTTGCACTCACTTGAACATTTACAGCCGGATTTGGTGAACTTATTACATGGATTAAATTACTGTGCTGCTTAACGAAGCAACAAAGTAATGTCTCCACGCACAACAGCTACACTACCATCATAACTCTGCAGGTTTCCACCATGGAACTTTCCCTTAATAGTTCCAAACATTGTTCCAAGCATGGAAGTCTTTACTTTGTCTCCAAATAATTTAGTTGTTTCACAAGGAAGTCTTGGCATGTCTGTTTTGGCTCGATCCATCTTGGGGATACCAATAGTTACTTTGTCACCTACACTGAACACCTGTGTCTTAACTCCCTTCTTGTTGTACTTCACTGCCATATGTGTAGCTGCCAAATGCGTATTGTCACGAACTTTATCTTCTATTGCTGTGTGGATTGTTGATTTAGAATCATCCTCATCTTCCTCCTGCTGCATGTCTAGGATTTCTGACACCTGTGATGGCAGTTTCAATGTACTATGCTCTACCTCACCATCTGCATCCATATCATCTTTTGGGCCTGGTACTGATTGTGGAGCAACAGGAGATACTAAATTCACACATCCTTCAGAATTATTTCTATCATGGAGATGATTGTCTATTTTTTGCTGCTGTGTCAGTAGATTGCAATGTAGCTATATGAGGATTGTCACAAGTTGATGTTATGGGTAGGTCTTCTTCATTTACACAATGTTTTTCAGCTCTGGGAAAGAAACCAACTGGAGGGTATCTACCAAATACAACACGATAGAGCAAGTCCTTTATGCCTTCATTACGTTCACAATTCATGGAGAACATGATGCAAGGTAACCATGAAACCCAAGGATATTGATTTACTCCGTGCCCCTTATCTTGTTTCATGGCTGCTATCTTCTGCGCTACAGTGTGATTCCTCTTTCTACTAGACAGATGAAAGTCATCCTAACATATAAGTGCATTGCAAGTTCTTTCAACATTGTTAACGCAGCTACGAAATCTCGAGGATGCACTTACATAGTCTAACTTCAACTCATCTGCATGAACAGCGTGAACGATGTCACATAGCTGATTTGCATGTACAACACGCAATAATTTCCCACATTCTCCTACAATATGCAACTGTATTATACAAACCTTGTTGTTCCCTTCATTTGGAATTACAAGCGCTTTGAAAAGTCCCAGGTAGATCAGCAAGTTGAAAGTTTCTACTTTTAACCCAGGCTTGAAATGGGGATCAACGTACTTTGTCTTGTGGGGACGATGGATGGTGGACGATGGCTTCGAACCTTTCTTGACTTAAAACACAGCTCTTAGTCGAGGCTGCTTTGGCGGTAGCAATAGCCGTCATGGGCTCCTTGAAAAGCGGATCCATCCGATTGTAGTGAATGAAGCGACTGGCTTGAAGTAATGCCTTAGCAACTGAAGTACTGTTTCACACCAAAGCACGTGCACATATTCCATCCATCGATCGCGCAAGCGCAGTAGTGCGCGATCGACCGATAGGTGCGCCAATCAATGGATCCATCGATGGCGCAGCGCAATCGATGGATCGCGCAAATCTATCGATCGCGCGTAACACGTGCATCATGTCCCCAAAGGATTGGTCCTCTATGTGTGCATAGTTACCGTATAGGATTGATCATTTGTACGTACATCATGTCTTCATAGTCCTCTAGAGGTACACATACATTGTACATGTTGCAAAGAATAACTGTATTTTACCGCAACATGTGTAAAGTTTTTTAAAAGTTCCTACGCACTCACATCATCTTTCTCTGGTCAGTGGAGAAACGTGTAATAAAGCTTTCTTATTTGTCGTATTGCTCATCTGCTCATCATTCTTTATACCCCCCCTCCCCCACTCAGCTATGTGGCATCTGTACCACTTCACAGTAACTTTGATCTCCTTTTGCCCACACAATTTTCAGCTCACACAGAGTACATGAATGCGCTCTAAGGTAGAGTTTAGGTACAGGTGTAGTAAAGCAAGTTTAATGCACATGACCAGTCTATGTCATAGTATTACTAAGCTTTCTTTGGGTACTAGGTACAGTGCATGTCCGCTGCTAAGGCTGAGATGTAAGCATATGTTTCTACAGATGCATTCAATGAATGATCCTAACCAATCCTAAGCTTGGCATTAGTGCCCAATGCAGGGTGTCTTACCCCTAAAACCCTTATCCAATCAAAAATCATCCCAAACTGTTGTTGATATGTTCACAGGCTTGCATCCATATAAAAGTAATTTCATGTGTGCAGCACTCCAGTAATAGCCTTGACAACGGCTCAGTTGACCAACTCCTTCCCCTATTAGATGACGGGTTGCTAGTTGGCCAGGTGGCAAAGAAGAGCAGCACCAGGTGACAGGTCTCAGTTCTCAGCTCCTGGATGGAAGCCTGAAACATATTGCATTCAGATTGCGCCCAAACTGCTCTTGAGCTGGTGAAGTACCAACACATCATCTGCCAGCTCTTCGCACCCGATGGCAGCAGCCTTGAGCTATTACAGCTCTTTTGGCAGGCCGCAGCTATGGACAAGCTGTATAACCTCCGCTGGGATGCGTTGAAGGAGGACGTGCTGGTGTTGTGTGTCACACATCAGCCCTTTCATGCATGGCAACAGCCAGTTCCAAGCAGGCTCACCACCACACCAGCAGGCCTACTCCACCATCTGGTACACACGGAGCGAGCCACACACAGGTGCTGGGTCCCAGGCTGTGGTGGAGAGCACTCTGCCAAGGGCTGGCCATGTGCTGCATCAGTGGCCCCGTGATCTCCAGTGAGTTCACACCACTCTATGACCACTTAAGTCACACTACTCTGTGACCAGTGAACTGACACCACTTTATGCCCAGTGAACTCACACTGCTCTAGCTACGAACAGCAAGCTCACACCACTCTACGAACAGCAAGCTCACACCATTCTACGACTAGCGAACTCACACCACTCTACGAAAAACGAGCATACACCACTCTACAAACAGCGAGCTCACACCACTCTACGACCAGTGAGCTCACACCACTCTACGAACAGCGAGCTCACACCACTCTACGACCAGCGAACTCACGCCATTCTACGACCAGCGAGCTCACACCACTCTACAACCAGCTAGCTCACACCACTCTATGACCAGCGAGCTCACATCACTCAATGACCAGCAAGCTCACACCCACGGCTGTTTCATTGCATTGAAATTTGGACAACAGGTCCGCGCCCACTATGAATTTTAAGTGCCTAGCAACATGGCTCATTACTTCCATAGCAACGACAGTAGGTGGAAAGAGGTTTATTTACGAGAAGATGTCGTCGGTTTTTTTACCCAAAGGGCAACCGACACGTGCAGTAAGGACTTTGCTACTCGACAACGCTAATTTCTAGCAATGATACTTTGGCGAACACGTGCCACACTGCCAAAAAGACACTGGATCTAAACGGGTATGGTCAACAGTGCTTATGTTTTCTAAGAATTGCTCTTATATTTTTGGACAAGAAACGCCTCCAACGTAGTAAAGGGTTTGATCTTGTGTTTGCAGTCGTCTATACGTGACTACACTACTTTGTTTGTCCAATTTCGTCGATTGAATATGGCGCCATTTTGAGGTCTCTATTATAAAATGATAATGTACGTACGCGAGCGATAACGATGACGTTGAATAGAGCTAGAGAGTTATGTACTCTTCTTTCTTCTTTTTTCAGGTGTTGGTACTGCAGCTGACATGTGTGGCGAAATGCTAAGGTAATGGTCTTGCATAATGCTTTTAAGCCTAGCAATAGGATTTCTGATTCCAGAGTAGGTACGCTTTAACAAATTGAATTTTCGTGTATAGATTCAGCGCCTTGTTCCCCCATTAGGCCACCTACGGAGGATTCTTAGTCTGTACCATGGGATGGCTAGCATGCATTGTATTGCAAGCCCTTGCATTGGTTGCATTTCCATTTGGACCCCAGCACTGTGAAGTAATTCCTGTTTCTTTTCCACACTCAGTACCCTGATCTCATCCCCAAGTATGAGTTCAGAACCCTTGGAATTGACCCCTATGATACTTCGTATGTTTTGGACCTCATGAATACGTCTTTTGCGGGTACGTTGGCTGAGCTCATCAGGGGGTGATTGAGGAGATGTAATGCGAGCCAGTTTCAGAGGCTGTGAGTAGGGGTAAGTATATAAATCATTCATACCATTTATCAATTTTATTTACTTACAGTTCCACCAGTATTTATCTGAATGATGTTCTCCTTGGAAGCATCAAGCATCTTGTGCACTACCTTGCTGACAAGTTGCATCTCTTGTCTGGTTACAGATTCAGTACAACGATGTGAGTCATACTCGATGGCTTTGATGCTTCTATCACATGACCTACAGCACACCATAACATCATACAGGAGCAGCTGAATGATTCGTGCAGCTGGTTTGAGATTTTTTTCTGGTCAGTGGTGTTGTGGAGTGACAGCAAGGGCAGTACGTAGCATTCAAATGGATCCACTCAATTAGGCATGTGGCACATACAGCCTGTCACATGGGAGTTGAATTGGTTGTTAGCACATCAAGACAAATAGGACATATCAACTCATCCATAGCAGATAGCACCTGTGTTGTAGCCAATAGTGGTGGTTTGGATTTTTAATGACTTTTTGAGGTGCTATTGCCTTTATGTGCCGTACAGTGTCAGCTGGAGTACTGCCACATGCTTCTGGTTTCCACCACCGAGTCATATAAAATGGCATATTCCTGTTACAACCCTATGGTGAAAGAAGAATGAATTGTGAAAGTGTTTTTTTTTTCTTTTTTTTTTTTCTGCACACTACCTTGCAGGTACTGACAGTATGGTTACTCCAGTCATATGGCTCCAGCGGACATGTGTATGGTGTTTGGCTTTGTGATGCAACTGTTGCACGTTTCATCATCACGTAGCACTTGTTGCAGAACTTAGGGGGTGGATCTCAGGACTGTCTTTTTGTGTGTCTATATTGAAAGGCCGACAGTAGCTCTTCATGAAACTCCGCACACATGAACATGTAAGAGGGCAGATTGTTGCTTGTTTACGGCGTTTAGATGGTTTGCAACCACATAACCGGCACAAATCATCCAATTGACACTTGTGCTGTTCCATTGCGGCTGCCGTGGCGTGCAAATTATTCAGGGTTTTGTAAGACATTTTACAACTAGTTTGCAGGTGCGTAGTACGAAGCTGAATTCATTAAATGACTTACCGATTCTTTCTCTTTCTTCAGAGCGTGTTACAGCCGATTTAATAAGAGCACTTTTTTACCGTATGAAAGTGAACACGTGGTAGTTTTAGTTTTGTTTAGAAGCGCCCGTATGCGTGGCCATAAGTGCATTGTTTAAGTTATAGTATTTGATTGCGCAAATAGTGCTATAATGTTTTCTAAAAATAAAACTGTTATTGGTTTTTCCTTTGGTAGAAAGGCCAACTGAGTACAAGCGACCTCCGAAGTTAAGTGTCAGTTAATGAGCTTTAAGGCGACCATTTTTATACATATACCGTAATTCAAACCTTATTCTAAACCTAATGTCACGTACGGAACAGCCGTGATAATACGCATCTAGTGAAAGCTAAGAGGCCTCTAACAACTCTTACCCCTTGATAGGTGTGTTCCAGTGAGTCACATTGCATCATGACATGATGTGAGGAGGTGAGTGGTTCACACAGATACAAATAGTCAGCATATGCATGTACAACATGTGGTTTTCTAGCAAAAGTGCAAACATTACTTTGCCTTGCCTTCTTCTATAAAAACACGTCCATAGGACTCATTTTCACAGAGGGTAACCTCTCTGTTGACATACTCATTACATATATTATCATAAATGGCAGTTTCTGCAAATTTCGGATCAGAATTCGTGTGCAGGGCTTTACTGTAAGCAACACTGGTGTCAGAAGCAGCTTTTATCTTATCTTCGTTCTGTTTTCTGAGGCCATAGTACACACATGTTGAGAATAAGACCATTCCAATGATGAATGCCACTCCTGCACCCACAGTTCCAGCAATGGTGGCAATGGGAAGTAGGGAGGTATCTGGGGTATAGCAATGAGTAATTTTAAACCACCATTGCAATGATGACTACTCCTTCCATGCATACATCATCCTCATGCAAAGCTGACATACCACAGACATAATACATGTATTCAATTTCGTCACTGTTCTCACAGTCATTCAAAGTGATAACATTATAACCAGGGTGATTTTACTAATGCCAAGACCTCATGCAAGGTTGTCGCCTGACCATGGTTAATTAATTGATGTCAGTGTCTTTGTCCCTGTTGCACCCTATTGTACACTGTCCCATATCAGTCCATTGGAAGCATCGCCATTTTTTCATTTTATTTGGTGAGCGCTGCCAACTAAAATGGTATTATGAATTAATGGTATGCATTCATGCATGCATGTATGTGTGTATGTTTATGCATGCATGTGTGTATTTGTGTGTATGTATGTGTGTATGTACATGTATGTATGCTTTGAATACCATGTTGTACATTTACATGCATGCAATTCAGTGACATGCATGTAAACCAGCCATGTAGATGCTGAAGTCAAACCCAGGTGGGGCACTGGGGAGTACGCACATCTTGTGTGTCCATCATTACCTTGCACATACGGTTGTAACAAATCATACTTATTATCAACTGGAGAAAGGCAGATGGAGATGGAGTGAACTGGGATTTGAAACATGACTAATGTGGGACACACATTCCTGTTCTGGGAGTAAATAGCATTAGTGAAGTCATCTGTACAATGTGCTCTTCAGAAGAAACATAAGTGCTACAGTTGTAAAGTAACCAAACATGTCATGTACTTATAAGGTCACAAGTGCAGCAAGTATTTGCATGCATGCATCATGAAGTTGCAACCCACACATGTATTACTTACACTGTCATGTAGAGTTCATAACGGCTGTGTGTATGTATGCATGCATATATGAACTAGCGTGGCGTCCAAAAGAGTTAAGTGCACAAATTATACTGTGAAACAGCAGTTTTACTACGACAGGGGTGAGCTGTTTCATTCTGGTTGCTAACAACAACTTCCACACTTTTACATGCCCCAACCAACCGTTGCCTGCCAAAATTGTTATGCTAGATAACAACAGGCGAGGCTATTGTTAATGGCCTGTGTGCATTCCTATGTAAGTGTCTCATAGTTCCGACTGAATCTTTAGACACAACAAAGGAGTAGTAGGTCAGTGCAAGAGTGTTGTTCTTTCCCTTCTCTTATGCACTGGGTACCGTACTACATATATGTAAGACAGAGATTTTTTAAATTGTGGTTTATTTAACCAATTATACGCAGAGGTGCAAATGTGCGTCTGTGGTGTCAGAAATGTGTCTACAGCTCTGACTGTATGATATCACCAGAATAGATGATCACAAACAAGTGAATTGTTAACAACAGGGTCTGTGCAAAGGTTAAATTGAATTGTTGCTATCTTACAGCCTTCATTTAGAGGAGAGAAACTGCATGATAAGGTTTTTGAACCTGCAGCATTTATACACTGCACACTCTGTGCGCATACAACCATTATGATGGCTACAAACACATCACTATGTATACTCAGAGTACAACCATGGCTACCAACACATCACAATGTATACTCAGAGTACAACCATGGCTACCAACACATCACAATGTATACTCAGAGTACAACCATGGCTACCAACACATCGCAAAGTACACTTAACATGCAACCATGCATGCAGCCCACACACAAAGTCCACTCAGCATACAACTAAGTTACCAGCTACATGTATAACTACATGCATAGCTGAATTAGGGACAAGTCTAATGATAGTCTCTGGCTCAAAAGCGTTCACGTTGATCACACCACTGCAACATGAAGCCTAACAAGATCACTAAAACAAATAGGTAAAATTCTCTAAAACGTAATTTCCACACAGTGCATAAAATAGTAGCTTAATCCCCAATACAAATTGCATCATACACCTTATACACCTTAGGAAGGTTGATAAATGATGTACCAAGAATGTGTGTGTATGTGTGTGTGTTTGTGCATATGTGTGTTTGTGTGTGTATGTGTGTGTGTGTGTATGTGGTATCAATGTTAGCAAAATAAAGAGTTATGTATAGCTGTCGCTTAGGTCCATGTCCCTATGCAAGTGTTTGAAGCTTTGAGATCTATGGGCATGTTACTCAGTATTTATTCCTTTGTTTCCTTCTCTTATGCACTAGGTGTGTCTGCATTGCTAGTTGTGCATACCTCTGAATTGCTTGTAACTTGCGTGTGTCTCTGCATTGCTAGCTGTGTGTGCCACTGCATTGCTAGTCATGTGTGGCTATGCATTGCCAGTCGTGTGTGGCTATGCATTGCTAGTCATGTGTGGTTATGCATTGCTAGTCGTGTGGTTATGCTTTGCTAGTTATATTGCAATTAGTGTGTATGTGTGTAATACTCATTCAGAAGGTCAGACCAATGTTTTGTTAGCCCGTCTGTGTGGCAAGGTGGGGACCAAGCATTCTTAGCCTGTGTGTAGGTTAAACAATCAAATTAATTAATTGATTCTGGGTACAATAACAAGCAATGCAAAAATTACACAAATTTGGCAGCATGTTAATTTGGAAATTTCTGATTTTGTTTTTCTGCATCAGGCCAAACATTATTTTCATTTAAAACCTTTGCCATCATTTAGGAACATCTAGTGCATATGTCAGCCATCTGCACATGTTGGCAGATAGAGCATATCCCAAGTCCAGCGACTTGAATTGATAAGAGACCAGTTTATGCAGTGCAAGCATGCATTCTTATGTTGGCAGATAGAGCATATCCCAAGTGGTTCACAGTCCAGCGACTTGAATTGATAAGAGACCAGTTTATGCAGTGCATGCGTGCATTCTTTTCTCTACCCAGCTGTGACTAATGAAAGAGATGCTTCGATCAGCTGAGGATGTGCTTAAGCTGGTGTCTCAGCTGGAAGCTGCACAGACAGAATCTGAAACTACAAATCGACATGCAAACTCATGCATTAATGAAGCCACTTGCTATGGTAGACCTAATTGCGTCTGTCTCCTTATGCAGATTGAATATCCATACAAGGCCACCCTCTGAAGAGGCCTCTGGACTAAGCTAGACTAAGCTGCATGGTGTCCAATGGGTCGGCTGTGGCTTCCATGAATCTCCGGTTGCACAGTTGCAATACCAACTGTACATCTTTCTTCTTGACACACATGGCCAGTAAAACCTCGCACGTACTTTTTGGTTCCCCCCCCCCCCCCCCCCATGTGTTCACCCACCATGGTACAATGCATCCAGACTCTCTAGCACACTCCTGGCAGGGAGTAAAGAAGTTGTAGATGCTTTACAAACATATCCTCCCATTTGCGGTGCAAGACCCCATCTATCCCGTTTTTGCATCCATATAGGGAAGAATGCCTCCAAGATGCATCTCTCAAGTAGTTGTCAGGTGTTGATATCCAGCATCTGCCTGATATAGATAAGGGTCAAAATTCTGCTGAGCTTTGACTCCTCTTTTGTCCACGCCCGTTGCATGAGGTGTGACACTGCACCTTGTTTCATCCTCCTCCCCATCCAGTCAACACTGCATGCACCTGCCACATGACAATGCATCAGCATCACATAGCAGGCCGCATTGGTCAGCTATAGGGGAAACTCATGCCCATCTCAACAAACTTAACAGTAATCAGAGATAAGTTAGAGTAGGGTTAAGACACATTGATTATCAATGGTGAAGGGGGTCAAAAGAGGACCGTTTTCTCTGCGCCCTGACCAGATAATTTTGATAATTCCCCCCTCAGTAAGCTTTACTTATATGCTGCAGCAACTGCAAGGAGTAGCTTTACTATAAAGTGTCAAATGTAGCATAAATGCTATAGGTACATGTGAATGAGGGATAGGAAACAAGAACGTTTTTTACTATAGCGTACCACCCCTGACCTACACGCATTTATGCTACATTGGACTTGTTGTACATTCCATGTCAATTTAACTATTCACCCGTGACAGTTGACTACTTTAACGTCACATGTGTGCAAGCAAGCACAGCTAAGCATGCCTAAAAGCTATATATTTGTAACGGTATGCGTATGGGGACGCCATTCTATATATAGCTTAAGTGTGCTTGCGTGCACAAGTGGACAGTCAACTGTCACGGGTGAATAGTTAAATTCACATGGAATGTACAACAAGTCATGGCATGCAGATGATTGCGAGTAACATCCTTGTAGTACCTGTGCATGTCCACCAAGAACAGCATGCATGCAGTGTCTTCTGGTTATGCGTACCACAGGGCTATACACCAAATGGGCACATACCAAACCGCTTCCAGGGAGATATGTAAACCTAAATATTCAGACTGCAACAGTGGACCTTTAGACGATCCGCGTATCCGCGTGGAATACAGTGGCCATGCAGTGTATTGAACACATACCCAAACGTACCGGGTTGTTGTGTAGCACCTCTGAATTGAATTGTGCGGTTATAGGTAAGGCCGTCGTCATCGATCACGGAGATCATCATTGTATGGCTCTCCGCGCTGTACTCATTTAACGCATTCCTCGCCGAACCTATTAAAGAGAGGAAAATGGGCGTTACTAAACGTTGAGGACACTTTCGCGTGCTGAATAACACACATGTAGACCATGGCGAACCATCAACGGCACATTGAGCTTGGAAGCGTTGCTTATTAACACGACAAGCAAGTTTCAGTTCCAGTTTGGAATAGTCCGTCGTTTCTTGACAATGAACGACCAATGGCTTCACTGCATGAATGCAAGAAAATAAGTATATAGTTTTGTGTCACTGACATGGAACGCGTGCGTGTGGCATTTAAACAAACCTCCACAGAACTGAAACGAATTATTAAATCCGCTTGCGATGATGAAGACCGTGTTTGGGCCATCAAGATAGGCGAGGGTATCGACGAAGAAAAAGGGATAGGCTAGAAATATAATGAAGTCAATCGCAATTCATGCCCCATTTGCATGCAAGCCGCCCGTTCATACACGTATACATGAATGTATATCAAGCACGTTAATTCACATTGATTTACCTCCATTGCAGCTGTTCGACTCGGTATCAACATAACACGTTGCATTATTTAAGGTCGATGACGAACAACTGATCTCAAATCGACGGATGGCATGGTTGTGATAAGATGAACACAGCGAAGCATCGCTTGCTGTTGGCGGAAAGAGAACATCATAGTTACATAGCTCATGCGCGCTACAAGCCTACAACCCAGCAAAGTACATCACGTAGAATTATGCTTGCTAACCTGTGGAGTAGCTAAAGAAAATAGCGTACGTGCTTAGTACCAGCAGATAGTACATGCCTATTGTTGACTTATAAAATTACTGAATAAACAAAAGTTTTATACTTTTTTAAACGCAACAGCAATGTATATACCGTATTTCATGTCGTAATTTGCCAGCTAGGAGTGAATCTATTCATATGTTGCCGTTCGATCCTGTAGCTTGTTTGAGGGCCAAGGCCACTCACTGCATGATTATTGTACATGTAGCAAAACCGGGTTTAGTTTGTAATGTTCTGCGCTAGCCAGGTGATTGGGGGGGGGGGGGGGGGGGGGGGGATTTCAGGCTAGATACATGTAGATCATGCTGGGAGACCTTTATGTAGTCGCTGTTTTGACATTTGCGCCATGTAGCAGGATGCGCTGTTTTTACACCACTGATTCAAGCGCCTGTATACATGTAGCGAAATCGAGATTGCTCGGCAGATTCAACTAGCAATGTGCCGTCCACTGACCACACCCCTTTGCCCCTCCCCACCCACTGAAATAAAATCTGACCTTTGAAAGTGATTACGTTCTTAATATATTTAGCTAGACATACCCGCCAGACATCGATCATTATGAAGCCCTACTTTTTCTTTTTCCACTGCGCTCTCTTCGCGGTACTAAACGCCGTCTCTGGAGTGCAGTCCGATCGATGCGGTGGGGACTTACTCCAATTGGCTATCAACGTACAAGACGTCTCTGCAGTGATACTAGAAGGTACTGCCACCGTGACGTACACTGTGTTCGAAAAGGAGCTGGGACCTCCTCCCCCCGAACTGGGAATCGTCATACCGCCTTCTCGTAACGTATCCTTCCAGTCTCCTGACAGCATGCCTATTGCGCCTTCACCTAGCGCGTTTTCTGCTGCTTCCTCGACTTCGTCTACCACATCTACCGGTATTTCATCGGGTCCAAAGTCGTCACCGACCCTTATCGCCAACGTCAACACACTGCTACTGGAATTCGCTTATTCTCCAGATGGTCCGGAGTGCAGCATAAATTCAGATGCAAGTGGTAGAGGAACCTCCGAAAGAAGGAAGCGATACGTATCGGCGACTGATTCTCCTCTGAATATCAGGTTCCTCTTCGAGACACTAAGCAAGGCACTGAATATCACGATTTCGAAACTTCAGTACAATGAATTTTCATCGGCAATCATAGAAATTGCGGAAGAGTATCTAAAAGCCTGCAAGGCACCAACTCAGACCAACGAGACACTTTACACCTTGTACGATCAGCTTGTCGAAGTCCGTCAGTCAAGCGCCTCGAACAAGGCCAACGTATTACGAAGCATACTTGCAAAGACCTTGTGCTCTCACACAAGAAACAAGCGACAAAGCATCGGGGTGCCTGGGAGGTCTGATTTCTTTCGCTTGATCACTGATTTCGAAGTGAGGAATATATTTGGCTTTACTATCACAGACGCGGGCTCAGTTGTACGGTTCCCTACTCTCGCATTTGTCGTAGACACAACTGGAAGTATGTCGGCTGCTATCGCAGGGGTGAAAGAAGCAATAAAGAGCATCATTGCACTTGAACAACAAAACCCATTCTTCTACGTGTTGACACCTTTCAATGATTATGATGGGGATGCAGCATATCAAAATTTGCCAAGTAAGTCGTGCCAATATACGCGCAATGCTGTTACGCACTTTTCGACCTTGAACTGACTAGATTACGGACCAAACTACATTGCGACTACAAGGAGGGAAGCCGGAGACCCTTATCGGGAACTAAAGAATCTGTATTCGGTAGTGAGTAACTTAACAGCCGATTCCGGCGGTGATGAGCCTGAGTACTGCATGGGGGGAATCCTTGAAGCGTTGCGGGCGAGTCGTACGATAAACGTTAGTGGAGTAAGCTACAAAATAAATTTCTACAGTGAGGCTTCGCATATGATAGTGATCACTGATGCGACTGCAAAGGATGCTTCTCTCTTGAGCAATGTTACTAAAAAAGTTTCGTCCATAGGTGTGAAGGTTCATTTTATACTGGCTTCGGAGAGTGTTTCATCATACTCTCCTTACCAAAGCATAGCCAAAATTAGTGGTGGTGTGGTGCTAACGTCTACTTTTGAGATCAGCAAAGTGATACAAACTCTAGCATCGTTCGCATCTCAGCTGACAGGCATTACGCCAGTAATAAATACCACACTTCTAAGAAATAAGAGATCCATGGATAATTGCAACACTTTTGGCGTATCATTGTTTACCTCCCAAATTAGTGCCCTTTTTTTGCTAAATGTATCCTTGACGTACCCTAATGGCACAACCACACAAATACCAGGACCAAACACTTTTACCGTCAACTCTCCTGATGCTGGACGATGGGCTGTGTGTTCCGCAGGCCAAGTTTACTACACTACTCAAACTGTTGTGCACTTTGCTGTTACTTTTCTTGATTCCAAGTTTTCCATTTCTGAAAACCTACTTAGTGCTTGTAAGTCTGCAAGATTATCAGTAGTCAGATTTGCATTTAAGTCAATGCCTCTATGTGCATGATGCGTACTGCCACTTATGACATGTATAACGCACTGCCATAGAATAAGCTTTGTCTTTACCGCTTACCGGTTACCTGGTACCATTAATCAATCAGTTCCCGTTCAATAACAGATAATTTGTTACCGACTAATTGACTGGAATTGTCTAATTATGGCAAACCTGTAATGGTTGAGCCCTCATGAAAAGGTCTTTACAGCTGGCTGGCGCAGATTGTTAAAATTAATATTTATGGAGCCGGTGCTATTGTACTAGTAGTATAATTATTTTATGCATATATGTAATTTGCATTCATGCAGGCACGAAAGGAATGGTAACAGTGAATATACTCGAAGATAATGCCAAATACATATCCCCAAATGAATGGCTTGGTTTAGATCTACTGAATACCGACAATGTTTCGCTAACTACCGTTAGCCTCGTCAATTGTTCTGGAACATTTCTGGGAAACGTGACCTATCCGGAGGGCATTGTGACATCCCTGAGACTGAGAGGTAGAGATTACCTGGGTAACGAATTTCAATACCAGAGAAACACCAGCAGCCATTTGTCATTTTCTGCCAACCCATGCAAGTCTTTGACACTCGTTCCCAGCCAGTCCAGTGGTGTTGACGTTGCACCAGGAGAGAGCCGGATATTCTCGTTCTCTCTCTTAGTCATCGCCAGTGCTACACCGACTGAGGTCAGGATAAATACGCTATCAAACTCGGACAGAATCAGCGGCTTGTTGTTAATGAATGGCTCTGTGATCTCTTCAAATGCAATAGCTACTGTACGAGTAAACGTATCTGTTAGCACGTTGGCTAGCGGAACCGCAACAGTTTCATTTACGATTCAAGCCCATTGTGGATGTAACGTTGACGATGCCTACGAACAGGTGTTTCAGATCTCCAGTGTCATGGTGAGCATTATTTATAAACCCGCTCGCTAATTATTATTATATTAATGCCGACAGGGTACGCCAACTGACCAGTGTGGTGGGTGTCTCAACGGAGGTACCTGTGTCTACCTATTTGGAAGATATTTCTGTTCCTGCCCTCCATCTTTCATAGGGACCTACTGCCAAACAAGTAGGGCGTTTGCATGCGCACGATTCGTCGACAACAGATTTCAATCAATTGCTCTCTTTTCCACAGTGAACTAATCGAGCTGAAGTGTGGCGGTCTATTATACTGTATAAGCAGCCTTACATGTGTATGTGCATAACATTTGCTGTGATTCTTGTATATGTATATAGTTTCTTGTAACTACTAACTGTGTGGACTGTAAAAAAACAAAGTGGGTATACATATCATGTAGCTGTGTACAAAACCCTTACCTCACCAGTGTCCCATCTTCGATACGCTGTGGGCCTGGCCCGCGAGCATGGTTGTCGTATAATTGGATACAAATTTCACGCGAAGCGAACGATAGTTGGAACGTTCTATACGACAATGGGTCTAGTGAATTTTATTTTATAAAATAAATCGATATATCTTCCGATTAATTAACGCTATCGGGTTCTTATTTTAAACACAACATACCACATCATGACTATATGTGAAAATCCATTTTGGTGTCTTACACATGCGGGATACCGACGTTATATGGTCCGATACCCCGTAGGGTTCAAGACGGCCACATCTTCAGGTAGGAGTGTCCAATTCGGTTCAAAATTGGTACCTATGTAGAAGGGTCCAACCGCTATTGATTTGTTCTGTTCGTTAATTTTTGCTTTATCCGTTATGAAGATACAAGTGTGCAAAGTAATTGCATATTTCCCGGGCGTTACGCGCCATTAACGCATTACGACTGGCTTCGAGGACATGAATATGCAATTACTTCCTGTTCAATAACCGTCAACGATATCTCACCGAGTACATCGAACGTCTGGTTCTGTTGCCCCTTCTTGACCATAGCGGACAGAAGATTCGTAAAGCTATAGAAATACGTGGATTCAGCTGCCTTCACAATACGCAACACGGTACGTTTAGTAGTACGCGCAAGCGGGCCTGTTGGCTCGGTCAAACTGCTTGCGTGCCACTCCTTGCCCATTTATACGTGCACAACGCTATAACAGCATGAGATTACTAAAGTGCATCTAGTTAATGCAACAGGGGTTAGCTTAATCTGAAACGCAACCGTTCAGTTTTTTGCGTTCCGTACACGCACAAATAACACCCCCTTATAGCTACATGCATGTGGTACTCTCATTGGCCGACTAAAATCCATCAATTGGTGAACATTTTATATTAGGTTGAACTAAATAAAATCCGTAGGTCCCTTTCCAGTGTGATTTATGGATGATATGGTCACACGCACACACACACACACACACACACACACACACACACACACACACACACACACACACAATAACACACACACAATAACACACACACACAATAACACACACACACAATAACACACACACACACACACATAGACACACAATAACACAACTCATACGCACGCATGAGTCATGCTTCAATCACAAACATATACTGCTTGGTACTCCACTTGCACTCCAGCCCACAGTCATACCGGGTGTCCACGAAAGAACGCAATGTATCTAATGTTATTCCCGTTCAAAAGCATTGCGTTCTTTCGTGGACACCCGGTATATAGCTCCAGTATTATATCCTATAAGCCTTTCATTTTGTGTTTATATATGTATTCACTTCATATGCAATTCCTTCTACATTAGAGGGATGTATTTATCTTAGGTTAAAAAATAGACTTATTGACCTACTGATCTAGAAAGTGTTTAGATTCATATCCAATACACTCATGCCCATCACCTACACTAGTTGCTCATGTCCCGTGAGTCTAAAATAAATGGTACCTTTACCAGATTGAGTAATGCCAGCAACTAGGTAGGTGCGCAACCAGAGACCTCCACCCAAAGCTGTGGAGATTTTCAATAATACAGCACAGGCCTACGCTATGGATAGACTGTCAATAACTGTAATGTTCCCATCATCACCCCCACAGATCCTGAGCTGGCTTTCTGCGATTCCTTTGCCCTTCACCATGACCCATCCATGTTCGGATTTACTCGTGCAGTGTGTATTTTGAACCAGCTCACCACAATAGGCTCAGTGATTTCCAACACTAAGTTCATCTTAGAAGCTTCAATGGGTACTATACATGTGAAGGCCCAAGGCTCTAGACATCTATCCAAACCTGCTCAGCATAATTACTGCCGGTTAAAAATTACATTTCGGCGGACAGGTCATGTTGTGGTGTTGAAACCTAAACCTCTCAGAGTTTTGGTTCAAAGGCTTGCGACTTAAGGCAGTGTATTAGAGATCCCAGAATCTAATAATAAGAAATTTGTGTAGGCTATTATGACTCTAGCGTTATTCTTGCTGTTGAAGTAATGGCGGATAGAAGAAACAAAGCGCCTGAGGCGAGGTACTATATGTCCCAATTAGAGAAGCGTCAAGTACATATAGAATAACTTGTTACTGTGTGTTGTGTGTTTTGGCTTAGTTGAGTGGCTGAAGGATGTTGTAAAAACGACAAAATACGCTCACCTTGCGGACGCCATTGCGGTCTGCACGACTTTGACGCACTGTATCTATTGTATAGTAAATGGTCAAGAACGTCAAATGAAGAACCTGTTAGTGCAACTAGTTTTGTGTATGTTGAATGAGCTACTTGCCCATAACCTTCCACCTTACTCGGCGCCTTTGAATTGTTCTATTGTATGTTCAGGCAGCCGGTGTAGGAGGATACCCCGTCCCCCACCCTCCCCCCCCCCCCCCCCCCCCCCCCTAAAAATTGTCCTGCCGGACAACGTAGCCTAGGATACGTTGTCCCCCCTAGGACAATTATTCCTAGGATTATCGGTCCGCTTTAGGATTTGCTGTCCCCCTTCGTTTCTGCAAGCAAAGCTTAACCATAATAGCACATTCGATAGGATTTTAATGCATGCTGTTGCGCACTCCTTAAGAACTTTGAGTGTTGATCACTTTGGCCAACATTCACAGTGCATGTACAGTGTATATGTGTATACATGTACATTTATATTAATTTAAGTGGTACACTATCAGGGGCGGATCCAGGATTCTGGGAAAGGGGGGGTCTGATAAATATATTCACAACAGGGGAGGGGGCGTGCCCCCTCCCGTGACAGCAAGGGGGTTTGGGGGAGCGCTGATAGCTCCCCCAGTGGGGTCTGGGGCGAAGCCCCAGCCGCTTTTTTGCTTTTGTGTGTAATTTAGCATGAAATTCCCAGTGATATCGAATACATACATGTATACGTCACGCGATATCGGATTACTAGAGCCTGCATGGATAGCGACGAGAAAACTGTTCATTCTTCACAATGCTATAGTTCCTACTGCCCAGCAATTAAATTCGTGATGCAAAGCTTTTGTGAATTTGTGACCGAAGCACGTCTTTTGATCGCTTACCTCAATTCCTGCTCACCGCAATTAAATATTTCGTTAATTTAATAAGATCGATATAGACCCCGCGTGGCTAGAACGATGTGCAATCTTGCAAATCCAAGGACGGTAACAATTTGTGACCGAAGCACGTCTTTTGATCGCTTACCTCAATTCCTGCTCACCGCGATTAAATATTTCGTTAATACACATGTAGGAGGATTTAATTAGATCGATATAGACCCCGCGTGGCTAGAACGATGTGCAATCTTGCAAATCCAAGGACGGTAACAGGCAGAACGCTGCAAGATTACAGTATGCATTACGTCATTCTTCATATAGGAAAGGGCCCCCCCCCCCCCCCCCCCCTAAATCCGCCCCTGACTATAACTACCCAATACTGGCTGATAATTTCTCCAGATATCCAGAACTCCTTTCCATTACATCAAAGCAACTTTACGACTTCAATGCTAACGGACAAACCCAATATTTATTCGATGTAGGAATTATAGCTATTCTGTTTTAATATAGTGCAGTATACTGCAGAACATTATGTGCATGGCTTCCTAAACAAAACAAGTCGCAAAACATTACACACAAAGGGTTTTGTATCCCAGTCCAATTGTATCAATCTGCACATACATGTACATGTACATGACTGATTGGCTGTCTCATGCAGTAAAATTATTGACCAAAGAGTTATTAGGTACACACCAAAATCAGTCAAATAACATTGTCTATAACGCTGCCACTATTGTTGTACTGGAACTTTAGATACTAAATCTACCTTCATTAATGAATAACTAATTCTAGTGTGTGGTGTCAAATGCTCTCAACGTATCACTGTATCCAAGGGATCTACAACCCACATGCAGCTGCATGGTTGTTGTACCATGTATGGCTCTTACGTTTTCGTTGACCATTTCAATTCTGGAGCCTGTTACGCACAGCGTAGCGTTAAGTAAAAAGAATCTAGCGAAGATCTAAAAGAGAAAATTGCAAGCCTAGATTGAAAGGTCCCATGTAACCGGTTACAAAGGGAAAGACGCTGTACTCTGGATCACACGCACTTGATACGCCTATGGAAACAGAGTGTCTAATAAACACTAACACAGCTTACCACACAACAAATTACGAGCGGACTATGCTCACTTGTCTGTTAAAAGAGCCACAGATCCCGCGCCAAAGCACCAGAAGTAAATAACAATGTTATATGTGGTCTAAATATACGTACAAATGAAATACGGAATACAATTTGTCACTATAACAACAAACCAGAAGCTGGTGCGCGCGCAGGAGTTGCCGTATAAAAGAAAATTTCAACCGGCCGTGCGGCTGTTTTAGATTAAAAATGGTGGCTTCATATACATAGAGCTAGAGGCTTGGCAACAACAGTTACAGCGTACAAGTTCAAGCACACATGCATGTTTTTAATGCCATTTCATGCAATAATACCATTTCTGAAGTTAATAACACTAAGTTAACATACTGGATCACATGTTCGTATAATGGTAGGTACTTCAAGATTATTTTCAAATCGTGTTTTGTGCTGCGATTTTATTACCCTCTACAAGAGCACAAAAAATGCTGCAGAACGACACCTTATGCATCATATTTGGATTAGTATCTCAAAAGTTACAGCGTTCCAAACATTGCATTTTGAGTGAACGGTACGGTACAGTATGCGCGATCGTAGAAAAAATTGTGACGGTTTATGTTCTCTTTACTGCAGCCATTGAACCATTGAACGTTATCATGCCAGAACGTAACTACATGTAGGGTACACATATATATGCATATACGATTTCAAATATGTACAGGTCATCAGTAACATAGTCAACTAAGAACTCATAAATGGTCATTGTAACGTCATCTCCGTCATCCTGATTTTCATCATGTTTCCAGTACGTAGCAGTACCTTTTGGCATTTTTGACCTTTCTGTTTCTTATAGTTTGAAACTTTCGCTTGAGAAGCTGCTTTGAAATCAAAATCTCCTTCAGTTTCAATTGTCTGTGTAAACATGCATCGTTCACAGTGGATTCTTAGCTTCCGTGAGATGGAACAATAAGAACTACTTGGCTTGTCAACTACTGGACACAATGAGGTAGAAGTATGAGGTGCTGAAAGGGTTTGAATTGGAAGGATAAATTGCTCATCTAACAGATTAATTATGACATCCCAATTCCGATCTACGTGCATGCATGCATGCATGCTTCTTCATTGTTTTTATTGTATCTGTGAAACGTTGTATCGACCTCTGTAAGGCATCCATGTTGACAAATGCTCCAGCTTGCAGAGAAGTCACTTTTATGGCAGTGTCTGAAATGCTTATTTGTATATAGGTACATCACCAATCCTTTTCTTAGTACTGCATGCAGCCTGTAAAATATTGCCAGCATTCATACCACTTCTAAATTTTTCAAGATGCTTGTTAAAATCATTAGCAGTCTTCATCCTAATATAATAAATGACACATTTGTTTACAACGTCTACTTCGTGACCGTAAAAGTAAGTCAGTATAAATGGCCTGGGGACTAGGCTTGAAATGAAAACCTTGTTTAAAAAGCACCTTGGGAATCGGTTTTAAATTACAGAATTGCAATCCCTAGTAGTGTTGCATTAGCCACGAAAGGAATCTTAACTAAAAAGTTGCGCCGCTCGAAGATTAAGGTACACTCTAATTAGAGTTATAATGTGCTCGATCATTCGATACATAAAACTATTTTCTGCTGTTTTAAAAGTTACAAAAACTAGTTAAAAAAAACAGTGCTTGTTATACTAGGAGACTTTGTAAGTGATTTGGTTTTACACAGAGCGTATACCAAGTGCAAACACGTAGGCCATTTGATAACACCTTGGGAATCGTCTGAAGTCCATGAAAAAAGAAATGCAAGTAGATAATAACCTTTGGAACCTGTTTATCAGAACTCTATCCCCGCCGCTCAACACGTATAAAAGTTTTGAAAATATGAAAAACAACCATTATTTCAGCCCGCCAGAAATATTGAACAAGTGTAGTTTTCTAGGTTTTGACTGCACAATACAAATTAAACTAACCTTCGTTTCGATGTCCCGTACAATTTCAATCCATCACTTCCGTCACAATTTTTACTCGTTATTTCGGTTACCACTTTTTCGGTACACGTACGTCAAATATTGAAGTACCTAATAATGGCGACCTCTTCACCAGAAGATACGTAAAGTAGAATCCAACATCATTTCATTCCTAGAAAAGGATGTTCTGCTATTTGAGGCCTGGACATTCTCGGGTTGTGTCAATACACGGTCCAGCAAAGTATTCAACACGCTGATAGTAGCGTTCCGCTTGCAACCGGGTGCAAGTAGTTGCTTCGCTGCCTCAAAAGGACCCTTGCAGATGCAGTCTAAACCTAGAGTACTAAACCTAGAGTACTACTCTAGGTTTAGACTGCATCTGCAAGGGTCCTTTTGAGGCAGTGAAGCAACTACTTGCACCCGGTTGCAAGCGGAACGCTACTTACTACTATCAGCGACTTTGATGGACCGTGTATTGACACAACCCGAGAATGTCCAGGCCTCAAATAGCAGAACATCCTTTTCTAGGAATGAAATGATGTTGAATTCTGCAGGTTAGTTGGATGGATCTATACATGTACGTTCGGTTATACAAAATTGGGTTTACTAACTTACTTAGGGATCTATACGGGAGACGAAGACGCCAGTGACCAAGACCTCCTTGTGGTCGAGCGTAAGACCTTCAAGAGTCTTTGTTCGGGCCTTGTCCAGCAGTGCGGCTGTCTCTCCAACCCATCTTGGACTATAGCTTCTTTCATAATGGTATATGAGTACCGTAAGTAATTCTGTTCAATTCTCTGTATAAAACTAATTTACTATTCACTTAGAAGGGACATGTAGCTAGGGTCCAGTTTGTTTGCCCTCACTGCAAGCAGTCACGTGTCTGGGCTAGTTCCAGAGTGCTGTCTGGTCATTACCTTGCTAATCAGAAGTAAGAGTACCATTTGGATTAAGTAATCTCAATGTAAATGTGATTCTTTTTGCAGACTGGTCCATGCTTTCACCTGTGCTGGCATGTTGCCTCGCCAGTACATGAATATCGCTTTATTTGCTGGTATGGGTGTAGTGAAGCAGAAATACATCAGCTCAGGTGGGGGCTGAGATGATCGATTTATATTATTTTACATCCTGTTCTAATCCATGTTCATTCAGTTTATCTAAACCAACTTTACCAGCAAGTGGTGGCAGATGTAGTCCATGAAAGCTGCTAAAACAGTATTGGAAAGCGTTCAGTTCATTCATTTCCACAACTTTCCCGTAGCATGGATGAATGTCCCTCGTGCTATTTGTGCATAATGGGATAATCAAATGAACAGGTCAGCAATATAAATACACCCACATTCATGAGTCAGAGGTACTGGTCAGCAACACATACAATACTAAATAACTTGTTACAAAAATTATGATCTGCAGTTAGTGTAAGGAATGCCCACTGGATTTGGATACCTGCTTCTGATATCCTATTTAGAAAAGAGATTATAAGTACACTTTCTAATACGAAGGTTAGATCATTCACAATTTGTACACATTTAGGCATTATCTCTCTTCTTCCAATGGGTGCGTCACCAATCCCTTCCTCGCCAGGTATGTTGGGTGGTCCCACAACCCCAGATCTTTCAAAAGCTTCCAGAATTGCTGGTAAAGTTTGTACCGCTTTCTGTCATTGGCTAAGGATGGGACAGCTCTCCCAGTGAGGAACACTGGTGGCCAACAGATTATGCAAGGCCCAAACAGGCAGTGTGGACAACAAGGTTCGTTTGGAGTGCCATTCAGCACTGGTGGGTCTCCTCCTGATGGAGGAAGCCCACAAAGTGTAAATGGGTATTGTTGCTATGACAACCAAGCAATTTAACTCGTGGGCACTACACTGTACAAGATTCTGAACTGGCTGGCATTTGTAACATATCTTGGAGCCCTGTACAACTGCATGGAATTGGTGGCTGGCACTTGACAGGTATCTTGGCATGTTATTTCTATGCATACATTATCCACCCCTCCTGCGTTGTGATGGTCTATGACTTGTCTTAGGTCAGCCACAAAGGTCGCAGGCAGGCATCCAGTGGTACATTCAACCACAACCTTGCATAAATGAGTGTATAGGAATGTGGGTGATCACTGGTACAATTGAACTACAGATGAGTAGGAATGTGGCTGATTCTGGCTTGTGTATGAGTATATATGTACAGTACTGGGTTGTTTACTAATTGCATTGCTCTATTTTACCTGTGTTACTTGTTTGACTAATTTGTTTTGCTGAATCGTGTGCCTGACAACATAACCTTACCTTGATTTTAGGAACGGCGCTAGATATTTCACAGAAATCCTCCTGCTAAACATTTCCGCACGTGGAGATGTGGTTTTTGATTTCCAGTAAATGAGACAGCTGGAATCAGGGCTTTCTTCATTTTATTGTTTTTTTTGCTCACGCAAATGCTCATATTTTGTTTGCTCACGCAAATGCTCATGCAGCCACGCTCACCTTTGAAACTCACGTAAAGCCTGTAACAGTTATCAATGCACTATCCAGTATATAAACTGAAACACAATGCGAGTCTGTTTCGAGAACAAATAAACGCGCGCGATAGAGTACTAAGAAGTACTTGATCTGCCCGTCTTAACAACGTAAAAACGATGTACACAGCAAGTCTGGGTGAGAATCCTAACAGCTTACAAAACTACGCCATTCTGAGGATGTTGAGCTCACGTGATCTGATGTTCAGAGGAGAACCAGTCGATGCGTATCGTTTTCTTCTTTCGGAGGTTCCATCACCACTTGCATCTGGATTTATGCTGCACTCCGGACCATCTGAAGAATAGGCGAATTCCAGTAGCAGTGTGTTGACGTTGGCAATAAGGGTCGGGGATGAGTTTGGAACCGTTGAAATGCCGGTAGACGCGGATGGCGAAGTCGATGACGAAGAGTAAAACGCGCTAGACGAGGGCGCAATAGGCATGCTGTCAGGAGACTGGAAGGATACGTTACGAGGAGGCGGTATGACGATTCCCAGTTCGGGGGGAGGCGGCCCCAGCTCCTTTTCGAACACAGTGTACGTCACGGTGGCAGTACCTTCGAGTATCACTGCAGAGACGTCTTGTACGTTGATAGCCAATTGGAGTAAGTCCACACCGCACTGATCGGACTGCACTCCATAGACGGCGTTTAGTACGGCGAAGAGAACGCACTGGAAAAAGTAGCGCTTCATAACGATCGATGGCTGGCAGCGGGTGTGTGTACAGCAAAACATTATAAGAACGTAATCACATTCAAGCTCGTTTGGTTTGCAGTGCGGGGGGAGGGGGGGGGGGGGCGGTCTTCCAGCATATATGGTCTAGTCGTCTGGATTCCCCGATAAAATAATAATAATAGCATTATAAAAACCAAAAAAACTGGCTTCCGCTACATGTCCTGAAAACAAGGGAAATTAATACGAAAATGGTATCCATGAAGTGGAACACATGTCATTTACTCTTTCTTGCATCAGTGGGTGGCCATGACCCTCAAACATGCTACAGATCGAACGGCAATATGAATAGATTCACTCCTAGCTGGAAAAAAGACAAAAACAAAAACACGGAATTTCGAGGCAACTATAAATGAAATACGATATATACGGTGCTGTTGCTTTTATAAAGTATTAAACTATGCACTACTTTTAAGACAACAACATGTGGTATCTTCTGTACTTGTTTCTAAGCTCGTACGCTGTTTTTTTGACCACAGGTTAGCAAGCATAATTCTACATGCATGCGTATACTTTGCTGACACATGAGTTATGTAACTATGATGTTCTCTTTCCGCCAACAGCAAGCGATGCTTCACTGTGTTCATCTTATCACAACAATGCCATCTGTCGGTTTGAGATCAGCTGTTCGTCGTCGACCTTAAATAATGCAACGTTTTATGTTGATACCGAGTCGAACAGCTGCAATGGAGGTAAATCAATATGAGGGGCTTGATAGTATAGGGTACATTCATGTATACGTGTATGAACGGGCGGCATGCATACATATGGTGCATGCATGAATAGCGATTGACTTCATTATATATTTCTAGCCTATCCGTTTTTCTTCGTCGATACCCTCGCCTATCTTGATGGCCCTCACACGGTCTTCATCATCGGAAGCGGATTTAATTATTCGTTTCGATTTTGTGGAGGTTTGTTTAAATGCCACGCGCAAGCATTCCATGTCAGTGACACAAAACTATATACTTGCATTCATGCAGTGAAGCCATTGGTCGTTCAGTGTCAAGAAACGACGGACTATTCCAAACTGGAACTTAAACTTGCTTGTCGTGTTAATAAGCAACGCTTCCAAGCTCAATGTGCCGTTGATGGGTCACCATGGTCTACATGTGTGTTATTCAGCACGTGTAAGTGTCCTCAACCTTTATTAACGCCCATGTTCCTCTCTATATAATAGGTTCGGCGAGGATTGCGTTAAATGAGTACAGCGCAGAGGCTCATACGTTGTTGATCTCCGTGATCGATGACGACGGCCTAACGTATAATCGCACGATTCAATTCAGAGGTGCATGGTACACAACCCGGTACGTTTGGGTATATTGTCATGCTGGGTCTGTATTCCACGCGGATCATGTCTATATACCTAGCTCCCACTGATGATTGTGCACATACTGTATATGATGAGGTTTTACATATATATATAAGTGTTTGCGAAAATGTTTTTAAGTCGGAGGTGGCAACTAAGCTTTATAGCTGTGCCTCAGCTCAGCCAACTTACGTTCAATCCTGGCCCGCTTCTACTAGTACCGGTACCCTGAACGGGACAAAAAACTGTACTAACCTTAACCCTAACCCCCTAGCCCTAACCGTAACCCTAACCTAGCCCTAACCGTAACCCTAACCGCAAAGAAACGTGGCTGTGCTACGCCAGACTAGCGTGTGCACCATGGCCACGCATCAAACGTTGAAACTGGTTGATATTTCTGTTAACTGCAAGATTTTGGCTGGCTGGCATCTGCAGTTCTATTACGGGCTTCCGCGCACACGACTCATGCAGTCTTGGACAAATTTATGGCTTTCTCAGCAGTTTGAGCTTCCACTGTACTTGCCATGGTCAGATACACGGAGGACCTTACACAATATGCACGAGATACGTCTTTAGAGAGACTCATTACTGCATGCACCACTCCGACACCATGTACTATAGGCCTACTTCATACATATAAGTAGAGAGCACTGTTTGTAATCCTGTGTTGCGTGTGAATCTGTGAATTACATCAAAGTAGACTTTACTATCTATGATTGATTACACGCAGGAGCTCGCTGAACTTTTTTACTTTAGGTTGAATTGTGTCTTTGATATGGGCTCAGGTTGCGTTGTGTAAACTTACAAACGACGGGTGCAGAATATATACTCACTATCGGGCGCCAGGGCCGTAGATATGGTATTAAGATAATATAATATTATGTTGATAGTGAAATCAATTCAGCCCCCCCTTTGTCTACGGCCCTGACGCTCAATTGGCGGAATTA
Source organism: Ephydatia muelleri (assembly GCA_013339895.1). NCBI lineage: Eukaryota > Metazoa > Porifera > Demospongiae > Spongillida > Spongillidae > Ephydatia > Ephydatia muelleri. The sequence continues at coordinate 16,674,623 of JABACO010000002.1, forward strand.
ACAGCACAGCGCACGTGGCTGGATTTGCACAAACCATCCACAACAACCGTTGTACAGTTTTCAGGCACTCGAGCAAAAAGTTTAGCATGAATGGGAGTATATCATTATGTAACAGAAATTGGAAGGTCTGCACCGCGACCACTGCTGATGTAATCTGGAGTTATACCAACAGCCTCAAGGTTGGTTCTCAAACAGCCTCTCCCCCTACTAGGCTTAGTCACTTCTTCGAGGTGTCTTCTCAATGGCCTCTCTCCTCTCCTAACCACAGTACCTCTAACAGTCAAACACAAATGCACATCCTTGTGAACACCCCACATCTAGCACACTATAAAGCCTCAGACAGTACTCTCCGTCAGACCTTCAAACGATGATCCCCTTCCCTCGTGCGCTTCCCGGGTCCAGTCTCATCGTGCAGAGTTTGATGTTGTTTTTTTTTGAAAATGATCCACTTCGTCTTCTGAGGCAACCTACGAGAATGTTGAATGGATCCTTTGATGAAAGAATGTGCGATAAACGTCATGTCCGGAGTAAAACCCTGCCTAGTGATATTGTGTCACCTTCGCGGACGTTAGTATTCCTGCATGGGAGATAAATGCGTTGTAGCTACAAGTTTAAAAATAAGACGATTTCCTACTATCGCATGCCACGAAACTCTTCTCGTATTGTGGCGAGAAGCATTTGGGCTTGATGAAGCCAAGTTGAAGCCATTCTCAAGAGTATAGTTTCCATCGCGTCACTTTGTTAACGGAGACAATCGATGTGGACCATTACTAGCACCTACAGTTTTAACACCTGTGGCGATAGCTGAAAAAGATGCCTTGGCTGCAGTACTGCCAACGTTAGCGCCAATCGTGGGGCCTTCGACAACAGTAGTGGCGATCGAGGGACCTGATTTGACTACGGTCGATGGTATAGGTCAACTGTCGGGGTATAGATTCGGCACCAATATAGCATTGCAGCCATCAAGACTTTCCCAACCAGATAAAGGTGGCTGAATGGAGGCAAGGCTACTTTCATTCCTGACTGCTGGATTATTATTTTTTGCTTCCTATACAAGTAGGACCCATCTACATCCACAAGTGGAAGTTTGTCAGTTTTAACATCCTGAATCCTTCGATGACAAAATAATGCTGGCAGCGGTAGCGCAACAAGCTACTTTGAGAGCAAACGATTCTTTTTCCAAGATGTCGGTGCCTTAACACCACGGCACTAAAGTAGGGTGTGTAACCTCCCCTGCATAATGAAAATCGATTTTTCCGAATACTTTTAAAACACTAATCGATTTTTCAGGTTTTTGTGGATCTGAAAATCGATTTTTCCGAATAGTTTAAAAAACAAAATCGATTTTTCCGAATAGGTTTTGCCAAATTTCCTGCCGAATACCTAGGTTATTCAGGTTATGGTGCTTGTGGAGTGCACACTGAGAAGATAATTTATGTCTGCACAGAAATCCACCTGGTCTCGCACCAAACTAGAGCTATGCATGTCAGTTGAAAACACAGAGACACAAAGGCCTACAGCAGCATGTGTTTGTCATGTAGAGTTTAATAAATTGTATGTCTTTACCAGGTACTTGTACATATCAATAGTAATGTAAACCTAACTATCCAACACTAACCACTGAGACCAGACATCACCATTAAAAACTCACCCCACATCACGTACAATAACGTACTCCACTTACAATCATCCCTCAACACTCCATTCACGTTCTCGCTATAAATGCATACCCATTAGTATTATTGCGTAATGCTCTCCAATTCCTACACATAACGCAAACAGAGCGCGCATACTTACTTGAAGTGGGTAAGAAGTCTGACATTCTATTTCACTCGCTAGCGCAATACTCAGATATGTACCACTGTACAATAAAACAATGCAATACTGGTACTACATAAATGTATTGCTACTACATATAAACACAACTCGTGGCATATATTAATGTACATACTTGAAGAGATGATACACTCTGTATATATTGTATCCCCAATTGATGCGCATTAAATATTTAGTATTATATTTACTCAATACCTATCAAATTCTGTATGTATAAATAGGAAAAACAACAGTGACGTATGTTTATATATAATAACTCTAATTATGAAATACTCTGTTGAAAATCATATCCGGATATTAGGATAAAACGGTATTCGAATAATGGGCGAATTGTCGATGCTGACGACGAATACCTAAGTACCTCCGAATGGAGAAACATAAACCGGTTATTTCGAATAGATAAAATTCACTAATCGATTTTTCCGAGTAATGCTAAATTGCTATTCGAACGGATAGGTTATTGCGAATATCCGAATAACCCGAATAACCTGATAACCGGTTACACACCCTACACTAAAGCCACCATCTACGCTCTGGCATTGTATGCCAGTCCATGGGTTCTGTCAAAATAGCTCCAGGTATGTCAGACTCTGTCAAGGTCACTGTCGGCAGCATAGTTTGATCACTAGCTGGAAGATCGCCGTCTGAGCGGATGGAATCGTGGCCATTTAATTTACTGACATGTCCGCGAATGTGATACAATATCACTAGGCAACGGCTGCGGGTTTTACTCCAGACATGACGTTTATCGCATGCATATACGATCTTTCATGCAAAGGCAGTAGCGGCTAGCATATCAGGAAATGAACACTTCTGCACATGTACATTCATCTGATTTTAAGTAAGCTGTTGGTGTACACAGCACATATACAGCACAGCCTCAGTGCGTCCCTTGGTTAATATACGTAATTTAATCTCTAGCCACCAGCGCTGCACTAAAATTCCATTTACTTAATGGACTCACTGTTCACGAAAGAACGCAACGCTTTTGTACTGCAGGGGCGGATCCAGGAATTTGGGAAAGGGGGGTCGGATAAATATATTCACAACTGGGGGAGGGTACGGGAGGGGGCGTGCCCCCTCCCGTGACAGTAAGGGGGTCTGGGGGAGCGCTGATAGCTCCCCCAGTGGGGTCTGGGCCCCAGCCGCTTTTTTGCTTTTGTGTTTATTTAGCATGAAATTCACAGTGATATCCAATACATATACGTCACGCGATATCCGGATTACTAGAGCCTGCATGGATAGCGACGAGAAAACTGTTCATTCTTCACAATGCTATAGTTCCTACTGCTCAGTAATTAAATTCGTGACGCAAAGCTTTTGTGAATTTGTGACCGAAGCACGTCTTTTGATCGCTTACCTCAATTCCTGCTCACACGCACCATTCGATCGATCGCGCAATTAAATATTTCGTTAATACACATGTAGGAGGATTTAATTAGATCGATATAGACCCCGCGTGGCTAGAACGATGTGCAATCTTGCAAATCCAAGGACGGTAACATGCATAGATTACAGTATGCATTACGTCATTCTTCATACAGGAAAGGGTCCGGACCCCCTGGACCCCCCCCCCCCCCCCCCCCCCCTAAATCCGCCCCTGTACTGGAATATCTTTTCAACAGATGTAGCTTAAAATCATACTAACATGAAGGGTTTAGGCAATTTTTTCTCCATATATTTAATTAAATTATTAATCAAGATTAATTCATTTTAATAACCACATGCAATTAACTGCATTGAGATGTAGCAATGGATATCAACTCTGAAACCAAAATCATGATTTTCTCATCTAGAACTCAGCTTACGCTTCTGTATCATTTCACTTCGCGTACGCATGCGCATTGCGCACAATTATTTATTCCAGTCCATCATGATGTCATCTGGATGCCGCTTAACTTGGCCACGTAGCCCCACCCTCGAGTCGTATGCAACGAAACTGCCCCACCTTCTCTTTGTACAACGGTGGTCCCCACGATGCGGTTGCCTTTCCTCGGCTACATCGTGTAGGCGCTAAGTATCTCAAAATCGAATCTTGCGGTTTGCCGTTACGATCTTACGGCCAGTTGAATTCATGTATGGTGCGCATCAATTGTAGCATGGACGAGACACACGAATCTTTAAAAAACGACATCGGTCCGATTCTCAGATACTATCATACGTGAGTTAAAGTGTCGTACAGCTGTAGCTGGTATCTACAGTAACACACACACACACACACACACACACACACACACACACACACACACGCACACACACACACACACGCACGCACAGAAAAACCACTTTAAGGTTTAGAAGTCCTTCCAACAAAATCAATAATCACAACCTCGAAAAAAAAACAGTCATGTAGCTTCATCGGTACGTACTGCCTTTTCATTGTGTGTAGCCCGTCTTGCTACATTAAGCATGTAGTTTGTTATGGTACACTAGCATCTTGTTACCAAACCTTGTTACAGTATTCAAGCAGTTTGTCTGGATAGTGTGCCTTCTCAGGCACAGTGCATAGCTTGTCATGGTACATAAATTATGTAACTTGTTACAGTATGTAGCCTTTCTTAGTACTTTTAGTCTTGGTATACTGCCTTGTTATTCGTCTAGGTACCTAATCTTGTGACACCCAACCTTGTATACAGTATGCAGCTGCCTTCATAGTTTACCTTCTTGCAGCACTTGAGTAGCTGGTCTTGGTACTTAAAAATCATGTAACTAGTCTTGGTAACCTGCCTTGTTACAGTGTGTAGCTTGTCTTGTTACTCTGCCTGTTTATAACATGTACATGTACCCTGTCTTAGTGCATAGAGTGTGTAGCTTGTGTTGGTACACTGCTGTGTTACAGGACCTTGGCACCAAACCTTGTTACAGTGCCTTGGTATCAAACCTTATGTACACTGTAGCTTGCCTTGGTAGTATGCCTTCTTCATGTCTTGGTACCGTGCCTGTTTACATCATGTAGCCTATCATGGTACTTCAAGCTAGCAGCTAGTCTTGGTACCCAGTGTCTTGTTACTGTATTTAGCTTGTGTTAGTACCCAGCCTTGTAGCAGTATGCAGCTTGCCTTCTTAGTTTGCCATCTTGCAGAGTGTAGCTTGTGTTGGTACCCAATCTTGTTACAATATTCAGCTTGCATTCGTAGTGTGTGTAGCTTGTTTTTACATTGTAAGCGTGTCTTGTTACCCTACCTGTTTGCAGCATGTAGCCTGCCTCAGTACATAAAGCATGTAGCTTGTGTTGCTAACACTGCCTTGTTAAGCTACCTTGGCTTGTTACAGTACTTATGTAGGTAGCTTGTCTGGGTAGTGTGACTTCTTGTAGCATGTTAAGTATCTCTTGGTACCATGCCTGTTTACATCATGCTTGGTACCAAGTGCCTTGTTACAGCATTAGCTTGTCTTGGTACCCCACCTTGTTACGGTATACAGCTTGCCTTCGTAGTGTGCCTTCTCACAGTGTGTAGCTTGTCTTGGTACCTAGTATCAGCAAACACCATTGCCAATGTTTGTATGTCTGTTAACAGCATGTAGCCTCTCTTGGTACTTAAATTATCAACTCAAGACAAGGTACAGCTTAAAGTACGAAGACAGGCTACATACTGCAACAAGGCAGGGTACCATGAAAACTTTGTGACACCCAACCTTGCTACAGTGTGCAGCTTGCCGTCATAGTTTGCCTTCTTGCAATGTGTAGCTTGTTTCTGCCTTGTTAGCTTGTGTTGGTACCCTGCCTTGTGACAGTACATGTAGGTAGCTTGCCTTCACAGTTTGTCTTCTTGGAGTATGTAGCTGGACTTGGTACATAAATCATGTAACTTGTCTTGGTAACCTGCCTTGTTAAAGTGTGCAGAATGTCTGCCTGTTTATAATATGCATGTGTAGCCTGTCTTGGTACATAAAGTGTGTAGCTTGTGTTGGTACACTGCTTTGTTACAGTACCTTGGCACCAAACCTTATGTATGTGTAGCTTGCCTTGGTATTATGCCTTCTAGCAGCATGTAGCATGTAGCATGTCTTGGTACCGTGCCTGTTTACATCATGTAGCCTGTCATGGTACTTCAAGCTAGCAGCTAGTCTTGGTACCCAGTGCTTGTTGTAACTATATTTAGCTTGTGTTAGTACCCTGCCATGTTACTGTATTTAGCTTGCCTTCTTAGTTTGCCATCTTGCAGAGTGTAGCTTGTGTTTGTCTTGTTAGCTTGTGTTGGTATCCAACCTTGTTACAATAATCAGCTGCCTTCGTAGTGTACCTTCATGCAGTGTGTAGCTTGTTTTTGCATTTGTAAGCGTGTCTTGTTACCCTACCTGTTTGCAGCATGTAGCCTGCCTCGGTACATAAAGCATACATGTAGCTTGTGTTGCTAACACTGCCTTGTTAAGGTACCTTGGCTTGTTACAGTACTTATGTAGGTAGCTTGTCTGGGTAGTGTGATAGGCAGAAATATACAAGAAGTAATTTACTAAGATTCAGCAGATGCAATTATTGCCATACAATTTAGTACCATACACATGCATACTGATACTGTTGCGCAGTGCGTACTGTACATGCATGCAGCGGCAAAATCCAATCAAGTGCCATTGTATTAATTGTATTATGCATAAGGAATATGCATTTAGCCGTTCTGGTAAGAGCTCTCCATCGTTTCTTATATAAGCAATCTTGTAAATGAAGTCTCTAAACTCTGCCTGCGGTGGCAGCAACTGAGCAAGTTCATAACTTTAGCAGCCCGCGGGTTGCAACTTAGTCATCACAGATTCCTCGTCACTTTATCAAAGACGGTCCAGAACCGCGGAACACCCTGTATCTGAGCTTGAGAATGGACTAGTGGTATACTGCTGGTGGGGGTGCAGTCGCAGTGGCGGTTATCAGTGCAGTACTGAACAACAGGCAACATGTTGTGAGGAACTGGCTGAAACAATGTTATGCGGAACTGAAAAAAACAGGCAACGTGTTACATGCAGACGGACTGAAACAACGGGCAACATGTTATGAACTGAACTGAAACAACGGGCAACATGTTATGCGGAACTGAAACAACTGGCAACATTTATGCGGAACTGAAAAAAACAGGCAACGTGTTACATGCAGAACGGACTGAAACAACGGGCAACATGTTTTGCAGAACTGAAAACAACAGGCAACAATGAGCAAAGATGAAAAGAACAAGCCAGATACGATAAGATCGTCAAGTTAACATGTATTGGGGGGAATCGAACCAAAAAAGTATGTGCGAGGTTTTACTGGCCATGTGTGTCAAGAAGAAAGATGTACAGTTGGTATTGCAACTGTGCAACCGGAGATTCATGGAAGCCACAGCCGACCCATTGGACACCATGCAGCTTAGTCTAGCTTAGTCCAGAGGCCTCTTCAGAGGGTCCACTGCCTGAAATTCCATATGTAATTCCTATATTCTAGTGTTTTCTACATGGAAGGAGGCATTTCCTTTAAGGACACAGACGCAGTTAGGTCTACCATAGCAAGTGGTTTCATTAGTGCATGAGTTTGCATGTCGATTTGGAGTTTCAGATTCTGTCTGTGCAGCTTCCAGCTGAGACACCAGCTTAAGCACATCCTCGGCTGATTAAAGCATCTCTTTCATTAGTCATAGCTGGTAGAGAAAAGAATGCACGCATGCACTGCATAAACTGGTCTCTTATCAATTCAAGACGCTGGACTGTGAACCATTTGGGATATGCTCTATCTACCAACATAAGAATGCATGCTTGCACTGCATAAACTGGTCTCTTATCAATTCAAGTCGCTGGACTTGGGATATGCTCTATCTGCCAACATGTGCAGATGGCTGACATATGCACTAGATGTTCCTAAATGATGGCAAAGGTTTTAAATGAAAATAATGTTTGGCCTGATGCAGAAAAACAAAATCAGAAACTTCCAAATTAACATGCTGCCAAATTGTGTAATTTTTTAATTTTTGCATTGCTTTTTATTGTACCCAGAATCGATTAATTGTTTAACCTACACACAGGCTAAGAATGCTTGGTCCCCACCTTGCCCCACAGACGGGCTAACAAAACATTAGTCTGACCTTCTGAATGAGTATTACATACATACACACAAATTGCAATACAACTAGCAAAGCATTGCACACACTACTAGCAATGCATAGCCACACACGAATAGAAATGCATAGCCACACACGACTAGAAATAGCCACACACTACTTATAATGCATGACTAGAAATGCAATGCATAGCCACACACGACTAGCAATGCAGTAGCACACACAGCTAGCAATGCAGAGACACACACAAGTTACAAGCAATTCAGAGGTATGCACAACTAGCAATGCAGACACACCTAGTGCATAAGAGAAGGAAACAAATGAATAAATACTGAGTAACATGCCCATAGATCTCACACACACACACACACACACACACACTAACACACACACATACACACACATTCTTGGTACATCATTTATCAACCTTCCTAAGGTGTATAAGGTGTATGATGCAATTCGTATTGGGGATTAAGCTACTATTTTATGCACTGTGTGGAAATTACGTTTTAGAGAATTTTACCTATTTGTTTTAGTGATCTTGTTAGGCTTCATGTTGCAGTGGTGTGATCAACGTGAACACTTTTGAGCCAGAGACTATCATTAGACTTGTCCCTAATTCAGCTATGCATGTAGTTATACATGTAGCTGGTAGCCATGCATAGTTATGTATTTTCAACACACTGCAACAAAAAAATCTTCTCAATAAAGCCACTGGGAGGTACATTATATGGTAGCGCTGCGTCGTCGCCAGTGAAAAAAAAACCGCCCCTCTTACATGAAGACATACATTCATACATATACATGCCATGCATACATAAACACATACATACACAATATACATACGCACATGTACATACATACACACATGTACATACATACACACATACATGTACATATACACATACATACACACAAATACACACTTGCACGCATACACATAAATGCACATGCATGAATGCATACCATTAATTCATAATACCATTTTAATTGGCAGCGTTCACCTAAAAAAAAGAAAAAGTGGCGATGCTTCCAATGGACTGATATGGGACAGTGTCCATTAGGGTGCAAAGGGACAAAGACACTGACATCAATTAATTAACCATGGTCAGGCGACAACTTTGCATGAGGTCTTGACATTAGTAAAATCACCCTGGTTATAATGTTATCACTTTGAATGACTGTGAGAACAGTGACGAAATTGAATATATGTATTATTTCTGTGGTATGTTAGCTTTGCATGAGGATGATGTATGCATGGAAGGAGTCATCATTGCAATGGTGGTTTAAAATTACTCATTGCTATACTCCAGATACCTCCCGACTTCCCATTGCCACCATTGCTGGAACTGTGGGTGCAGGAGTGGCATTCATCATTGGAATGGTCTTATTCTCAACATGTGTGTACTATGGTCTTACAAAACAGAAAGAAAATAAGATAAAAGCTGCTTCTGACACCAGTGTTGCTTACAGTAAAGCCCTGCCCACGAATTCAGATCAGAAATTTGCAGAAACTGCCATTTATGATTATATATGTAATGAGTATGTCAACAGAGATGTAATCCTCTGTGAAAATGTGTCCTATGGCCGTGTTTTTAGAGAGTAAGGTAAGGAGAAGTAATGCTTGCACTTTTGCTAGAAAACTTGCATATGCTGACTATTTGTATGTTTTTATCTGTGTGAACCACTCACCTCCTCACATCATGTCCTGATGCAATGTGACTCACTGAAACACACCTATCAAGGGGTAGGAGTTGTTAGAGGCCTCTTAGCTTTTACTAGATGAGTATTATATATGTATAATGCCCTGATTCTTTCTAAATACACTATGGGGGGGGGGGGGGGGGGGGGGGGGGGGGGGGGGGGGGGGGGGGGGGGGGGGGGGGGGGGGGGGAGAGGGGAGAGAGATAATATATATCCACTCTTCCATGCAAAGAGCACCACAAATTGCTTCAGAACAGGCGATAATGATGCTAGAATAATTCAAATATATCATGTCATTTAATGATGCCACCTTCACTCGCTTTCACAATGGCTTTGTGCTTGTCACCACAGCTTTGCCTTTGCTGCTTGATGATGCTTCAAAGTGTTGGTGAATGAAACGTCTGGACATTGTTTCTTTTTAAAACAGAATCTGAAACAGAGACATTAAATAGAACATTGTAAACAAACATACATCATTCATGCCTTCTCAATGTGTCTCATTGCGGCATTGAAGGTCACATGCTTGAACAAACAAGAGTAATATGTCATTCACAGAAATGGATTTGTGAATTTATGCAGAGTGCAATCAAACAGTTTATCTAGCATACGTACCACAATCAGGGTGCTTATAGTACCAGCATCCACCTCACTGCATAGTGACCTTAGCATGAAACACAGCACAACACTCTACATTCTTTCACCGAATTAATGTATCCCTAAAGCTTTGCTGCTTTGCATTCATGGCGTTAGAAAGCTATGCTAGGTCAATGAAATTCATTTGAAACATGCATGCATCTGACACTTGAACTGAAACCTAATGTGTACAAAACAAAAATCGGTAGAATCACTAAGCACTAAAAGGATCCAAAATACTTCCTGCGGTCATTAAATGCAGCAAAAAAGTCTATAGCAATTTCATTGGTATCTAAAGTGTCAGTGACATCTAAATTTAAAAGCACATGCATAAGAAAGCAGTGTAACGGACCGAACTAGCTACAGCTTGCGCGCCCCGCCGCTAGCGCTGCTCTGCTCACGTTGTTCCACCTGCTAGCCACTTAATCTCGTCACCAGACCCCCGAACATACACAGTTCACACCATTATATACACACAGACAAGCCTACTAAATGTTCCATTCACACGTTATGACCCCATGTGAACTTATGACATCAGAGAGACCTCTGGTCTCTCACACTCCTCTCTTCTTCTCCTGCGACAAACACCATTCCTTTGTCGACCGTTCCTTCCTGCCTTTGCTTATCTTCCGCCTTCTCCCCTTCAGACATACTCCGCTAGCTCCATCTTTCCATTCTGATCTCTCACACGCTCCGTCCGTGATGGCTCACAGGAAACTTCTGCAGGTCCTCCTAGCATCGGAACGACTCCACCACCCTCAGGTTCTCCATTCTTGGGTACCGCTAGACACGCACTCCAGCCGGCTACCCTCAGGTCTACCACTTTTGGATTAGCTGCAAGCCTTCCGTTTCTCAGGTCCACCTCAGCTTCACACCTGCGCAGTCACGACGCGCGTACGCTCTTCCTGGATCCATGGGTCTCCCTGAACAACTGTCACGGATGGATCCCACCGCTGCCACCATATGTAACGGACCGAACTAGCTACAGCTTGCGCGCCCCGCCGCTAGCGCTGCTCTGCTCACGTTGTTCCACCTGCTAGCCACTTAATCTCGTCACCAGACCCCCGAACATACACAGTTCACACCATTATATACACACAGACAAGCCTACTAAATGTTCCATTCACACGTTATGACCCCGTGTGAACTTATGACATCAGAGAGACCTCTGGTCTCTCACAAGCAGTTATTCAGCCATTTGTTAAGTAAGGCTGAATAATTGTTTTGCAGGGTAGAATGAGTAATTTGGATTCTTGTGTATTACTGTCTTCAACACTCACATCTGCAAATCAACCTAGCAATTGCTTATCAGCATCTGCCAGCTTGCAGTTGTGACAAAGTAAGCATTATAAATGCACAAAAAATTTTTAGGGGCTTTGCCGACACCTACAAAGACCCTTTGGGCGCTTCAAATAAGCTTACCATTCACATTTTATTTGCTTGTCAAATTCTCCAAAGCTGTTTCCCTAAAACGCTCAATATATTCCTCACAATACCGCAATAATTGCCAACGCCCTCGACACTGATAAATCATGATCACGACTTCAGTTATCAGAAGCCAGGATAACGAAGAATTTTAAATTAGTATAATTTTTCTTTATTGCAGTATTGGCGTTTCAGGGAAACGTTCTTATACATAGTTGTGTACAAGACTCGATTTACGCTGCCATCTTTGTTGGACACAGTGTGGAAAAGAACTGCAAATAGCCATCGCACGTATAAACCACATAGTGAAGTACTGTTCCGCTCTACTTCACCCAAGGTGTTACAGGGTTATAAAAGACACGGCTGGTGTCGATCAAATCGGTATACTCACGATTTCATGAGCAAAAGGCGCACAAAATTCGGAAACGCGCTCTTCCGGTTGAAATCGCATGCTGTCACGGGCCCACATTCAAGGCCTTGAATTGCTGTGCCACCTGCTACTTTTCTATGCATGCTCATGCATACTATTGACTAACGTCAATAACAGCTGCAAGTGCAAACCTAGTACAGCCTAACAATGGGTGAGTCTTGCAAAAGGCATTCTAACAAGAATAGCCTACCTGAGACCATCTTTATACTCCCTTAGCATGCTATCCTTTCATGCATTCAAATTGTCAGCAATTATGACCACTTAGTGTACAGCCACAAAATCATGTATCTGCATATGCATAACCTCCTATGCTGAAACACAAGGTGGCCCACTATAATACAAAATTGGTTACGTCAGGTTTTAAATACAGAAGTCGTGCAATAACAAGCAAACATCTGAATCTTAAGATAGAAAGCCACCTTACATGTGTGAGCATTTGGCCAAATCATGCATATGGCTTCTCTGGCCTCGTCCCCAGGCCCTATTTTGATACTAAAGTTAGACAAAAAATAGGGCCTGGTATCCACGGACAAGGTCTTTGTGCGCATGCGCTAGCCATTCACCAGAATCTGGTGAATCGCGTACTGTTGTAATTTGGTTTGTAATCCTTTCCTTATACTGGTCTGATCGAGTTATGGCTGAGTTCCTTGATGTGGTAGCTTATTCTCTAAGATGTGTTCACCAGGAAAGCCTAATACTGAAGGCCAAGCAGGAGAAAGCACTTTTCCATCTGTACAATGGTCGGGATATTTTTCAGCACCTGATGCTGTAGTTTCGGTATAGCTTAGCCTGAACAGAATTCGCTCGTCGCAGCCATTAACATGGCAGCTGCAAACAGATTGTGGAAGTATATTTATATGTCACGCGGTCCGGAGCTAGCACGTAGTGCAATTGCTTTTCAATATCAACCAAAGCTATACTATAGTTCCTGTTCGATCGCAAAAATGTATGCATTACATGTATATACATGTATAATTTATAATTATAACCGGGACCTATTGTACATATACTTAAGCTATTACGACATGGCAATCGCTATAAAAAAAAAGATCCACAGAAAAGTGTAGCGGCCATGGCGCTACGGTCGCTACAGTTCCTACGCCACTGTCTTCGACACCCCAAAAATGGCACTTACGCAGCACTCATGTCTTATGATCAGTATGTGGCGAATCAACAAGTTTATTCGGATCCATAAGTTCCACGCCAATCTTTGAACCTGAAAGTTGCTATAGAGGAGGACAAAGGCCGATAGCGAAACGCTTACCATATCGTGCTCTTTGCTGCGCTGATGCACGTTGTACTTTGGCGCCAAAATAGGTTGCAATAAAATAGGTAACATCCATCGGCTACCCCACTGTTTCCCCGCCAAAAACTAATAGTCACGTGAATTGCTCAAGGGACAGTTATAGTTGAATTAACCAGCAACTGTCAATCAATTGCAATTAGCGAGCTTATACCGCTTGTTATTGGTATGCGATGTGTTGCCATGGCAATGAGGTAACAGTCCAGTACTACATGTGTGTGCGATTTAAATCTTTTATCAGCCTTGAAATTGATTCATTAAGGTCCAATAGAAGAATGCAGAACATACAACATGTACATGGAATCAGTTTTAGTTTGAGTGAGGACGGAAGACATAATCCTTTATCCCTACACATGTAAAGAATGAACGAAGTACTTCTATAATGTTGCACACAGCCACACACATGTCACACAAACAGGCACACATCACACACAGGGGTGGCGGAAGCAATTCAGCATTGGTCCGGCTTGGGCGTGGCCATAATTTTTTTTCTATATCGATAGCTGCCATATGCATACTTCGTAGTGTAATATTGTGCAATTATGACGCATAAAACAAAGTTACAAATTTACATTAAGAAAACACAATTAAAATGTACCAAAAACATGCATTCTATGTTCACTTCCACAAGCAAACTCATTCGCTATTGAAGATAAACATCATCCAACTGCTCTTTATAGATGTTTAGTATCATAAGATAATTCAGCCTTGGTTGCAGCATTGTACTCCGCAAATAACTTTTAATCCGCCTCATTGTAGAAAATAATTGGGTAAGATCAATGTAAGTGGCGGGTGGAACTTCTCGGGAATGCCCTTGCTAGCCATTTGTTAATCTCACGCACGTGTTACATAAACAGCAACCTCCTTAGGATTTAAGAAACTAATATATATATCTATTTTTAAGCTCAGTATTAAGATTGGTCGGGCCAAAGCCGGACCTGCACCCCCCCCCCCCCCCCCCCCCCCCCCCCCCCCGGTTGCGCCACCCCTGACACACAGGCACACATCACACAAGGCATACATCACACATAGGCACACATCACACATAGGCACACATCACACAGAGGCACACATCACACACAGAGGCACACATCACACACAGAGGCACACATCACACAGGATAAGGCACCATCACACAGGGATACATCACACAGGCACACATCACACAGAGGCACACATCACACAGAGGCACACATCACAGAGGCACTCATCACTAAGGCTACAAACACACACAGGCACACATCACACCAACAGGCACACATCACACACAGGCACAAATGACACACAGGAACAAATCACACAGGCACACATCATAAAGAGGCACACATCACACAGGCACACATCATACAGGCACACATCACACAGGCACACATCATACAGGCACACATCACACAGACACACATCAACAGACACACATCACACACAGGCATAGATCACACACAGGCACAAATGACACACAGGCATAAATCACAAAGGCACACATCACACATAGGCACACATCACACATCACACACAGAGGCACACATCACACAGGCACACATAACACAGAAGCACCATAACACAGGTACACATCACACAGACACATCACACACAGGCACACATCACACTGTTAAAAAAAGGGTGTTACCGCAACACATTTAGGGGTGTTCGTACGCCTGTTAAGGAATAACACCCCATGGAGTGTAGTGGTAACCACTCAGGGGTGTTATAGCCAACACCCCTGAAGTGTAGCCATTACACTCTAGTGGGTGTTGACGCGGGTAGCAGAAGTTCGTGTATGCACCATAATCTAATAAACTATACAACAACAGTTGATGATTTTAATAAAAAGTTGACAATAAATACAAATATACAACAAAACTATAAACATGTCTTTAGGGCCTATACGACGATCGAGTAGTCCAGGAGTGTTTCTCTGCATGCTTTGGACACTAAACAAATGAAGAAAACACATGCATATATATAAAGTCAGGTTCCAATATGAGACATGTCTAACCTTTTTAATTGAATCTTGGGTGCCGCCATCAGTCCGACGACGGTCATGTTCGCTAAGCAGATCGGTGACAATAACAACGTCAATCGTACCGATTGTTAAGCTTACCTCGAAGGCTTGCTAGAGCCAGCTTGTCATGTGACCTTTGTAAGGTAAGGTAGGGCGTTATTTAACGCGACAAGGTACTTACTTGCCTTAAGCAGTGGCTCATTATAGTGGGTAGCGCAACACACAGTAGTAGCCGAATTTTCCTTAGCTAGAGCGTATAAACAGGCATTCCGGTCCGATCGCAAACTGCTGTTCTCGATGAACTCTCTTCAAAGCGCTCAACTCGTCTTACTCAAATGCATCGCTCAACGCTGGAAGGAAACAAATAGCTTACCAAAAAGTCGTGTAACACCGAACTTACCTGTTCCCAGAACGTGTTTCTAAAGGTCACGCATGCGCAACGAAATATATATTTAGCATGATATATTTGTTACAATTGTGGATAATCACGATGACAAGAAAGGACACAAATAGCTAGGGTACACTGTAGGTATTCAGGATGTCTAAGATATAGAGTTGTCCAAATGTGAGGAAAGCTATACAGGACTTTTGAGTAGTTCCAATTGCAAAAAGTGCACTTCTCTCAGAGTGTATTTGCTGTCCAACAGCATTTCTGTGTATGTGTGAATGTGTGTGCACATGTATACATACACATACACACATGAATTATACACATACACACATGTGCATGTGTGTTAATATGTGTGCATTGTGTGTGTGAATGCGTGTGTATGTGTGTATTTGCATGTGTGTGCATGTGTGTGTATGTGCATGTGGCCATGTGTGTATGCAGGCCTGTAGCCAGGGGGGTTGGTCAATCCCCCTTGTTTGATGCCTTATTGCGAGGGGGACTCCTTCCCCCCCCCCCCCCCCCTCCCCGGACCCCCGCTTTCATATTTGGCTAAATGTGCATGTGCATGTGTATTGCATTGTGTGTGCTTATGTGTACATGTGTGTGTATGTGTTCATATGTGTATGTGTGTGTTAGCATGAGTCTGTCATGCATGTGTGCATGTGTGTGCATTGTGTGTGTATGTGTGTGTTAGCATGAGTCTGTCATGCACGTGTGTGCATGTGTGTGCATTGTGTTTGTATGTATGTATGTCTGCACGTGTGTGCATGTGTGTATTGTGTGCATATGTGTGTGCATTTGTGTGCGTTGTGTGCGCATGTGTGTATGTCTACATGTGTGAGCATGTGTGTATGTCAACAATTCATGAACCATTTCTACAGATATTTAACCACCTACAAGACTTCTTTACTAGCTCTTGCTTTAAAGAGCAATGTAAGCAAAACAAAATGCATGCCTTTTTCAGGCCTAGTTGTATCTGAATTCCACCCCTTTAGGAACATGTTTCCTATTTATTACAAGTTGTGGAAGACCATGACCTTTACAAAAGAATACCAGCTGATGTGCTCAGGACAAGATAACAGAGGTTCTAAAGGAGACCACCTGCAGGATCTTATACAGAGGATTCCCTAATAGATGAAGCAGGAACAATGATAACTGACATGTGCAGCAGGGCTCATCACATAAACCATATAAGTTCATCCCTGCATAGTACACAGAATCAGATGCATAGACACCATATATGGTTAGCATTTTTCCTACCGGTTATGTATGAGAGGGGAGGCCAGGAAGGATGTGGGGTGGGAAGCATTCTGATCTCTAAATGAAAAGGGATGTCTTTGTTCAAAACATTACCATGCACTATAAATGTCTGCTGCTATTTTTATACTGCTGATTATGTGTAGGCAGTAGTATGGGGATGGAGTGGGAGGGCTAACGGCTTTTAGCAGGCTTTTAATATTGATATCTTTGTGAGAAATAAAAATGACAAGAGTGCATGACTAATTCGATGAGCATGACAATGAAATGTAAGTTCGAAATACATATTATATTTTATACTTATACTTCTTCACAAGATAGGTGGAGTCTTGCTCAGGGTACAGACCACACCCAGACAACACAACTAACCAGCAGCTAGAGATATTTAACCCATTTATTTAACCCATTCTTGCCCTGGGTACAGACCAACCCGGTTAATCAGCATCAGCTAAAGTGATTCTTCCTAATGTGCACCCCAGCAAAAAGAGCTGGGAGTATGTGGCGCGCGCGCGCGTGGTGTGTCATTGCGCATATCGGGATGAGGTATCAAGATGTAGGAACGGACCGTTAACGCACGCAGTCGTAGAAATAGGTAGAAACACGCTGAGCGCACTGATGAAAGAAATATTCAAATGTATTGAACCAACGGCACATTACTAGCAACGACACGCTCCTCCCACTCACACAGGCACCAATTTGCACTATAAGGGCGCGCCCACCATTTGATATTATTAAACATTATTGACTTCTAAATTATATTATTACGTAATAGCAAAAGTAATTAATTTTGTTGTTGATTCTCCTGCTCGCAAAATGAAAGCGAAAAATAAAAGAATGCATTATTCATATTAAAAAAGTTATCCAACTGCGTTAATGTTTAAAAACAATCAAATACTTTACATGCGTTTTCAATGTACAGACATGTATGGATGTCCGAAATTGCTGGACAAGTTGCAACGAAACGCGTAAGTTTTTCAGCTTTTTAGCTTTTGAAGCAAGAATTAAGCCGGAAAGAAAAGTAATGAATACTTCCCCTTCATGATGCAATTAGTACATTTCAGGGGTTAAGTCAAACGAGATTCGGAATTCAGGCGAACCCCGAGGCACCCGAAAAACACGTAAATCGGGACCGATCTTTCCAACCACATGCGAAGTCAAATCTTGCATGCACTTAGGTACCACAGTGGGGTACCTATAGAATAATTGTTTATCTTTTATCTATGTTGCTTACGGGAACTGCAATTAAAAAATGCAATTTGAATCTGTTTGTTTTCACCACCCATTGTTTAGATTTGATAACATCTTTTTCTTGGCTGAATGTAAAAACCCAATTCTCTTGCATGTAGTAATGGGTTCAAACGTTACAAGAAAAATAGCAAAAGGGTCGTTATTAATTGGAACACTGAACTTTCGGACAAGCTTGATGTTGGAGGGTGTAGCTGACTGTATACTGTGAAGTACTGGAATACCCGCGCTCGTGACCCAATGACAGTCTGTTTAGGAATCAATATCAGCTTAGAGCAGCGATAAGAATCACACAGCCATAGGCACACAAATAACATCAGTTCGCGCCTCCGTCCATCCGTAAGGTATGCCAGCCTCCAAATGATCTGGTCATTCTCTGCTCAGCGGTAGCTTTAAGTACCTCCGATAAATCAGAATGTTCTCAAGGGTTAAACTAGGCAATTGCAATTACACAATAAATGACAATACAACATATATTGCAATGTACATGCATGTATAGGGGATCCAGTGGCTGCTCAAACCATGGTTACACAAGCTACTCACCTCTGTCTGCAGCTCATGCTCCACATCATGTAAACATAGGGTCCTTCCGGCCAAGGCGAAGCCGGCCTATACAGCAGTACTGCACTGCATTATCCAAAACGAGATATGAAATAGCCTATGTAGCTTTAGGGCATGGAGCACCAGCTGCAAACAGGAAATTTAAGAATTTCCATCCAGCAGTCCTCGATAATCCATGTACTGCAAGTTTTCCACACTGGGTACTCAACTCCAGGATGAGAAAGCCTTGATATCACTGAATTTTTGTTGAAACTATCCCAGCGTGTAACTAGATTTTTATACTACAACACGTAGCTTCTGGGGCTCCGCCTCACACCCGATGGCAGTGTATCCCCTCCCACACCCTCTCCTCACTTGTGCCTCCCCCTCCCGACTGTGTGCATTTTGTTTCAGTGGGAACATGATATGCAGGTTCCACTGACCATAGGAAATGGATTCATCCTAATGGATAACAATATATATATAGCGGTGCTTCTGCTATTCTTTCTAAATTTACGTTGTACATATACTTTTCACATCGATGTGCTCTTTCCATTGCTTGTTGGATATAAAATAAAACCTCGCATCGATGAGTTACTTTCACATCTATAGACCCGACCCTTCGCTACCATCGATGGACCCTTCGCATCCATCGATGGACCCTTCACGTTGATTGATGAACCCTTCACATCGATCGCATGGTCGTATAATAGCAACGGTCGATGAATAGAAATAATCGATTCGATAAGTAAGTTCCGTCGATGCGATTGAAAAAACCTGTCGCTACGATTGCTGAAATGGCAATGCAAAAGAAAAATATCGAAAAATCTGAATTTTGTTCCCTACGGCGCTTGATAAGAATCAGTGGTCTGTACAAACATGCACAAGCGCAGTTAAATTGAATACAATGCATGAGCGTGTGACAATCACTGTGCAATAAACCTAGTATACGCTACTGTATATTTTTGCGTATATTTTGCGTTTACCACCAATATACCAAGGTCAGTGTATATTTCAAATATCCCCTGGTATACTTCATGAATCCACGGGCTACAATTATTCATAGCGCATATTCATAACACGGTCCAACAATGAATTTATGCAACTCATGCACGTGAGTATTATCGTTATTATTTCAGGCGCGCGTGAATTCAAATGGATTATTTCCTCCTGGAATGTCTCGAGTATTGGTCCAGGACCATATGGCCCAGTCTGGTGGTGAACTGTAGTGTACAACACTGGAGTTGAATAAGCATATTGAATTTACAGCCTGTCATGCCATGCATCAAAGCAGGTTGCAGACAAGATGTTCCTTGGACTTTCCATGCAGTACACCTCGAGTCATAAGACTCACGTGGTGGCACTTGACAGGTGAGTAGTACAATTCAATTTGTAGCACACTTGCCCTGTTTGAGGACCTGATGGTCCTTAAGCTTTTCATGCAATGACGTGACACCTTTTCACTTCATAAGAGTCATTGGATTCACGTGACCTTGGAGGGCGTGGCACTTGACAGGTGAGTTGTACAATTCAATTTGTAGCACACTTGCCCCGTTCACCTGAGGACAAGATGTTCCTTAAGCTTTTCATGCAGTGACATCTTTTCTCCTCAAAGGGGTCATTGGATTCACGTGACCTTAGAGTGCTTGGCACTTGACAGGTGAGTTGTACATTTCAATTTGTAGCACACTTGCCCCGTTCACCTGAGGACAAGATGTTCCTTCAGCTTTTCATGCAGTGACACCTTTTCTCCTCAAAGGGGTCATTGGATTCACGTGACCTTGGAGGGCGTGGCACTTGACAGGTCAGTCGTATAATTCAATTTGTAGCACACTTGCCCCGTTCACCACCATAACTTGAGGACAAGATGTTCCTTAAGCTTTTCATGCAGTGACACCTTTTCACCTCAAAGGGGTCATTGGATTCACGTGACCTTGGAGGGCGTGGCACTTGACAGGTGAGTTGTGCAATTCAATTTGTAGCACACTTGCCCTGTTCACCACCATAACTTGGGGACAAGATGTTCCTTAAGTATTTCATGTACATGTAGTGACACCTTTTCTCCTCAAAGGGGTCATTGGATTCACGTGACCTTGGAGGGCGTGGCACTTGACAGGTGAGTTGTACAATTCAATTTGTAGCACACTTGTCCCGTTCACCACCATAACTTGGGGACAAGATGTTCCTTAAGCTTTTCATGCAGTGACACCTTTTCACCTCATAGGGGTCATTGGATTCACGTGACCTTGGAGGGCGTGGCACTTGACAGGTGATTTGTGCAATTCAATTTGTAGCACCTGTTCACCACCATAACTTGGGGACAAGATGTTCCTTAAGTATGTCATGTACATGTAGTGACACCTTTTCTCCTCAAAGGGGTCATTGGATTCACGTGACCTTGGAGGGCGTGGCACTTGACAGGTGAGTTGTACAATTCAATTTGTAGCACACTTGTCCCTTCACCACCATAACTTGGGGACAAGATGTTCCTTAAGCTTTTCATGCAGTGACACCTTTTCACCTCATAGGGGTCATTGGATTCACGTGACCTTGAGCAACACTCTCATCACACACTGGGAATCTCCATGGAAGTTTATAACCCCTGTTCTGTCGTTGCCATGGATTCTTTTGCAAAGAAGCATTTGTTTTCACCACAAACATTGACTTTTTTTGTACACTATCATTTTGCTTTTTGCAATGACATATCGATTGGAGGAGTAATGCTTAACATAACATCACCAGCATTCTGTCAATGGATCGTCATTACTTCCTATAGATCGCAAGGCATACATAAAATGATTAATAGTTATTGCAATGAGAGTGTTATAGTCAACAAACTCTGGAAACACCGAATTAGATGCATGAGATGTGAACTCTTCATCACAATTGTGGCTTACAGAAAGCAACTACAAATACAAATGATGTTACTGAGGTATTATTGAAATGTGATGTCAGCTCTAGATCTCTTTGAATGAGCACGATGGTCCATTTTGTATTTGCTATACTACACAACACTAGTTCATCTTCAAAGTCACTAAATACTGATCGTTGCTGTCTTCATGTTATCTGTTTCCAGATCAGCAGCATTTGGTATCAGCAGCATTTGGACTGCCCTTTGATCTAGCTAGCTATCTTAATTAAACAAAGCAGTAATGTCATCTTTAGGATTTTGAACCCTTTCCGTGGCCAGCAGACTTCCTCTCGTGCTGCCTCGCGATCGCAATGTGCATGTTACAAACATACACTACAAAGTCTCAATAAAAGTGTTTGCATATACCATATAAATACCTACTGTAAATGTCTCAATGTTGGAAAGTAATTTACTTGCAATTGTACAGCAAAAACATCCTGTGTTCATAGCAACTGATGTACATGTAAAATTGATGATCAAAATTTTCCTTTCCTATTCACTGGACACAAGACTCGAACATTGTCAATTCCAAAGTCAAATTTCATTGTAGTGTTGAACTCAGCACATTGAATCATTATCCAACAGAGGGATGAATACTGATGATCCATTTTTCTCTTTGATGTTAGTGAATACTTTTAATGGAAACAGTTGTGTATCATAATAAGGATGCTTTTCATACCAGTGAACATAAGCAAACACATGTGATACAAACTTCTCTGGTTGTTCTGGCAGCATTATTCCTACCACGTGGTAAAAAAATACTGAAATTCTCCTGCCTGATACTCAGAATGTCTGGATAATTGATTGGTTCCTTGAATCAACTCAGGCCAGTAAGCAATTATGCTATTTGAGTGATTTCCTTTTGCTTTTACAGACAAATGTATTTCACCGAAAACGTTAGCCTCATGAAAAACATCATGACTCATGCTGACATGAGTAATCTTTGATGTTGGATATAATGTCATGTACACATTCCTAAGCCACTCAACTTCATGTAAAAATAACAGTTTTTCACATTTTTTTGACACGGCTTCACACAGAAAACAATTTGTTGCATTAATTTCTTCAATTGGGCATAGTGAAAATCTGGAATGCGTGTTCAACAGGTTAGGATCAGCACTTGTCTGCTGAATCGATCCTTTGTAGGATGTTTCATCATTAATATCACCAAACCATTCAAAGCAAGGCTGTTCTGATGACAATTTAATCATGACCACTGAATCCTGGTAGTTTAAAAATTTAGTCATTATCTGAAGTTCTGGACACATCCAGTTCTTGTTGAAACTTTCAAATATGTCATTGTAGCGCTCAAAGGGAAAACACCAAAAAGAATGAACTGGTCCATAGTCAAATAAGCATTGCTTCAAATGCAAATGAAGGTGCATATTTGGTGTACATTTACTTTTACCATACAGCTGCTCGTAGCATTTACAGAACTGAGTTAATTTGCAATCTCCCTCCATGATATCATCAATGTTAATAATAGGCTTGAGAATGAAAGAGCATGCTTCAACAAACAACGACCAACATTCTAAATGTTCTTGTGATAAAATAGATAAGAGTGCAGGTATAGAATAGATTAGCACCCAATTCTTCCACTGATCAGCTGTTAGAGAAGATACTTGAGACTCTACTTTGTGTGGAATGCGGCCAATGTTTAATGGGACCCTAATTCTGTCAACTGTGTCCTGCATAATTTGGTAGTCTGATTTAGATATAAGAGATTCATCTTTTCAAACAGACATCATGTACTTAGCAGTGCCTAGTAGAAGATTGTGCATTGGATCTACTACATGATAACGAACAAGATCAAAATACGATAGTCGTACTAGTTCTGAGTACCTGACTCCCCATGCTTTGTGCATTGCCTTTCTTTCCAAAACCAGTTTCTTTTGCTTAATCTGATTCAAAACATGCATATGAGAGGCATGATCTCTTGCAATCCACGAGGCATTGTCAAAACCTGAATAATCAGGCTTTGAATGAAACTGATCAGTTACAAATTCTTTCAAACATTTTGAGCAACCTCATCTAGCATTATGAGAAAAAACCCCACATAATTTACGAGTTGATGGAATATCAGCAGATATTGATGTTAGCATGCATCGGACTGATGTAATTCCAAATGCAGACTGTGACTTGATAAAAACGCCATGCCAGACAATTCATCAATAAGAGGCTTCAAAAATGTGTTAACTGTGAGCTTTGGTTCATTAGGACCTGGAATACACCCCGCAATAATGATATTCTCAAGATTATATCTTTTGTGTCGTGGCAGATTTTCAATGACTAAGTAAAGCTTTCCTACACTATAGTTGACATGTTTATATCCTAAACCAGTCTATGTTTAGTCGTAATGCAAGGCTGAATGGTGTTGACAAGAATTGTCCAGGGCTGGACAGCTCTTTCCAAACATTTCCATCATACACATCTGATAATACATTTTCTTCAGACAATCGAGTTCTCCATTGTTCAATGTCCGTGATAAAATCTTTTTTTTGAAATAATCGAGACAATGACTGCTTAAGTGAGTTGTAAATGTAAATCTTCTTTGGGACAAATTTGTACTTTTTTTCCACATTTAACTTTCCGAAGAA
Organism: Ephydatia muelleri; assembly: GCA_013339895.1. Classification (NCBI taxonomy): domain Eukaryota; kingdom Metazoa; phylum Porifera; class Demospongiae; order Spongillida; family Spongillidae; genus Ephydatia; species Ephydatia muelleri. The sequence goes on from JABACO010000002.1 coordinate 16,698,917, forward strand.
GCTCTGCCCCACAAGTTTTGCTAGTGTACTCCGACTTGACAGTACAAGTTACATTTGCCAAGGCACTACTAGGGATCCTGTGGCAGGCTGAGCATTTAGGGCACACAGCAAATTTATCGAACTCTTTTTTATAGTGTCCAAACATTTTTCTCAGTTTGTATATGTTAATAGGGAACTGTACTAATAGGACATTGATTTATTGATTGAATTCACCAGCCCGCTTGCAATTATTAAAGGTATCTTTAAATTTGAATTGATTTGCTAAAATCTAGCCCTTGTATGTATAAGTGGTCTTGCAACGTACAGGCGAACTCTGAAAAGAGCTCTGACAGACGAGGGTGCTAGTCGGCGTACAAAGCGTTCCCGCCAACAGCGTGTAAATGCATAGAAGAGAAACTTACTGAGTTAAGTTGTAACAAATTGTTATCTCTCACTTGCAGCTCTGGGAAAAAAGATGTGAAACGATAACAAGCGACGAAGAAAGAAGGCTTTGGAGTGACATAAAACCTTGTGCAATGTCAGAGAAGGAAACTGATGAGGAAGATCCACAGGCATTGATACATCGTAGACCATCATGGCGTTCTGAACAATGTAACGAACTGATAGACACACTGGATGCTCGAAACAGCCAACTGCACAAGAAGTATCCTAGCAAAAAACGCATAACCGGATCCTCCTTCCACACCACATTGGATGGTTCATCAGTCAGTCGTTTAACCTTTTACCATTTTCAAGTGTACCAGCTAGCTACATGTAGATCTCCAATTAATGCTCTGTGTAATGATTAGTTTTTGAAAATAACTATTATGTTTGTCAATTAATAGAGCTACTCATCACGTGGCATATTTTCGATTGATGTCGTGCGTTGCAATTGCACAATGCAACGATTGTGTTTCATCCAACAGATTCTCATTGCTGAGTGTATGTTGTTGACTTAAATCTTATCTCGTAGTCGTAGCTATTGTGTGTCGTTTTTCCCCACCAAGTTTTCCGTAGCACAGCCCCATGCAACTTGTGGTAAATTTCACACACATGCACGCACATACACATGCACGCACACATACACGCACGCACACACACACACACACACACACACACACACACACACACACACACACACACACACACACACCAGGATCTTTCACTGCAGCGTACTTCTTTGTGACCGCGCCGTTACCATGGCTTCCAGAACGGCTTTTAGTTCGCACAAGTAAGTCTCTCTTGTTTTTCCCCCCCTCGAGTCATGATTAGAGACGTCATGAAAAGGTCAGCAAAATCGGATACGGCGCGGGTAAGAGATTGTGTTTTCATTCACAATTGCTGCTAATCTGTGTCTTTTCTTATATGTAAATAAAAGAGTGGAGTTGGAGCGTAAAAAGGTAAACGCTTCGCTAGGCTTTCTTTACCCCTTTTTCTATACTCTCAGCTAAGAGTCTGTGAGATCAAGGTGGTGTCAAGCGCAAGAAATCCCGCTAACTGCGTAGGCTAGCTGAGTGCATTTTAATTTTTACGGATGACCTTTTTTTTGCTATAGCTCTTCTGAGGGGAAGCAGTTTGAAGCGCTGCCCAGCACGACGCGCAACTCTCCCGTTGTCGCGTTGCAATGGATTGCTGAGCAACTCGTGCAGCGAGTTGAAGAGCCAGCAGTGGAGTCTTTCCTCGATAGCTGCAGAGTTTGAACGTTGAATATTGATTGTTGTACGTGTATGTTTTTGATTGTAGTAAATTAAGAATCCAACTAGTATACCATGAACAGAATCGGAGTGCGTACCCAGCACCGTATACGGTGCAAAGTGTCACAAAGTGGTATACGGAGACATTGTTTTGTGAATCCTTCTAAGCGCACGTGATGCGGTTGAGGATACTCGAAATATACACAGTGCGAAACTGGTTCATTCCGCAAGTGGGATTCTTGATGCGTAAACTCCAAATATACGCAAAATATACGATAGCGTATATCCAGTTTTTTGCACAGTGAATATTTGTGAGTGAGAGTGTTTGTACCATCATCAGACAGGTGTATTGTTTGCCACATGTATAACTGGTGTGTGCAAGTACACTGTACATGTGTGTGTGTGTGTGTGTGTGTGTGTGTGTGTGTGTGTGTGGTTGGTATAAGAAAATACGCCATACGATAGTGTACAGGGCCGTGCACGCAACAATGTAGGTGTGTGCACAAGTGTGAGCCAGCATGAGTTTATGTACTATGTATGAGCTGCAATCGTACATGTAGCTGAGTGGGCGTGGCAGATATAAGACGATGATTTTAGCAAGATGATGAAAGCTTTATTACACGACTAGAGGATGATGCGGGTGCATAGCAAATAGCCTTAATTACGCGCGCCGTTTGAATATTGCCGGGGACGTGGGAGGCGCAAGATTACTGCAACCATTGACTCGGATCCGTTAATTTGGTATGATCGTCTGGCAAAGTGAGCAGTTTTCTTCTTCTTTTAATTTTCCCGCATAAACACACTGCCTGAGTGAGACAAAAACAGTTGCGAACGGCTAGTTTAGTTTAAGGCGGGCGGAACAAAGAAGTTATCAAGATTTATTGTTGATTGGAAGAATGGAACATGTGTTGCATGCAATAATGGTGCAATCGAGCGAGAAATGTGCATTAACTTTGCACAGCTGTATCTCCGTGACGGATAGAGTAAATATTAACGAACTGAACACGTCAATAGCAACAGGACCCCTGTACGTAGGTACTGAATTTGAAACGATTTGAACGCTCCTACCTGAAGATGTGGCGGTTTTGAACCCCATGGGGTATCGGGCCTTGTAGCATCAGCAAGGAACTGATGCAAGGCCTCAAAATACGGTTCCCTGTAGTGAAATGGTGTAGTATGAAGTGTTGACAACAGGAGGTCGATAGAATTAACCATTGGGAAGTTATAGCGATTCATACACGATGAATTTTTATACTGAACATTGTATAATATGAGGCAATTTTCGCGCGCAAACTATATATATATAATTTGTGCGCATAGATGCCGCGCAGAGGTAGTCTCGGCCCCATACCTAGCGAACGCAGCAAGCTAGGATTACATTACCGCTAAGTGAACTTTTAATTATCCTATAGTACGCGCGTAATGGCTTATCATCCAGTCGAGAGAATCGTAACGTCAAGACGAAAGGTATAAAAGAATTATATAGTAATGAAAATTCCATCATTACCATACCAAGGGTGCTCAAAGGGAATTTCTAGTACTGTGGAAAGGATGGCCCGTCGAGGATGCTTTGTGGGTGAATCAGAAAGACGTTACACCGTACCTTTTAAAGTACGAATTATATCATATCCTATGTATCTATAATATTATACCTTCAGGACCCGTGTGATACTAAACAGTGTCAGCAGAATGATGTCGGATGTCCAGCTATCCCTCTCCACAGTAACCAGCCGTAAAATATTTTTATCTTTTGAATTCCGAAGTAACGTCTACCAATTTCTGTTTCGACACAAAGGTGTTACTAGAATGGACACACAAAAAAAGATTCAAATCATTTAATTCGGAAAATTTCAATCGTGTCTATTTTACACCGGGCTGGGACACGGTTTATGATCACCTGCATGTAGGAGACGGCTGTCGCATTCATTTAATTCCCAGTGTAAATGATATGGACAACATGATGGTCAAAGAAACTGTATGATAGAGAGGAAGATGGCACCTTAAAGTTAAAAAAGAGAACTGATACTTCGTGGAAAAAGTGCACTTGCGACGTGTATTGTTTGATATATAACTATGGGTATAGTAGTTGCCAATAGAATGATCACGATTTGAAAATAACCATATATAAGAAATTGTGCACAATGCACAATGCACGATGCACGGCTGAACTCAACAATAACGCAACCACGAAGCTTGGGTCTATTTCTTTTTTTTTTTCAAGCCATGGGAACTTTGGACCGTTGGGGTTCGTTTTGAACGCAGTAAAACGGTGAACTACAGGACGCTGTGGGGAGCCTGACACGTAAAGCAAATGAGATCAGAAGTAATATTGAAAGCAGCACCGCCCCCCCCCCCCCCCCCCCCCCCCAGAGGCCTAAGCAACGAGGGTTCCTGGTGCGTGACTTCACATCCTTAGCTTCTCATACTTGAGATCTGCATGGATTCTTGCTTTCCATCTTTTGTGTCAATAGCAGCTGAATGTTTGGTGTACTGCCTGGTATATGCTTATAGTATACAGAAGATTGGGTTGCAAAGTTATTCTCCAAAAGTGATTCTGCAATGAATATGAATAACTCTATAGATACATCTAAACATGCAGCAGCTGGCTTCCGGATATGTTAGCTGAGTTTGTTTAACACCGGGTTTACGTAAGACGCGGGGAAATCTTGATTATTTTGGGGATATTCAAAAAATGAAAAATTCCCGCCGAGTGGCATTGCTATCTTCTAATGCAGCCATCTACTCTATTAAGCATTTAGATAGTCACTGCATATTTACGACTGCCTTGGAGACAATTGCCTTGGTCAAAAAAGGCCCGTAATGTCGGACAACCTAGCAAACTGGCCGCGATAGGTGCACTTTTTTTCTAAGCATTTCCAAATCGATCTTACACATTCGCAATATACTATTGGTGGTATTTGTAAAGAAAATGCATTTGAAACTCTTTCTGTAACTCTCTGCCTTTTCGTTTGGCTGATTTTGTAAAGAAATCGATATACGTTAAAGGCTACGCCCACACGTCACACGCGGATGTACTTAATATTACATGCCGTTTGATGTAAAGTACAGAAAATAAACACATGTATATCAGAGTGTATCAAGTCAATGGCTAGATAATGGTGAGAGTTTTGCACAACACAAAAATTGATTGGTGTTGGTTGATTGGTATTTTGCATGTAATAGCTATGGTTGCTAGAGCTTAAGTCAATGTAGGCACACACATGCACACTCCCCACCAACTCTTATTGGAGTGCAGGTAACAAGCTGTAGCATTCCAATGAAGAGGAGGCAGGGGTTGGTTTTTTCTTTTCCCTGTGGACTTTAATTTCAATTGTCCCCCCCCCCCCCCCCCCCCCCCCGGCTCAAGCTCAAACGTGTTGGCTTGATAGAGGAGCATGGCGATAATATGTGAATACACATAATTAGATATGGATATGTGAAAACTAATTTGAACGTGAACACTTCATAGACTTTTAGGAGATTATTACAACTCAACAGACGCATTCATTTTGGATTTGTGTTCATGCATGCTTGTACTTTTTCAATCAGTTCTGGCTTGTTTCCAGATGTACGCAGATTGTGCTCAGCAAGATAGGTCTGAAGCTGTGGCTTGGACCATTTGAGCAGTGGTTTGCTCCAGTCAAAGGTCGTGTTTGAGGTCTTTTGCTTCTTTCTCTGATGTTTATCGCAGCCTGCCTTCTTTCTTGGAGATTTGGATGCTTCATCCTTTGACTGTCCTATGGTAAGGTAGGAGGTCCTCACTTGCCCAACTACAGGCAGCTCAGCTAGGTGTATATTACCAGCCAAATACTCCTCGGTGAGGCGCACTACAACTGCATCAGCAGATACTTTGGCACGACCAGCTATCCCCTCCTGCCAACAATGAGCAATAAAAGTTCGCACTTTGCTGCTGAATTCAGGAAGCATGGCCTTACGAGTTTGGGCCCAATCCACTTTACACTCAAATGTAGCATACATTGGACTGTCTGAACTAGTGAATAAAGTGGACATACTAGCAACACAGCCAGATACGAACGATATGGAACAATTTCTCCTGTTTGATGGCTTGGATGATACTCTTTGTAACCAGGGTGTGATCATCAAGGGCACCTGTTCCTTCGGCATCTGCCCCATCTTTGTCATCAAATGGGCCACTTGGTAGATAAAAGTGTTTCTTCAAGTCCTTGTCATCAGGGAGTAATACTTCAATCCATCCCTTCACACCCGTCCAGAACAGGGGCTTAACCCTTCTGAAACAATCTTCAGTCAAATCCTGGCAACTTTTCGATCTTTAGCACTGGGTAGATTATTCATATCAGAATTGGCTTGAATTCCCAACAGACTCAGTACTTGGAATATGTGATCCCGGCAATCATAATCAGCATTACATGATGGAACATCAGATGGAACAGTAGGAGGGACATCAGTTGGAACAGTAGCAGGACAGCTGTAGGCGCAGTAGTAGGGACAGCTGCAGGAACATTAGCAGGTACAGCTGTATGAACAGTAGCAGGGACAGCTGCAGGAACAGTAGCCGGGACAGCTGTAGGCGCAGTAGCAGGGACAGCTGCAGGAATATTAGCAGGGACAGCTGCAGGAACATTAGCAGGGACAGCTGTAGAAACATTAGCAGGGACAGCTGTAGAAACAGTAGCAGGAGAAAGGACAACAGTATCTGCGGCGGCAGGAGCAGCAGTGGGACAGTACAAATGCTCCAAGGAACAACACACTCAGCGACTATGCCCATGCTCATAGCTGGAGCGCTAGCCAATTGCAATTTCAACTTTTTGCGAGGACGTCCGCGAGTGCGTTGTCTACAATTACAGCAATCATGGCACACACCTGAATTACACGTGTTACGTGCTCTGCTTCTATGTTTTCCTTTTTCGATACCATCCTCGGAAAATGTTCCAGGCAGCTGTTAATAACTTATTAAGGTAATCGTATTCATCATGGTTATTAGTTCTCTGCTTGAGTAAACACACCGCACCTCGAAAGGCAGCTGCGCTGTCCTTACATATAGCTATTGTGTAGCCTTTTCTTATGCCAGAGATGCTAATGGTACACTTTATTAGTAAATTATAAGGGAAAAAAGTGCACCTTGAAATCAAGGGCCACCGCGAAAGCGCTAATGAGATTGGTTTGAGACTGTAGCGTACGACAACGGTACGAGCTTTTAGGTCCCAACTCTACAGTATGGTTGCATATAAGATGGTCTGTTAGGCAACGTAATTAGCTTGGGAATTAAACGTAAGGAGGGAATTATGAAAGTTTTATATTCCCCAAAATTTCCCCGCGTCTTACGTAAACCCGGTTTTAAGCTCTCTCAAGGCTGCACAGTTAATACTTTAAAGCTTCTTGCATTTGAGATCTGGTTTCCTGTATCCCTCCTTCATACCAATATTCTGCAGAACGTTTGGTGTACTGCCTCTTCTCTCTTGCATATTTTTGCAGTAACTCCAGCCTGTGCTCGGCCATCATAATTTCTGCAGGAGCATCCCAATGATTGCTTGAAAAATAGTTGCGTTTGGAGTAATCGTTGTGCTTCTCGACACCTACATAAAGAATGTACAGGTGCGGATGGATGACAACATATTTAATTCAAGTTACCTTGGCAAGAGGAATGTTTAATGTATCCAAACCGTCATCTGGCATCGGGTACATGGTAAACCATTGCATGCATGTATAGGTAAGGTATTATACATTTCTTTTGGTGTCCATCACTTTTGATCTTCAGAAAGAGTTCAACCCACCTCTTACCCTGAAATGATGCTGAACTGGTCACAAGGATTTTATCTGTATGTATGTACCTTCAAGTGTATGTCGTCTGCAGCATTTGGTGGAAGTGTTTCACTAGATATCAGGTTGTATAACACTTCAAAATCCTTATAGGTATAAAACAGCATTATTATTATTGTATGCCTAAGTACTGAACCTTCCATCAAACATCCATTTGATATCCCGTCTATATGGTTCAAGGAATGATCTAGTATATTGAGCAACCCATTGTGGGGCATTTACCCAACCTTGATGTTTGAAGTTAAGGTTTGTATCAGATATTGATGTTAGATCGATTTACCAACATCTAACAATCAAATGTATTAAGTCCCTCTGCAATAATCAATATTCCAAGTAAGTACTATTTCATTTTAATTATGACTTTAATTAGCGTGAGATCAAGTTATCTGATTTGGATTTAAAGCTACTAATTTAAATACAGAGTAATTATTATTATTATTTTATTTATTTATTTATTTTACACAAATGCAACAATAACCAAACACAAGACACAAAACAACATACAAACTCAAATGTATTCCTGATGATGGCAGGAAAGTCGGCACAGGGCACAATGAGAACCCTCAGCTGGGTCAAGCCCCAGCCACCACTTCAATGCTGTCTGGAATACTGGGGGGTCTAAGTGCAAATCTTGACGTTCAGATGGAATAACCGTCAACCACGAAGAAGCATGTGAGAAGGATGCTGATAAAAGGCGAGCTCTGTCAACAATAGTCAGAGAACCCAAGAGAACATTGAATAAATGATTGTCCAACATATTGGAAAGAGCCTTCTGGGAATGAAACTTTTCAAGTAAAGAGCTGATATGGATGATGTCCGAAGGATGAACTGATGAATTGAACATATCTATCGCCTGGAGAAGATGTGAATGAGAGTCGGAACCCAGGCCAGAGAAACATAATGATGCAATAAAAGCTGCCGGTGCATGGTGTGACAGGGAACGCAGACCCAGACCTCCACGGCTGAGGCTCAGCTGGGCAGTTATTAAAGTTAAATATAATAAATCATAAATCATAAATCAATCACTGACCATCAAATACCTTAATCAGTTAACTTCAATAGTGAGTTATTAAATTAGAAAGTCTCATGATTGTGTGAAGGTTGGGTTATCAAGTTCGAATTGTTGTTCTGAATTTTTTAATAACAAAAATGTAGCAATTGAAAGAACTGATTGTCAATGTAGTTTTGGACTTACTGTCTACTAAAAGTTAATAATCATAATATAGGTTGTTGCACATTATTTTTTTCATGTTAATTAAAATCATTTTGTTAATTTTGGTTAGTTAATATTAAAAGCACTTAAAAATTTGTTTGGTCTATTATTATTTGCCTTATCATTACAGTGTACAACCATGTAATAAGCGTACATTGGGTATGGAGTTATAACTATTGAAAACCTGTCCTATTCATTTCTGGACACCCTGTATATGATTTATGCTAGTAGCGTCATTACGAAACTTCAAATTTAAGCAATTTGGGGTACTATTTACATGGAAGAATGAATAGACCTAACAGGATCTTAGCTTGTAACAAAAAATTCCATGCAACACCAACGGCCTTGGAAATGTATTCAGTGAGTCATATTGCATCAAGATGTGATGTGAGGAGGTGAGTGGTTCACAAAGATAAAAACATACAAATAGTCAGCATATGCATGTACAACATGTGGTTTTCTAGCAAAAGTGCAAACATTACTTCTCCTTGCCTTTCTCTGTAAAAACACATCCATAAGACTCATTTTCACAGAGAATATTAACCTCTCTGTTGACATACTCATTACATATATTATCGTAAATGGCAGTTTCTGCAAATTTCTGATCACTCTCAGTTTCCATTTTCGTGGTATTCCTGTAAGCAACACTGGTGTCAGAAGTAGCTTTTATCTTATTTTCTTTCTGTTTTTTGAGACTATAGCACACGCATGTTGAGAATAAGACCATTCCAATGATGAATGCCACTCCTGCACCCGCAGCTCCAGCAATGGTGACAATGGGAAGTACGTGGGCATCTGGATATAGCAATGCATGAGTAATTTTAAACCACCATTGCAGTGATGACTCCTTCCATGCATACATCATCCTCATGCAAAACTGAACAAATGCTAAAAATGCACACACCACAGAAATAATATGTATACTTTCAGTACTGTCCTCACTGCTATGCATAAGTGATAACATCCAAATGGGTGATTTTATATCGTCCTCTTTTTTGTTTAATGGATGAACATTGCCAATTACTTATTTTGGAAAGTATTGCTTACAAGTGTGCAGTTGCATGCATGCATAAATCAAATAACATGCATAATTGTACAGCATAATTATAGTCTATTCAAAATCTATTAATTTATCGGGCTTTGAAGTGTTAAGCCGCCAAAAGTGCTGCATGGGGTATTAACGCAAATTTAGAAGAGCAACGGTGGAAGCATACTATTTAGGATACCCCGGCCTCTGTAAAAGGTTAAATAAGGATTTAAAACAGAAATGGTACAAAGGGTGTGTCTAGCATTAAGCATCTTGACACAATGCTAAAACAAAGTCACCAATAGAAATGCCGCTATTCCTAGTAGATCCTTACTATTGCTGTTCTCAGCTCGACAGAGTCTTTGTGCTCAACGCATACTGGTACATTAGAGCCATGCTCTTTTATAGCTAATGCAAGCCTAACGGTCAGTTATGCCTGCAATTCTAGTGGTTGATTGGTACAAATGTCTCTCTTACCGTTAGTTTATTTAGAAGAGGCATCGGACACTCGGCAGCATCATGTGGACAGATGCATGAGGTCATGTTTCATCTCGACAGCCATGTACACCTTCACAATGCTGTCGTGTGGGAATTAAAACCCTCATGCCTTCAGAAGTAAACATACTGAAGAAGGCTTTTTTATTTTAATGGTAACGTATCCAAAGGATTTTTGGGAATGTAGAGCACCTGTTTCCGCCTCTCATATTATATATATATATAATATATATATATATATATATATATGGGTCAGTTTCCGAGAAAATGAGCCTTCGCTATATATACATAAAAGTTATAAAAATCATTCACGTTTGAATCGCTATAACTTCCGAACGGTACACGCCATTGACTTCCTATTTTCAACACTTCATACTACACCATTTCTCTACGGTAAAATACTTTTTGTCCTATACCTATCGATTTGTTCTGTTCGTTAAATTTATGCCATCTGTTACGGAGATACAGTTGAATAAACTACGTGCACGTTTTCCCGCTTGATTCGCGCCAATGTAATAATCCCCGCCTCCCAATACATTGAGCGGAGCGTAATTTGCCCAAATCATTAACGAACAGAACAAATCGATAGGTATAGGACCTCTCTATTTACATACCGAATTTGAAGCGATTTGATTACTCCTGCCGAAAGTTATGACGGGTTCATACCTTGTGGGGTATCGGACGTTGCAATACAGGCACGGAGCAAGTGCAAGACCCCAAAAAGTATTTTACCGTAGAGAAATGGTGTAGTATGAAGTGTTGAAAATAGGAAGTCAATGGCGTGTACCGTTCGGAAGTTATAGCGATTCTAACGTGAATAATTTTTATAACTTTTATATATATTATATGGGACAGTGCCCGCGAAAAGGGACCTAGTGTATTTATATAAAACGATATAAAATTTTGTTCATATAAAACTGATATAACTTCCGAACGGTACACGCCATTGACTTCCTATTTTCAACACTTCATACTACACCATTTCTCTACGGTAAAATACTTTTTGAGGTCTTGCACTTGCTCCGTGTCTGTATTGCAACGTCCGATACCCCACAAGGTATGAACCCGTCATAACTTTCGGCAGGAGTAATCAAATCGCTTCAAATTCGGTATGTAGATAGAGAGGTCCTATACCTATCGATTTGTTCTGTTCGTTAATTTTTATGCCATCTGTTACGGAGATACAGTTGAATAAACTACGTGCACGTTTTCCCGCTTGATTCGCGCCAATGTAATAATCCCCGCCTCCCCATACATTGAGCGGAGCGCAATTTGCCCAAATCATTGGCGCGAAACGAGCGCGAAAATGTGCACGTAGTTTGTTCAACTGTATCTCCGTAACGGATTGCATAAAAATTAACGAACAGAACAAATAGATAGGTATAGGACCTCTCTATCTACATACCGAATTTGAAGCGATTTGATTACTCCTGCCGAAAGTTATGACGGGTTCATACCTTGTGGGGTATCGGACGTTGCAATACAGGCACGGAGCAAGTGCAAGACCCCAAAAAGTATTTTACTGTAGAGAAATGGTGTAGTATGAAGTGTTGAAAATAGGAAGTCAATGGCGTGTACCGTTCGGAAGTTATATCAGTTTTATATGAACAAAATTTTATATCGTTTTATATAAATACACTAGGTCCCTTTTCGCGGGCACTGTCCCATATAGCGAAGGCTCATTTTCTCGGAAACTGACCCATATATATATATCACCTTCGGTGTTGATTTTACCAACCACTTCATGAAGCGAAGAAAAAATCGCTTGTCGTTATCACAAACTACTTGCACATTTTCGCGCTCGTTTCGCGCCAATGATTTGGGCAAATTGCGCTCCGCTCAATGTATGGGGAGGCGGGGATTATTACATTGGCGCGAATCAAGCGGGAAAACGTGCACGTAGTTTATTCAACTGTATCTCCGTAACAGATGGCATAAAAATTAACGAACAGAACAAATCGATAGGTATAGGACCTCTCTATCTACATACCGAATTTGAAGCGATTTGATTACTCCTGCCGAAAGTTATGACGGGTTCATACCTTGTGGGGTATCGGACGTTGCAATACAGGCACGGAGCAAATGCAAGACCCCAAAAAGTATTTTACCGTAGAGAAATGGTGTAGTATGAAGTGTTGAAAATAGGAAGTCAATGGCGTGTACCGTTCGGAAGTTATAGCGATTCAAACGTGAATGATTTTTATAACTTTTATATATATATATAGAGCGAAGGCTCATTTTCTCGGAAACTGACCCATATATATATATCACCTTCGGTGTTGATTCAATGTGTACATGGCCATGGGAATAACAAGAAGAGAAACGCAGCGATGTTCAAATGGTAGCTGTAGAGATTATTAATATTGTGTCGTGGAACGGAAAGTGAAGTGGGCTTTGTGCTGAACCTCATTGAAATATAAACGTTTATCATTCGCGTGTTCCATTAAGCGTTTCAGTAGACCCTGCTCAAGATCGTACGCCCACTTGCCGGTCACATGCAAACGCTCAGTTTGCCTGCAAAAAAGACATACGACAAAGCTGGAAATACCTTGATGCATGAAAAATGACAGGAAAACCCGGTGAACACAGTTGTATGCACACTCGCTACATCATTACTTTTGATTTCACATTCTAATAGCTTCTAATAATGAAGCTTCCAAATCAATATGTACCTGTAATGCGTCAGTCATAATGTTACGCTAAGCATTTTTCTCTTCAATCTGATTTTACCAACCACTTCATGAAGCGAAGAAAAAATCGCTTGTCGTTATCACGCTCAAGGAGTTCATTCATCTCATTGGAAGGCTGGCGAGTCATAAGTACCTAGGTACCAATGCCCCAAGAGTCATTCATACACTAGGGCAGGTGGCCCTGGTACCAGCCCCGGGACACTAGGGCTGGTGACCCTGGTACCAATGCCCCGGGAGTCATTCATACACGAGGACAGGCAACCCTGGTACCAATGCCCCGGGACACTAGGGCTGGTGGCCCTGGTACCAATGCCCCAAGAGTCATTCATACACTAGGACAGGTGGCCCTGGTACCAATGCCCCGGGGTTAATTCATGCACTAGGGCAGGTGGCCCTGGTACCAATGCCTCGGGAGTCGTTCATACACTAGGGCAGGTGGCCTGGAGGTCGCGCGACCAAACATTGCACGACACGCGGTTTTGTGATTGAACAATATAGCCAACGGTCCGACTCCCCGACCAAACAACGATCCAATTCCGTTACCGTACAACAGCCCGAACGAGCAAAAATCTATTTCTGTTTCTGCGATCGAACAGTGATCTATTTTTGGGACCGAATACCGAGCCGTTTCTCCGGCAGACCACTTAAACGTACTATGCAGTGGCGGATCCAGGGGGGGGTCTAAGGGGTCTAAAGACCCCCCCCCTCGGCCCGACCAGCTATGAATAAATTAACTTATGAATACTTAATTACATGATTGACGAGTTGAAAAACGAAGCGTTTTAATAGTGAACGCGAGCGAACTGATTAGCATTCGACCCAAAGTGTGTGTGAGTGTGTGTGTGTGTGGGGGGGGGGGGGGGTCTAAAGCCAAGGCCCTCCAAGCGTGTTTAATTAGTATTACTGCTGCGCGATGGAATGGTGCGATCAAGAAGTAAAGGTCGGCATACACGGGGCGACTTCCTGCCGACTTGTCGCATGCAACTCGAATGAATATGGGTAAAAGTTTCGTAATTGTTTAGTTTACTGATGGTTTGCGGAACATTTGTCCATATTCATTTGAGTTGCATGCGACAAATCGGCAGGAAGTCGCCCCGTGTATGCCGGCCTTAAGCGATCAAAAGAAGATAATTTACCTGGTAGAGCTAAATCAAGTAGGTATATAATACTATTAACGGTAAAACGTGTGTGTCGTTTAGACCAGAATACAGTCACAATGGCTTTGCGTAGAGTTTTCTATTCGCTATCCTTATAAGACCACGTTGACTCACGCAGGCTTAACTTCTACGCGCGTATATTAGCTATCAATATTGAATACATTTTAAAAGTATGCTTATTTTCATGCTAAATGAACGCAAAAGTGAAAAAGCGGCTGGGGCTTCGCCCCAGCTCCCACTGGGGGAGCTTACAGCGCTCCCCCAGACCCCCTAGCTGTTACGGGAGGGGGCACGCCCCCTCCCGTACCCACCCCCGCTTGTGAATATAGTTATTAGACCCCCCCTTCCAGAAATCCTGGATCCGCCGCTGCTATGGCATACCTTGCATGACGTCATAAACAATAGACAAGGCTTGGTAAATTAATACCACGTATGGTACACAGAGACGATCCTGTACTAGTAGTCCACCGTAAGATAGCGTAACGATACATATACACGTACAGGACGAATAGGAGGCAGCAGAAAACAATCCTGGTCATACTCGCGTATCGCTAGCTACATAATACATTAGCGCAGTACAATACCAGTAAACTACTTCAAGCTAACATGACTTAAGAAAAGGCTCCCTGCGTTGGGTGAATCATTCATATGAAGTCAACCTAATTTATTCATATGCACAATCATCAGCGGATGTTTACGATCCGCGTGAATACAATGGCCAGTGTGTTGACAACAACCAAACGTACCGGGTTGTGTAGCACCTCTGAATTGAATTGTGCGGTTATAGGTAAGGCCGTCGTCATCGATCACGGTGATCATCATTGTATGGCTCTCTGCGCTGTACTCATTTAACGCAATCCTCGCCGAACCTATTAAAGAGAGGAACATGCGCGTTACTAAACGTTGAGGACACTTTCGCGTGCTGAATAACACACATGTAGACCATGGCGAACCATCAACGGCACATTGAGCTTGGAAGCGTTGCTTATTAACACGACAAGCAAGTTTCAGTTCCAGTTTGGAATAGTCCGTCGTTTCTTGGCACTGAACGACCAATGGCTTCACTGCATGAATGCAAGAAAATAGGTATATAGTTTTGTGTCACTGACATGAAACGCGTGCGCGTGACATTTAAACAAACCTCCACAGAACTGAAACGAATTATTAAATCCGTTTGCGATAATGAAGACCGTGTGTGGGCCATCAAGATAGGCGAGGGTATCGACGAAGAAAAACGGATAGGCTAGAAATATAATCAAGTCAATGGCGATACATACACCTGCATGCCTCCCGTTCATACACGCATACATGAATAAACCCTATACTATCAAGCCCGTTCAAATTGATTTACCTCCTTTACATCTGTTCGACTCGGTATCAACATAACACGCTGCATTATTTAACATCGCCGACGAACAACTGATCTCAAACTGACGGATGGTTTGGTTGTGATAAGATGAGCACAGCGAAGCATCGCTTGCTGTTGGAGGAAAGAGAACATCATAGTTACATAGCTTATGCGCGTCCAATCCAGCAAAGTACATACATGTAGAATTGTGCTTGCTAACCTGTGGAGTAGCTAATGAAAATAGCGTACGTGCTTAGTACCAGAAGATAGTACATGCCTATCGTTGACTTAAAATTAGTGGATAAACAAATTAGTTGTATACTTTTTTAAACGCAACAGCACCGTATATACCGCATTTTATGTCGTTACCTCGTAATTCGCCAGCTAGGAGTGAATCTATTCATATGCTGCCGTTCGATCAAGTTGCTCGTTTGAGGGCCAAGGCCACTCACTGCATGATGCAAGAGAGAGTGAATGACACGTGTTCCACTTCACGGATTCTATTTTCGCATTCCTCGTTTTCATTTTCGTGGACATGTAGCGAAAACCAGTTTTAATTTGTTATATTCTGCGCTAGCCAGGTGGGGGGAAACCCAGGCTATATAATAATATAATATTTTTTTCATTTTCCTGTTCATGCATGTAGCATACAGAAAGCCAGGTTTTGTTTTGTTTCTTTTTATATTTTGTGCTAGCCAAAAAAAGGGGGAACCCCCAGGCTAGATAAATCATGCTGGGAGACCTATGTAACTGAAACACGTCGCTATTTTTGACATTTCAGCCATGTAGTAGGATTCACCACTGATTCAACATGACCTGAAGTGTTGATGACACATTGGAAAGTACAGGATTATATATGCAGCATACTTCCCGAGCAGACTTGTATAATATTAGAGGCCACTTAGATAAAGGCACCTAGGAGGGTCTTTCAGGAAATGCAAGATAACTGTGGATCCTGAAAAGCTAGCAAACTGAAAGACCCCCAGCGTCTCTTCAAATGGACAGACGTTCAGCAACAAATGTTCTTCAAATGCTGGCAAGTTAGCCAATCCTAGTCTTATTGATCTTGTGGGGCTCGAGTCAGTGCAAGACTACGAGATACACAATTTCACTGCCTAGAGCAGCATAAAAATTCCTCAGTGCATTCATAGCTGCATGTGCTTGTGCATGCTCTGTCTGTTTATATTCATTCAAATTCCAGACCTTATGCAGATAAGACCACACAGATCTGATTGCACTGTGGGCAGATGCTTCATTTGAGTATGGCAGGTAAGGTAATTGCCACACTGGTGAAAATAATGATGTCATTATGAAGTGAATTACGAAGTACATGTAGTCTTAGTTATGGTGCCTCTGTGTGATGTGTGTTCTGTTTATGATGCTTCCCTGTGTGTGATGTGTGCCTTATGTGTAACCTGTTGTGATGTGTGCCTGTGTGTGATGTGTGTCTCTGTGTGATGTGTGCCTCTGTGTGATTTGTTCCTGTGTGTGATGAGTGCCTGTGTGTGATGTGCTCCTCTGTGTGATGTGTGCCTTATGTGTAACCTGTGTGTGATGCGTGCCTGTGTGTGATGTGTGTCTCTGTGTGACGTGTGCCTTTGTGTGATGTGTTCCTCTGTGTGATGTGTGCCTGGGTGTGATGTACATGTGCCTCTGTGTGTGATGTATACCTGTGTATGATGTATGCCTGTGTGTGATATGTGCCTCTGTGTTTTGTGTAGCCTTAGTGACGAGTGCCTGTGTGATGTGTGCCTCTGTTTATGATATGTCCCTGTGTAATGTGTGTAGCCTGTGTGCCTGTGTGTGATGTGTGCCTGTGTGTGATGTGTGCCTGTGTGTGATGTGTGCCTGTGTGTGATGTGTGCCTGTGTGTGATGTGTGCCTGTGTGTGATGTGTGCCTGTGTGTGATGTGTGCCTGTGTGTGATGTGTGCCTGTGTGTGATGTGTGCCTGTGTGTGATGTGTGCCTGTGTGTGATGTGTGCCTGTGTGTGATGTGTGCCTGTGTGATGTGTGATGTGTGTGATGTGTGTGATGTGTGCCTGTGTGATGTGTGCCTATGTGATGTGCGCCTGTGTGATGTGTGCCTGTGTGATGAGTACCTGTGTGTGATGAGTGCCTGTGTGTGATGTGTGCCTGTGTGATGTGTGCCTTTGTGTGATATGTGCCTGTGTGTGATGTGTGCCTGTGTGTGATGTGTGCCTGTGTGTGATGTGTGCCTGTGTGTGATGTGTGCCTGTGTGTGATGTGTGCCTGTGTGATGTGTGCCTGTGTGATGAGTACCTGTGTGTGATGAGTACCTGTGTGTGATGTGTACCTGTGTGATGTGTATTTTCAGAGGATGATGAGGATGATGATGAACCCTATTAGTTGAAGTTCTGTATCTGTTAATGATTCCCAATAGCTTACATTACGTTTGATGTCCAAATGTTATTACCAGCCACAGGTCTCAAGTGCTGTCTCTGTCCTTATTTCAAAATAGTTCTTTTTAGAGCTACTGTTAATATCTGGAGATTTACTTTGTTTGCGCTGCACTTAAATCAACAAATGACAAACCAAAGTATGTACATTTTGTGATGTTGTTACCATGAAAGCAAAGACTCTAGGATTGGCAATACTTTATACTGATCATGCTATTTCAGCTACAACACTATTGGAAAGCATTGAGTGCACTCATTTCCATTACTTTTCCCATAGCTTGGATGAGTGTCTCCACCTGCTATGTGTGCATGATGTGGGATAATGTTGTACCGCTTTCTTGTAGAGTGAATGGACAGCAACAAGCTAGCAATAATACGCAGATATTCAAGAATCAGAGTATCACACCACTTGATAACAGGTTGGTCAACAACATAATGCACAACACAATACATGCAGAATAACTTATTACATAAATGACGACCTATAATTTGTGTATGGAACACCCACAGGGTTTGGATATCTGCTTCTGATTTCCTGTGTGGAAAACAGGAAAAGTGATTATCAGTTCACCTTCAACAAGGCATGCTGAATTATTTACATTTTTGAACACATTTGGGCATTATCTCCCTTCTGTCAGATGGGTGTGCGTCACCAATCCCTTCCTTTCCACGTATGTTGGGTGGTCCCACAGCCCAGGTCTTTCAATAGCTGCCAGAATTGTTGGTACAGTATAAACCTTTTCTATCATGTGCTATGGATGGGTCAGCTCTCCCAGTCAGGAACACTGGTGGCCTATGGATAATGCAGGGGGCCCAAACCGGAAGTATGGACATGAAGGCTCATCTTGACTGCCATCCCACACTGGTGAGTCTCCTCCTGGTTAACCTGAATAGATTCATGCAGGAAACCAACAAAGTGATGTTGCTATGACAACTAAGCAATTACCTCTTGGTTGCCCTGTACTGGAGGTGGTGGCTGGTACTTGGATGGTATCTTGGCATGTAAATGCTACATCCACCCCTCCTGCATTGTGGTGTTTGATCACCTGTCTGAGGTCCGCCACAAAGCCTGCAGGTAGGCTTCCACTTGTACATTGAACCGCAACCTAGTAGAGTGTGTAAGAATATAAGCCTAGCTGTTTTACTAATTGCATTCAGTACTGGCTAGAGGAAATATAGTTACGAAAAGTTTCCTTACCACGAGTTGTTACATACTGCAGGCGTTTAAAAGACTGTTCTACCTTATATAAAAAAATTTTTTAAATAGATTGGGAGAACATTTTACAGATCCTACTGATGCTCCAGATTTGTACCGATTTAGGCTTGTAGTTGTAGACATGTTTACCAGCAGCACAGATGATGATGTGAAAAAGCAGATCGTCAATAACATCCCCATTGAGAATAGTAATTGCTACATCATTTTTTGGAATGGGAATTGATTGTCCTGACATCAGACAAATAGTACATTTAGTTGCCCCTGATGATTTAGAGACATACATTCAAGAGACCGGCAGAGGTGATTGTGATGGAAATATTACATTTGCTAGACTTCTAATAGTGAAACGTCAGCACCAGTTTTGCGAGCAAAGCATGCTTGACCATGATAACTCATGGTAAAAAAACTTTTCGTAACTTTATATCCTCTAGCAATGGAGTGAATGTCTCACAAATTGTACTGTGGTTTGAAACACTGTAACAGATATTCTTCTTGCATGCTGAGATAGAAACTACAACAGGATTTCTCAATCCAATAATGCTGGTCACTTGTCTACGGAACTGGACTGTAGCAGTAGCTGTTAATGCTATTCTATGGCAAAAGGCTTCGCATTTCTCCTAATTTCATCAAAGATTGCCAAAATGTTTCTCCCCTTACAAGAAAAGGATTAGAGCTCAATAAAACCTTACACTATCTAAAATACTGACATAGACATACCACTTCTTAATAGTGTGTGCTTCATTGATAACTAGGACTTTTACCTGTGTGGAGTATTCATCACTTTGCAGAAGCCTCCTCCATTTCCTATTTTCTAATAGTGCCTCTGGAGTGAAATACACCAATCAGTTGACACTTCCAATTAACCACTTTTTCTATCATCTCTGCATCAGTGGTACTAGTAATGTAGCCAGTCTCTAACCTCTTGATGAAAAAGAAGACACCTGGAAATAAATTATAGCATTTCATCACCTGGTCCTGAATAATTGCGGTCAGAGGAGTAAGGACTACAGCAATGGAGCGATCGTCAGTGTGCAAGTCAAGTGGCAGACATGGGTAGCATAGACTCTTCCCATAACCTGTTGGACGCACTGCAAACACATCCCGTTCTCCAGCAACAGACAATACTACCTCAATTTGGTGCTCCTTCAAAGAGTTATAACCTAGCGCTTGGGCTGCAAAGTTAGCTAAGACAGTCCACTCCACATCTGTACGAGCCCTGGCCATTGTTATAGGGCACGTGAATAGCTGTGGTCGATTATAATGAATTCATAGCATAATGAATTTCATATGAACATAAACAATCGACATAAACAACCAGAACCGGTCAGATATCTGTACTTGGCCAGACTGACTGCTGAATGCCAGTCATCTGGTCCCCAGACTAATCCAGAGGATGTTGAGCTCACTCGATTTCCGGTTGGATCCAAACCGCCTTTTATACTCGTATTTTCGCATCGATCCGCGGGCGTCTGCTGCGCTCTGCGCAGCTATTTACGTATCGTCTCCTAGTTTAAGAAAAGGCTCCCTGCGTTGGGTGAATCATTCATATTAAGTAAACCTAATTATTCATATGCACAATCATCAGCGGATGATTACGATCCGCGTGAATACAGTGACCTGTTGACCTTGAAGATGTGATTACATTCTTAATAGTTAGCGGTACACACCCGCCAAACATCGATATGAAGCCCTACTTTTTCCAGTGCGCTCTCCTCGCCGTACTAAACACCGTCTCTGGAGTGCAGTCCGATCAGTGCGGTGTGGACTTACTCCAATTGGCTATCGACGTACAAGACGTCTCTGCAGTGATACTCGAAGGTACTGCCACCGTGACATACACTGTGTTCGAAAATGAGCTGGGGCCGCCTCCCCCCGAACTGGGAATCGTCATACCGCCTCCTCGTAACGTATCCTTCCAGCCTCCTGACAGCATGCCTATTGCGCCTTCACCTAGCGCGTTTTCTGCTGCTTCATCAACTTCGTCATCTGCATCTACCGGCATTTTATCGGGTCCAAAGTCATCCCCGATCCTTATTGCCAACATCAACACGCTACTCCTGGAATTCGCCTATTCTCCAGATGGTCCGGAGTGCAGCATAAATCCAGATGCAAGTGGTAATGGAACCTCCGAAAGAAGGAAGCGATACGCATCGCCGACTGCTTCTACTCTGAACATCAGGCTCCTCTACGAGACACTAAGCAAGGCACTAAATATCACGATTTCGAAACTTCAGTACAATGAATTTTCATCGGCAATCATAAAAATTGCGGAAGAGTATCTAAAAGCCTGCAAGGCATCCACTCAGACCAACGAGACACTTTACACCTTGTACGATCAGCTTGTCGAAGTCCGTCAGTCAAGCGCCTCGAACAAGGCCGACGTATTACGAAGCATACTTGCAAAGACCTTGTGCTCTCACAAAAGAAACAAGCGACAAAGCATCGGGGTGCCTGGGAGGTCTGATTTCTTCCGCTTGATTACTGATTTCGAAGTCAGGAATATATTTGGCTTTAATTTCATAGACGCGGGCTCAGTTGTACCGTTCCCTACTCTCGCATTTGTCGTAGACACAACTGGCAGCATGGCAGCTGCTATCGCAGGGGTGAGACAAGCAATAAAGAGCATCATTGAACTTGAACAACAAAACCCATTCTTCTACGTATTGACACCTTTCAATGACTACGATGGGGATGCAAGATATAGAAATGTTTCAAGTAAGTCGTGCCAATCATCATTAAATGTGTTTATTTGCTGCATGTTATGTACCTTGCCTTAGATTACGGACCAAACTACATTGCGACTACAAGGAGGGAAGCCGGAGATCCTGATCTGGAACTAAAGAATCTGTATTCGGTAGTGAGTAACTTAACAGCCGATTCCGGCGGTGATGAGCCTGAGTACTGCATGGGGGGAATCCTTGAAGCGTTGCGGGCGAGTCGTACGATAAACGTTAGTGGAGTAAGCTACAGAATAAATTTCTACAGTGAGGCTTCGCATATGATAGTGATCACTGATGCGACTGCAAAGGATGCTTCTCTCTTGAGCAATGTTACGAAAATAGTTTCGTCCCTAGGTGTGAAGGTTCATTTTTTACTGGCTTCGGAGAGTGTTTCATCATACTCTCCTTACCAAAGCATAGCCAGAATTAGTGGTGGTGTGGTGCTAACGTCTACTTTTGAGATCAGCAAAGTGATACAAACTCTAGCATCGTTCGCATCTCAGCTGACAGGCATTACGCCAGTAATAAATGCCACACTTCTAAGAAACAAGAGATCCACGGATAATTGCAACACTTTTGGCGTATCATTGTTTACCTCCCAAATGAGTGTCCTTTTTTTGCAAAATATATCGTTGACATACCCTAATGGCACAACCACACAAATACCGGGACCAAACACTTTTACTGTCAACTCTCCTGACGCTGGACGATGGGCTGTGTGTTCCGCAGGCCAAGTTTACTACAGTACTCCAACTATTGTGCACTACGCTGTTACTTTTCTTGACTCCAAGTTTTCCATTTCTGAAAATCTACTTAGTGCTTGTAAGTCTGCATGGTTATCAGTAGCATTTAATTCAATGCCACTATGTGCATGATGTGTGCTGCCACTTATGACATGTATAACGCCTTGCTGCATGATTATGTTATATAAAGACAGTAAAATACAGTAATGATAATAAACTATACAGTGTAGCAAAAGTGCATGCCATAGAATAAGCTTTGTCTTTACCTCTTACCGGTGTTGCGGTAGAGTTTATCCCGGGATATTTTATCCACCCGGACAATTCACGCTAGGATGTTTTATCCGGCCGGATATTATGTCCTAGTACGTTTTATCCTACCCTGGTATTTTTTATCCTACCCTAGGATAAACTATCCTAGGATACTTTACCACCCGTATTAACTACACTATAGATATTGTTTATCCTGGATGTACATGTGATGTACAGACGCATATAATGTAACAAGAACATCGATGACTTTGTCAACAATGACAAAGTTGTCTTTGTGAAAGTTGACTTTTATATAGTCAATACCTGATCGTGCCTCTTGATGTTTGCCACCACCCGTGATGTGGTTTACAATGTCATAGAACAATGTTTTCCCAACTGGCATTTTATTAGGCATCTCATTCTTGTGCTTCTCCAGGTACACCTTATACATTGTAGCAATGTCGTGTTTTAAAACTAAGGATTTCATAGCAGATACATTCTTCAGGTCCTTCCATGTGACATCCTTATTTGGAGAACGTTTCTTAGCCTCCCATGCAAGGCGGCTGATATTATCATTACTGTAGACAAAGCTTACAGCATAGTGAATCACCTCTTGGCACACACGAGAATGCGTTTCACTATAGGTCTGAAGAGTCAAGCCATGTGACAAATAGAGTTTGTCTACTTTTGCTTGAAACATTAACTCCTTGACATAGTTTATGTTCAGCGTGAGAAGTGATGCAACATAAGCTCGTGGTAAATCAGAAAGAGGAACAAGTAGCCTCCTTGCATCAGTAGAGGTGAGTCGTTTAACATGTTTCAATGCATCTCTGATAGCAGAGGTCATAGTGGTGAGCATGATTCCATCTGACGGTGAGATACCAACTGAAGGGACAACTGTACGGTTCTCTTCACCCACTACAGCTTCAATGGGAGCCAACGACTTGAGGCTGAACACCTTCTTTATCTCACAATCGCTTTTCATATTCCAATTTGGAACCAACATTCTTGCCCATGCCTTGATGCCTCTTACAAACACTGTCTCGATCCTATTCATGACCTCTTGGGCAAGATCATTTTTAGATCGTGCTTGCCGCCTTTTCTCACCATTCGGAAGCCGTCGCACACTGCTTTCGTCTCCTAGAGACCCCATCGCTTCTAGAGCCTTTAGAATCTGTGCTTGCGTTGTGAAATCACCAAGCGAAAAAGTTTCAATTGAGACGGCATCGTCTGCAGCGGGAGAGACTTCAAGATGGACAGTCACGGTGTCTTTCATGCGTTTAGACCTTACGGCTGCTGGTTCAGGTTGCTCGATAGATACCTTTCTCGGCCGACCGCGCTTACGATTTTGGCATTTACAACACTTGGTGCAATGGTAACCTGCATCACACTTGACACACACTGGCTTTCTGTGCTTATCGTAGCACGAAAGTGGCATCCCGAACGAGTACTATAGCGTAATTACTGACCCTGGTCTATAGACATTTTGCGTCATGTTGTCTGGGAACGAGACAAAAGCAATGGTCCGGGGACCGACGTTCACACTTCAGCTGCAAGTTTATCACAGAAAGAGGCTAAATACAAGCTTGATACTACCTGGGTCCGTTGTTTATACAAATTGAAGTCTCCTGGGCAATCCAAATTCAAATACAATGGCCTAGGAAAAAAGTGTACTACGCAATGTTTTACCGCAACAAAAACGAGAACGATTCCACTATAGATCAGTATGGCTTATTGCGGAAATAGATACAAACTTAGGAATTGTTCGACACAGCTCAGCAAGAGATTAGCTTTCTAATAATATGTTTTATATAGCAAATAGAATCAATGAGACTAATTTTCTGAATATTGAGTTCGACGAAAAAAGTTCACGGAAGCGGTGTTAAAATCATTAAAATAATTTAATTTGTTATCAAACACGTATATGCAAAAACTGAGATTCACTGTAAAATTACATTTTCAAAATGACTGTTTATGTTTGTTTTATAAATGGACTCTTCTTCACCCATTCTGCTTGATGCCACCCTTGGAGAGTGTCTTAGCCATTTGAAGGTGATCCCAGATGGTCTAAACTCTAAGTAGTTTTATATATACACGCACAATACCATTATTACCTATACATGTACATGGAGAGTGCCACGTTTTGCATTGTATTGTGCCTTTTGTCGTTGCTGAGCTCGTTCAATGTTTTTAAGGACCTTCTGATGGTATTTCTCCCGGATTGCTAGTAGATTACCATAAGTTTCTTCCGTATCATATGTACATGTGTTCTCACCTGTGACATTAGTGGCTGCCTTGCAGCTGAATTCATGATCGATTGCCATACGAGGGTTACGATTGTACATAATGAAGAAGGGGCTAAACTGTGAAGAATCCTGCTTTGCTATGCGATAAGCATACAAGGCTGCATCTATATTTTCATCCCAGTTGTCTTTAGCCTCTGAAAATTTGATCAAAGCCCTTGTCAGTGTTTCTTTGATTAGTGCGCTCATCCAAACCATTAGTTTGAGGGTTATAGGAACTGCTAATCTTGTGCTCAATCCCTGTCAGCTTAAACAAACAGCTGAAAAGGATAATAAACAATAATGGTTTAAATGCATGAACTATTGAAAATTACCTTGAAAGTTGATGTACAAATTCCCTTCCCTGATCTGATATGATGATGTCAAGCCAGCCATGACGACAAAACACTCCACCAACTGCTGTCTTATCTTTAAGTGGAGCACCTTCAGGCCACTTTGAGACGTAATCTGTTGCTGTCACAATATGCGTATTTTTCCTACACGTTTCAGGTAATGGACCTACTAATATGAGAATGATTGGACATAAAAACGTTCTCTAGAGAGCGTTGGTGGTGTAAGGAAATAAGGGTCTAATCAGTAATGCAACAATCTTATATGTTGCACACATGCAATATATCCTACAAATGTGCTAAAAATAGCATTATCTCTTATTACTGATAAGACCCTTGTTTCCTTGCCTTTTACACAATCATTGCCTAGGAATCCTATACACCACCAAAGTTCACTTAGAGAATTTTCTTTTTTGTTAACTTGTTAAATATACCTATCAGATCAATGCCTATTTGACTCCATACTTTGCTGGAATGGGGTGAAGTTCAGCTTTCTTCCCTTCAACTTTTGCATTGACCCGCTGACATACATCACATCGTCTGCAGTACTGGTCTACATCTCTGTTAAGTCCTTTCCACCAGTATGTTTGTCCGATCTGCAACAACATCAGAAACACAATAGTAAATGAACTATACATTTTAAAAGTAATTTAAGGTCATGCCTATTTATGATACTTCTGGTGCATACTGTATATGGAAATGTAACACCATAAAAACTTTACTCGGGTATCTAGCAACATATGTGTTAAAAGGTGATGTAATAGACAAAATGACTACCAGACATGCATGTTCGATGCACTAAGTGTTTGGTCTTTTTCACACGTACGTCCTCCATTTGTGAGGCATTCTATACAAGTACTCTGTTGCATGTCAATGCAATTTTATTCGGGGCAATCAAGTGCATGCTTGTACAAGACCATTCTTTGCACCACTCGATACGCTTAGAGAAATTAAAAAAAAGCTAGATCTCCGGAGTGGACTCCTTACGTTATTTTGCGACATTCAGTCCTCAGTCACTTACCTTAGCTCGCGTTTTGTCCCTGCCGTAGTGGCAAGTTGGCAACCATCAATGCCATCATGGCGGCATGAATAATATTGGTTCTTTCCTTTGCGTTTGCAATCACCCGTTTGAGACATATCTCATTCACTGCATCTGTTGCTCTGTAATACAGCAATCGTTCTTTCAGCACAAAGTAGCAGCTTGCTGGCGTATTCTCCGTTTCTCGTTTGCTGTAGCGTGAATCCCGAAGGTCACCACCCTCTTTACAAGAAGTGAAATACCCTAGGATACTTTATCCGCCATAACACATGTTGTTTGTTCGGCTTGAAAATGTCTTCGCATCTCGACGAGAAACGGTATCGTGTTGGTTGACTAGGTTAAAATATACTATCCAACCGGATAAAAAATACTCGCACATTTTATCCCCCCGGATAAAATATTCGGGAGGATAAAATATGCTGTGACACCGGTTACCCGGTACCGTTAAACAATCAGTGAGTTTTCGTTCCCATTCAATAACAGATAATTTGTTACCGACTAATTTTGGTAAAAGTCAGTAACAATTGTTATTGCTTGTATCCCAGCAACTAATTTTATTTATGACCACCCACAATTGTGTGTGAATAATTTATAGCTTGATTGTATGGGATCAAAGGGACCTATTTAGTACGCGCAATAGAAATGTAACGCTTGAGTTGAAATGTTTTGCTGATTAAAAATTCAGCACCTTACAACTCCATGACAGATACTCCGATTCTCAGTGCATCAAAGCAATGTGTAGATGACATTTCTGACTTCTAGAATATCAAATTATGAAAAACATGCGTTCGGTGACTTAGGTCCCTTTTCGCGGAAACGATCCCATATAGACCTCTTCACTGTGATGATGTCAGAGCAAGGGCATCATCCCATTTACCGGTATAAATTAATACGCGATCAATTACGGATATGTCACGACTTTTAAACTAATTGAACGCCAAGAGCATACAGTATATCCATACCGGTACGCTCATGCGGTTGTGTGCACATGTATGGATGGATTATTAGAAAACCAATCTAGTATCATGTTTAGAATGCCAGTTCACCCCTCAGTTATTAAGAATATGTGCCAGTTTTATAATGGACACACAAAAACAGCACGTCAAGCTTGATTGCGGGCCCATTACAGCAAGCGATTTCATTCAGAAGAGCGCGCTTCCGAGTTTTGTGCACCATTGCTCACGAAATTGTAAGTGGACCGATTCCATACTAATGATTTCGCGTGATAGTAGGGATGCACTCCGCGATCAACGTACATTGCACGCGCACGTACAATTTTGTAGTTGACTGAGCCACGTACCGTGAACGCAAGCAGAATTCCGATGTCATTTAGGACTACTGAGGCCAATAAACGTTGCTTGGCGGTAACTTCTGGCAGATATAGCATGCTGTTTAGCGTACTGTACTTTTCTGATGAAGTGAATCCCCCAGAGCGCATTCATATGAAGGTCTTACATTGAGTAAGAGAGTGTTCAAATAGATCCAAAACAGACCGACTCTCCTTGTTCCATCTTTTGCTTATCGTGTCCAAACGTCCATGCCAAGTGGGGCGGTCAATTAGAGAAAAGAGATACGATTTATAAAATAGTTGTGTACAAGATTCGATCCACGCCGCCATCTTTTTTGACACAAGTTTAGAAAAGAATTGCAAATAGCCATCGCAAGTATCAACCACACAAAAAACTAGCGACGTATCGCTTTACTTTAGCCAAGCTGCTACAAGTCATGGCAGGCGCCCGGAAGCCTTCTATTTCAGCAACCGTACAGCAGCATATTCTTTTATGATTGTGTGACCTTGACTCGAACCAGTGGACACGCCTTCTTTCGTAGCGGTAATCATTACGGGTCAATAAGGAAGAATATCGGTAAGTATCAATAGGAGTTGCTTGCGAAGCTTTTTCTTTCTCTGCATCCTTGGTGGCCATACTGACCAAGAAATCAAAGTCACTGGAATTGTCTAATTATGACAAAAACTGTAATGGTTGAGCCCTCGTGAAAAGGTCTTTGCAGCTGCCTGGCGCAGATTGTTAAAATTAATACGTGTATTTATGTGCCAACCATAGATAGTAAAGTATTTTCCTATCTATGCATGGGTCGGGTCGACAATCGATAAATGATGTGAGCTTATATTGATTTTTCTCTTCAGCTCCCTATGCACCGAAGGTTTACCCAGCCAAGGGACCCTCGTTCTGCACTTGGTGAAATTATATAAATATGGGATCGCTTCCAGCGAAAAGGGACCTACCGCATGTTTTTTATTTCAAGATTTCAAATTTATTGATACATGCATCTGAAATGTCCTCTACACAATGCTTCTTATAAAATCGGAGTATCTGTCATGGAGTTCATGTTTAAGTAGCTGGCATACATTTCAAGCAGCGTTACATTTCTATTGCGTGTATATACTAGAATTTTATAATGCATATATGCGATAGCTAGGTCCCTTTTCACAGAAACGATCCTGTATCTGCCATTGTACTTGTAGTATAATTATTTTATGCATGTATCTATACTTTGCATTCATGCAGGCACGAATGGAATGGTAGCAGTGAATATCCTCGAAGATAATGCCAAATACATATCCCCAAATGCATGGCTTGGTTTAGATCTACTGAATACCGACAATGTTTCGCTAACAACCGTTAGCCTCGTCAACTGTTCTGGAACATTTCTGGGAAACGTGACCTATCCGGAGGGCATTGTGACCTCCCTGAGGCTGAGAGGTAGAGATTACCTGGGTAACGAATTTCAATACCAGAGAAACACCAGCAGCCAGTTGTCTTTTTCTGCCAACCCGTGCAAGTCTTTGACCCTCGTCCCCAGCCAGTCCAGTGGTGTTGTCGTTGCACCAGGAGAGAGCCGGATATTCTCGTTCTCTCTCTTAGTCACCGCTAGTACTACACCGACTGAGGTCAGGATAAGTACGCTATCGAACTCGGACAGGATCAGCGGTTTGGGGTTAATGAACGGCTCTGTGATCTCTTCAAATGCAATAGCTACTGTACGAGTAAACGTATCTGTTAGCACGTTGGCTAGCGGAACCGCAACAGTTTCATTTACGATTCAAGCCCATTGTGGATGTAACGTTAACGATGCCTACGAACAGGTGTTTCAGATCTCCAGTGTCATGGTGAGCATTATTTATAAACCCGCTCTCTAATTATTATTATATTAATGCCGACAGGGTACGCCAACTGACCAGTGTGGTGGGTGTCTCAACGGAGGTACCTGTGTCTACCTATTTGGAAGATATTTCTGTTCCTGCCCTCCATCTTTCATAGGAACCTACTGCCAAACAAGTAGGGTGTATGCATGCGCACGCTTCGTCCATAACCGATCTCAATCAATTGCTCTCATTTCCACATGCAGTGAACTAATCGAGCTGAAGTGTCGCGGTCTATTACACTGTATAAGCAGCCTTGCATGTGTACGTGTATAAAATTTGCTGTGATTCTTGTAATGTGTATAGTTTCTTGTTCTACTATAAGAGTGTGCACTGTAAAAATCACATGCAGTGGGTCATGTAGCCGTGCATTAAACCCTTACCTCACCAGTGTCCCATGCACCAACGATACGCTGTGGGCCTTGCCCGCAAGCATGGTGGGACAATGATATTGTCGTAAAAATATCACGAAGCGAACGACAGAAATTTTCCCCTTTCTCCCATATAACATATAATAATGCACGTACGTTAGCATTTGCCTTGCATGTAAGCGAAAGGATTTATCTCTTAGTCAGAAACTACAAGTCATACAATTAGCATCTGACAAGACATCTCAAACTGGCATTGCACAGCAATATGCATGGCTGCTCGCAGTCGACTGTATCGAAGATATTAAGCCAGAAAGTCGCTCTTCAGCACGATGCAGTAAATAGAATTTTTATTTTTATTATTATTATTTTTTAGTTTCGAGCGGCGGAGTCCGTGAAACGAGAAATCAAATCGTCATGGCCTAAGAGATCAGAATAGTAACTGGCGCATCCCGTGCTCGAACATCAGTAAACTAGGTAAAAAGAGCCTTTTCAACATCATCAGCCTTTCTAGTATACGTTTTCGCTTGCATGCGATGTTTTGCCTTATTTTCTAAAAGCAATTGACCCGTGGCAGGAAGTTTAATACGAATGGCGTACTTATGTTGTATATAGTAGTTTGTGCCACTACAAAAGAGGTTGTATTCCCTCGGCGTACATAAATGTGAATGGGAGGAGACGTTTGGCGGCTTATTTGATCGCACAATGGCAATGTCACGATTGACTGTCGTGAAAACTGTAATCTCTCCCTCAGATCTCGGCGCACATCACATTGTAGTCTTGGATACGCCTACCCATGTTTGCCAGCAATTTGGCTGTTACTGCGTTACTCAAGGATCGGAATTATAAAAAAATATTAAACAAGTTTACGGTATACACCAAATGAAACACGGAAATGGGTTTCTTATCAGCCCGCCGCAGAATTAAATTCACTTTATTTATTTATTTATTTATTTTTTTGCCGCCGCCGCACACCCGACGCCTCATCGGGAATCCGTGAAACGACTTATCAATTCGTCGTGGCCTTACTGTACAAAAAGAAAAAACGGGTGAACGTCACTCCTAATCCAGGAGTGAGTGTCGCCCTCGAAATTTCACTCCTATTTTAAGAGAGAACACTCTACTTTTCACTCTCGATGTGAAGAGTGCTCGTCACTCTTTTTATCGATTGACGCTCACTCTTTTAAAGAGTGCGCGTAACTCTTTTTTATTGATTGACCGCGCTCATTTGACTAAATTTCTTTATTGCGTGCGATTTTTCCCATATGGAGAAATGGCCCATACGTAGGCGGTTTTTTTTTTTATCAAATTGAATTTTCAACACGTTTGCAATTAACGATAAATCGGACTGATTGTGCATCTGTGCTTTATAATATTATACCATGAACCAATTCGTATAAACTAAAATCAAGACAAAAAATTAATTTCTACCGCGCAAATTTATTCATAAACGAAGTGTCATTACGTAATCCTTGTGTCATCGTTTATAATTATATTTTGTCGGCTTGCTAGCTAGACAGGTTATAAACGTTAATGGCTGTTACTGTTAGATAACTCAATAGACAGTTTGAATTACAATTATAATTCTAACGATGCACAGATTAATCGGCTATGCGAAATGTGGAGCGCATTAATTAGGCACAATGATGCAATGCAGGGCAATAAACGGATCGAACTACGTAGGGGCTTCTTCATGATTGCATCTTCTGAGACGCAGGTGTACTATGTGAATTTAGTAGCGTAGGGTATGTTCGGCAGTGGGTAGTGTTCGGCCCAATGTGCAGAACAGGCATATCTTCGATGCAGTGAAGGAGGAGATATGGCCTTCTCCCTATACTGTTGGCCATCCCTCTAAAATGGTGGACTTCTCCCTGTACTGTAACTAGTGTTAGCCTTCTTTCGAATCGTTAATTGACCGTCTCCTTATACTGTTGGTCTTCTTCCTATATCCCTGTACTTTTGGCCTTCTCCCTATACTGTTTGCCTTATCTTTGCAGTGACTTTGGGTTCTTATTTCTCACACTGTTATCACAAAGTGTACATGTGCATGAATGTACACACCTGTGCAACTCACACATGCAGAGGCACTGGCTTGTACCACTTGCAGTGACTTTGGGTTCTTATCTCGCATGTGCACTGTTTTTACAAAGCGTGCACACACACACACACGCACACACACACACACACACACACACACACACACACACACACACACACACACACACACACACACACACACACACACACACACACACACACCACAGCAATTCAGGGCTTTGATTCCGGGCCCGTGACAGCACGCAATATCACCCGGAAGAGCGTGCTTCCGAATTTTGCGCGCCATGTGCTCTCGAAATCGTGAGTGGACCGATTTCATACGAATGATTTCTCGGTCCCGGAGGATTATTTGTATGCGTACGGGGTAATTCGAGAGCAACGTCGCGCACGAACGTGCAATTTTGTACGTGACCGAGGAACCTACCGTGTACGCACTATCGTATGACGTAAGGAAAGTTAAATATACTAGTTAATACTATTATTACTTTCTCAGGTTATTGATCTCATAGTCAAAAAATTTAATGTTTCAAGTTTACAAATATGAAACATAGAAAGTTGATAAGAGAACAAACCTGTTCGTAGAAAAGAAAGCATAACTGAAACAACACTTTTACCAAAAAATGGCCTTACCTCCCAGCAGTTGATGGTGACGTTGTAACATCTGACTTCCACAACACAGGTCTTTCTTTAGAATAGTTCACTGCTGTCAACCCGAATGCACGTAGAATACACCGCCATTTGAGCGAAAGGAAAAGGGTAATAATAACGAGGTGCTGTTACATCACGTACGTTTTAGCGCTCTTGTTCAGCCAGGATGTTTCAGGTAGATCAAGGAATCCAACATTTCTGCCATAATGCAGTAGAGAACACCATTGTTCTGTTCCCGACGTTACGCCTTGGAAGCAAACAAAGTGCCACACAAAAATACGTAATTGACAGCTTACCTCGCTGTGTAGCGTAGTCGGTGTCATAGGGTATACGGTCCGGCCCCAATTTTCGGTCCGGCGGACCGTATTCCCTTAGAGAATACGGTCCCCCCCCCCCCCCCCCCCCCCCCCCCCCCCCCCCCCGGACCCAACTCCCTAGGGAATACGGTCCGTCTAAAATATTGTACATCCAGGGAATACAGTCCGGGGGAGGAGGCGGACTCAATTCCCTGATAGAATGGAGATTTGATTTTGACGATTGTTCGTACGATGTTTCTGGACTGTGGTTCATCCAGACAGAATTTATATAATGAAAGCAATTTAAACTCAAGACAGAAGTTATATATTGAAACCAAGATAGAAGTTCTTTCACGACATCAGATGTTTAATGTAATGAATAGCTGATTGTTCATACGATGTTTCTGGACTGTGGTTCATCCTTTGCAGGAGCGTGATCATTAGCTACAATGTAAAGAATAGCTTGATTCCTATTTGTCACCTCAAATGATTTTGACATCTTTTACCTCAGGGTAGAGGACATCCCAAGCAAAGGTATTTGCTTGAGGGCCCTTAAAACCTTCATCTATTGCAATCCCAAACAAGAAGTGTTGGACTGCCTCTACCTGTGCGATAAAGAAACATAAGAATTTTTACAGTGCTCAGTCTCAGACGTTCATAACATAACCTATACCATTCCACGGCCTTCTTGTTCTCAGTCTTAGTACATGTACGTGACGCGCATGCACGTGATTTTCCTTTTGCAAACCATGCACCATGTATATTGACAGAACGTGTACCCCAAATTTAGCTCGACAATGTCATAATTTTTTTAATTGGTGATGTAGGATTTGTAGGCACCAATTTACTAAAAGTATGTAAATAAGGGATTTCGTATATTCTCGCAATTATCAAATATTATTTGACAAATGCTGTGCTTAATTGGTGCCTACAATTCATACATAACCAATTTTATACATTTCATTTCTCTAATGGCTTGTCTGTGAGTGCATTTTTATATGTGTATCAGTACATGAGTGCTAGCCATGCAGCAATTACTATGGTTCATGTCGAAAGCTTTCATAGAACATATTCTGACATGTGTGTACACTGGAACACATGGTTGGGATTTCATTTTTCATTTTGTAACCGAACACTATAGCTAGATGAGCCAACATCGCTTGCGCGTCCTAATACCAGTTCAGATACTACGACTAGATCTCCCCTATCACTGTAGTGTCTGCTAGTATCGGTCAGGTAGGATCTTGATGCAACTGAACTAACAGTCATACTGTTGGGGTGGATCACTGAACCCATCTACTGTCCCCTGTATAGATTTCCTGAATCATGGGCGGGATAAACTGTATGGTGTGGTGAAGGTGCTAATTAAGACTTGTTATTCGTGTACTTATAAGTGGTATAGAAGCCGTACTATGGTATGGGCATAAAATTATTGAGCAATTCTATACATAGCCTCTGGAGGCATGGAAAGAGAAGCGAGTAAGTTCTATACTGGCGCCGCGTGAGGATTGATATCGACGATTCGTAGCTGTTTTTAATTATAACAGGTACAGGTAAGATTAAAATACTATTTGCAGTTAATCGTTTCATGACCGTTACCCCGGTAGCGCTCTACTCAGTTTGGTCTATTAAACGCTCCTTCCTTACTTCGCAATCAATGAACAGACTGCGGTGAACTGACGAGTGTGTTGGTCACTTAGATTTAGCGATAACATGAATTGCTGTATTTTCTGGCAGTCTAAGTTTCTACTCGGCTCTAAACTAGTTGCGTCAGGTCATATTGCAAACCCATATACCAAGATTTATGTTCATCTGGTCCCATGGGTACTAGTAATAGGGGAAGGATGTAAAACTGTTTTTTCAGTGTGTTTCAAAGGTGCATTCTTACTGATGCACAACTCTCGGAGGAAGACTGGTGACAATGTGTTTCTATTGGAGAGAATCTGTGTGTTAATTTAAGGTCAATGTACATGTATCGTGTGTTTGCACTTACTCTCACATGATAAATCCATTCTTATAGGGTGTAGATGCACACCTCTCCAAGGTGATTGGAGACCATGCATGTATTCTCATAGGTCAGTGTGCTTGCACTAACCCTCAGATGACATACACCTGTATGTATATGCACCTCTAAGACAGGGTTTGGCGACTGTGTGTTTCTACTGGAGGGAATCAATTTATTTAAGGTCAGTGTGTTTGCACTTACATGTACCCTCAGATGACGAAATCTAGGCACGTTCTTTTACCGCAAAAAGACATGCACACAAAGACAAGCCAGACAGCTTAAAGACATGTGAGAATATAACAAAGAGATGCTGTCCCAACAAGATATGTGATTTTTCGTTAAAACCTACACAAAGACATCCAGCCCAAACAACACCACTAAAACTGTAAGTTATTCTGTTTTATTGTAATCCTTAACTTCCATGAGCATGGCTTTTATCATATACAGCAACAAGTAGCTATCTTGCTAATGCTATGTGTCTAATACACAGTGACACTCGAGACTAAAAAGACACAGGGCACACAAGCAATATTAACGGATGCCGCCAAGCTTATATTTGTCTGTGAAATTCACTTTTTGGCTGATTTTACAGGTACGAAATTGAGTACACTCAATATATCAGCATGTCTCTTATGTTCATTTGACTAGTATCCCTCTCTCATCCCATTTCTTTTTCTCCTCACACAGGACCTGGGGTATAGAGGAAGTATGCAGTCACACTTAGAGTGTGCCAGGTCGATTTAACCGCTAATTAAGTACCAAGTTGTTGAGGGCCCATGCAGCTTAAAGCTATGTGTCCCTGTATCTCTCTCATCTCCCTTCCTTTTCATACCTCCTCCCCCTCTGCAGAAAATCTCTGGGCACACGAGCAGCGTTATTTGTCTGTGAAATTCACTTTTATATCATGTACATGATTGAAAAACACTTATGCATCATTCTCTAAACAATAATGGCTGAAGTGTACTAGTTTATATTCTTTTTTACAGGTACGAAATTGAGATTTATCCAGTGCCCTCATCTCTCTTATGTTCAGTTAACTATTATATATTTTTATTTTTTAATCTTTATTTCTACTTTGTTTGCACTACGATTTGATAATATAAACAGTGCTGCATGTATAGTTGCCGACCTGCACGCGATCCTTTTCGAACCAAATGGAAACATTATAAATAGTAACAAGACAGACCGAAGAAAAAGGTTAATCAGTGTTAATGAAGCTGCATA
The DNA here is from genome assembly GCA_013339895.1 of Ephydatia muelleri. Lineage (NCBI taxonomy): Eukaryota > Metazoa > Porifera > Demospongiae > Spongillida > Spongillidae > Ephydatia > Ephydatia muelleri. Next base: position 16,735,099 of record JABACO010000002.1, read on the forward strand.
CATGTATATAGTTGGCGACCTGTGATCATTGTGGCTTTTGATTTTCGAACCTAATGTGCTGTTACAGACCGAATTGAAACTGCATACATAGTTGACGACCTACAGCTTTTGCTTTTCGAACCAAATGTTACGTGCATGCAAGAGTTGGAAATACATGCAAATATTTCAAACCAGGGAATACGGTCCGGGGTGGACTCAATTCCCTAGGGAATTGAGTCCGGTTAATTGGTTTTGTACAACCAGGGAACTCGGTCCGGTGGACCGTATTCCCTAGGGAGTTGGGTCCGGGGGGGACCGTATTCCCTTAGACGGTACCATTTTCTATGCTTGTTTGCACTCTGCATGTCTGAGTGCATTTATTTCTCCGTACCCAATAAACTAACAGAAACTGATTTGTTTTTTACGACGGGTGCTATGTGCTATGTACAGTATGCTTCTCCTGATAAAGCCTGCATGCACAAAGATAACTCGTCATCTACTAACAAAATACACTCATCCTCAGATCACTCTTCTCGCTTGAACACCTCCAGAATTCTTACTATACCTGGGCACTGGACTGAATTCTCTTTAAGTATGGCCCATATTTGCCCCATGCATATGCATGCATGGTACAGAGTATGTACCTACAACTCTTGTGCTTCTCTGCCAGTCCGTTTAAACTAGTGTACACTATTTAAGGTAGTAACTAACCACACACTAACTTGACGTTCAACACAAACTCTTAAATGTTCTATATGTCATATAAAACTTTTTTTTTTTCTTCGTATATAAGATACCACTGCCAGAGGAATACATACCCACCCTAGCTCTTGACACTTTGGGTCATTGTTGTAAATCATTATATAAGGTAATACTAAAAAATTGCATAAGCCGAAATGGAGTTAGTGTTGCTAACGCTGTCTGCCTCTTCTTATTTGCAGGTACATGTACAAAACCTTCCAAGTGAAGTATCATAGACACCTATCTCTGAGTTTTGAAGCAGGGAGCAGGTACAGTGCAGAAGCTTCCTACCTTCTGGCTTACCTATGTGTCTTGTCCGTTCTCACTAATCTGGCACATCATCACTGTACTCAGTGTACTGGTGCCTTGTTGTGATTGTATAACTCACCTGTATACGACGTCGTGTATAAAGACGTTAAAAAACAAACAATATAGCTTTACCCTTACTTCTAACTGAACACTTCCTGTAATACCAGCTGTCTGCCGGCTGAAAAATTCTGCATAGATTTCTTAACTTCCTAGAAGGTCTGTATACAGCTAGTGCATGCATATAGCTTGCCGATTTTTTAATAACACTCAAAATTAGGCTGAAGCTCCTGGCTCCTCCAAATAACCTGCATGTTATTATTTATAACACTCATTATGCAAATACTGCTCATCTGCATCAAATATAGCGCAGAGCTAAAAGTGAACTGTGCACACAGTAGTGTGCACGTAAATCCTGCATGACCATGACCCAACCGAATACATCTGGTTGCATAATTTATATAACAACCCCATGTTTCCCACGAATTCAGCCCCAAGCAAACACTGTACCTCCTTGTCATGATGAAATATCACTAGAACATTCGCTGTCACCCGTCCCACCACATCCAAACTGAGGAACACCATTTCACTATAGCACCATGCAATAATGAAAAAACCAGACTGAACGTTCAATTCCTTGTTGCATCTCTTTGAACAAAACTGTATAGCAAAGAACTGAAACAGCTAGCTGGTCCCGAATCCAACAAAAACTTGACCGCAGTCCCTCAATTTATACCAGACTATTGATATTATTATAAATCGGGCTTGTGGGGTTACAATTTTATCACCATAAAAATTGCACATTGTACTAAACAACACATCTTCGCGACGGTACTACGTTTTCCTTTCAAATTTCGTACACTTGTTCCCACACCATTTCTCTGTGTGAAAATCGATTTTTGTGATCTAGACATTTTCCGTGCCGTGGATACAACAATAGTTAACCCCGCGGGTTAGAATTCACAGTGCAAAAAGTTTGTTATGCGACACTGTATATTATAACGTATATTCGAATATAAGCAGCAATATAAGCTGTCTGCGTATTGAACATTATAAGCAAATGCGTATATTGAAATATTGTCAGTCACGTGCGGTTTCTGGTATCTTAGCAAACCTTTGAATTTCATTAATGTTACACGGTTTGGTGAACCGCGCACTATCGTAATTTGGGCTTTGACCTTCCGTAAACCAGTCCTCCGCCCCGCCCCCCCCCCCATCCCCACTTCCCCTTTGCATCTGCTTGGTTTATAAAACTTTTCTTCGCACATATAAGTGGTACAACACCAAACACAAATATTCAAACACCATAGTGCCTTAAGACAGCGGTTCCCAAGTACTAACTTAGTGTGACCTGATAAAGACGAGAATATAATAACATTTGGCGCCAATTGAAATGGCCATACTTACCTCTAGTGATGGACTTGTTGGTGCTGACTAACCAAATGCGCACAAAAGAAAAATACATTTTAGTGCCCCCAGCATACTTACCAGTTCGAATAGAAACGCTGCAGAAAAGCAAAATGAAGGTAGCAAAGCCATTGCGTACTTACCTCAGCAGAATCGACCCGCGCTTGTGATAGCCGAAACCCATAGTCCTTGAGACAGCGGTCCCCACGTACTATGTGACCTGATAAAGACGAGAACAATAACATTTGGCATCAGTTGAAATGGTCATACTTGCCACTGTGTAACTTAACTGAGCAGAATCGGCCGCTTGTAATAACCGGAGACCAACCCCAATAAAGTGCATTGCACACAAATTGTGAGTCGCTTACCGTATACTAGGCTTGCTTTCAGCAGGTTGATGAGGCTGATGTACTACATCACAAACGCATCCCCAAAATAACACATACGTGATAAGCAAAGTCACGTACCTTTTCAGGCCATGCACACTCACACAGGAACCCGCCAAAATTAGCCATCACGTGCAATGGCATACTCTAATTGGTGCACTTTTAAATTTGGTTATAAATAGTAAATAACAACGATAACAGCACTAACCTATTGACAAGTAAGACTATCACCTATTTCTTGAACTGGCAGAAATCTTCAATGTTACAACATTTACAAGCCTGCGTGAAATTGTAAAAAACAATAGAGGTTGTGCAATGGGCGGAGCGAAGTGACGTTATTTGTGTTAATTTTGAGTGTCAAAAGCAATTGTATGGGCAAGGCTTGTTGTGCAGTTGGATGCAGTAATCGTTTCATTAAAGGTTCGGGCGTTCATTTTCCTCAAGATGAAGAACGTAAGTCCCAGTGGATAGCAGCAGTGGGGCCGGCGCAAAGATTGGATTCCAAATGAGTACTCGTGGATATGTAGCGTACACTTCGTTTCGGGGGAATAGAGCAACAACCTCCTATCCCCTAATTATGTTCCTTCATTATTCGAGCACATGAAGAGCCCTTTGAAGAGGAAGCGTGTGCATGATATGAACAGATTCCACAGAACATTGGAGGTGATAAAAAGGAAGTTGGTAAAAAAAAAAAATTTGATGCTGCAGAGTCTTTGCTACAGCTATCGGAACCTGAGGCCAATTATTCCAATCTACACTAACAATGCCTCTCTCATACGCAACATACGGGTCTTCAAGCGCACCAACCAGCTCCAATTTTACCTTGTAACGCTGTTTGGCAGGGTCATGAAGCTAATAGTAATACTCAGAGTATTTGGCCGTACTTTCTAGCTGCATTTAATCACACGAAATGGCTCAAACGGTTAGTCAGGAACCTCCAATCACTCTATTACGGATAGACACGTGTGTGCTTTTGACACTCAAAATGGCGCTTAGCAAAGGTTGCTATTTATTGATGACGATTTATGACGCTATTGCACAACCTCTATACCATACTTTCCATATCATTATGTACTGTATATCCATTTCAAATTGAACAATAATGGTAAGAATAAAAATGGTACACATTAACATTTCAAAATTAGTAATGACACACACTTGCACGTACATGTCCACACGCTCGCGGACACACATGTCCACGCACACGCATAAACACACAGCACACAGACGGACACATGCACAGTCGCACGTACACACATGACAGATCGATGTCCACACACACGCATACAGACAGATGTCCACACACACGTATACACAGACAGATGTCCACATACACGCATATGCACAGACACACACACACAGATGTCCCACACAGACAGATGTCCACACATACATATACACACAGGCAGATGTCCATCAGTATCGAATTCCGACTTCGGCATTGAGCGTGTCAAGTTCGGTTTGTACTGACTGTCGCATGCTAAGTACTAAAGGCAAGCGCCAGCTCCTTAGTAATTAGATGCTTATGAACGCTTATACAGGAATTGATAACTCGCAGACAAATATACACACAGAATATGTGAAACTTGAATATACACGGTGGTATGATATAAATATACTTACGGGGGTATATTTTGTACACTTAAAGCAGGAGTTGCCGTATAAAAGGAGCTTGGATCCAAAAATTTCAACCGGCCGTGCGGCTGTTTTAGATTAAAAATGGTGGATCCATATTTATACATAGAGCTAGAGGCTTGGCAACAACAGTTACAGCGTACAACTTCAAGCGCACATGCATGTTTGAATGCCATATCATGCAATAATACCATTTCTGAAGTTAATAACACTAAGTTAACAAACTGGATCACATGTTCGTATAATGGCGACCTCTTCACCAGAAAATACGTACTCTAGGTATAGACTGCATTTGCAAGGGCCCTTTTTCTCTTGAGAAGAAAAGGACACTTTTCTGAGTAGATTTGAGGCAGCGAAGCAACTCTATGCACCCGGTTGCAAGCGGAACGCTACTATCAGCGTGTTGATTGAATGCTTTGCTGGACCGTGTATTGACCCAACCCGAGATGTCCAGGCCTCAAGTAGCAGAACATCCTTTTCTAGGAATGAAATGATGTTGGATTCTGCAGGTTAGTTGGATAGATATATACATGTACGTTCGGTTATACAAAATTGGGTTTACTAACTTTCTAAGGGATCTATACGGGAGAAGAAGACGCCAGTGACCAAAACCTCCTTGTGGTCGAGCGTAAGACCTTCAAGAGTCTTTGTTCGGGCCTTGTCCAGCAGTGTGGCTGTCTCTCCAACGGAACCCATCTTGGACTATAGCTTCTTTCATAAAGGTATGAGTACCGTAAGTAATTCTGTTCAATGCTCTGTATAAAACTCATTTAGAAGGGACATGTAGCTAGGGTCCAGTTTGTTTGCCCACACTGCAAGCAGTCACATGTCTGGGCTAGTTGCAGAGTGCTGACTGGTCATTACCTTTGTAATCAGAAGTTAGAGTACCAATGTAAATTTGATTCTTTTTGCAGACTGGTCCATGCTTTCACCTGTGCTGGCATGTTGCCACGCCAGTACATGAATTTCTCTTTATTTGCTGGTATGGGTATAGTGAAGCAGAAATACATCAGCTCAGGTGGGGGCTGAGAATATCGATTTATATTATTTTACATCATGTCATGTTCATTCAGTTTATCTGAACAAACTGTACCAGCAAGTGGTGACAGATGTAGCAGAAGAGTCTATGAAAGCTGCTGTTGAACGTGTGAAGGAAAGCCCTCACCATGCTACAAGTGGAGAGGTTAGAGTGCCACATTAAAAAAAAAGTTTATTTTTATATTTACTATAAAGTGGGTTATAACTGATGCACGTCACGATTCTACGTCAAACGCATACCACTCAACGGTACCTTGTCTGGCTGGAAGGTATGCACAAAAGTTCTAAATGCCCATGTTTATCAGCGTATCGTCCATTTCAGTACACACAGGATTGTTGGTATTTCCACTCTTTCCAGACAGCAGCACAGAGTTCGTCTTACCTCAAGTTATTGCCCAAGGTTTGCTCTTGTGTCCCAACTTTTTACATTTTCACGTTTTCTTTCTAACAAAGGGTTAAACATCACAGAGGTAGCCCATGGCTACCAGGCTACAATAAAGCAGTATGTACAACAACTCGGGATGGTCAATTCCTACGACACTTGGCATGGTAAGGTATCTATTGGTTTTCAGTGGTGAATTGATTGGAGTTATTGCAGGCACTAAGAATGTGGCGAAGCAGTTGCATCGTATCTGTGCCAGTATGGTCCGCACAAGGGATAGGACATGGTTCACTGAACTTTTTGATAAGGGTATGTACTTTCTGGACATATTGATTATACATGGAATATCTGGCTATTCAGCAAGGTGCACCAAGGTGCACTTGTATTGGTGCATGAGGAACTGTGGTGGCAACCCTGACTGTCTACGTGCAATGATTGTGAACATCAGCAAGCACTTTCAGGTTTGTATTTACATAGTGGGTGTGTGTGCATGTGTGTATGTTCTGTGTATGTGATGTGAATGTGTGTGATTGTGTGTCTTTTATGTGCATTAGTGCATTCCATATGTGATATGCGTCCCTGTCAACAGCCAGGTTACGTTCCACAAAGGAAGCCTCTCACTATGCCGGCAGCCATTAGTGCATATGAGGCTGCACTACGAAAAACCCTCATCTACAAAAAACGCTTAGGTCAGCCACAAAGGCTGCAGGCAGGCATCCAGTGGTACATTCAACCACAACCTTGTATAGATGAGTGTGTAGGAATGTGGTTGATCACTGGTACAATTGAACCACAGATGAGTAGGAATGTGGCTGATTCTGGCTTGTGTATGTCTACATAAACTGGCTTGTTTACTAATTGCATTGCTCTATATTACCTGTGTTACTTGTTTGACTAATTCGTTTTGCTGAATCGTGTGCCTGACAACATAACCTTACCTTTATTCTAGGAACGGCGCTAGGTTCGGAAGACCTCCTGCTAACAGCACGTGGAGATGTGGTTTTTGATTTCCAGTGAATGAGACCGCTGGAATCAGGGCTTTCAAAAGTTTTCTTTGTTTTGTTTTTTATTTTTGCACTGTATATTTACAATGTGTTACAACACAAGTATAACAAGCCGTGCACAGGCCCAACGCATACCGATCGAACCACTCATTTGGGTATATAAGAGATGCAAATTCCAAGGTATAGATAGGAACGATCGAAAGGCGATCGAAATCCAGTCATGCTAAATTTGGCACTAAGTTGCCCCAACCACAGTTTGTAGTTCTTTGTCATATGCGCACGTGAGAGTTGACCTTCGAGCCAAGCTCACCTTTGAAACTCCTCACAGAGCTTGTAACAGTGATCTCCAGTAAAAACTGAAACACAATGCAAGTCGGTTTCGAGAACAAATAAACGCGCGCGATCGAATACTAAGAAAGTACTTGATCTGCCCGTCATAACAACGTAAAAACGACGTAACCAGCAAGTGTGGGTGAGAACCCTATAAGAGCTTACAAAACTACGCCATTCTGAGAATGTTGAGCTCACGTGATTTCCGGTTGGATCCAAGCGCCTTTTATACGGGAGTTTGAGCACGGCCTGCGCCACTATTTACGTGGCGTCTCCTCCTTTAATTGTGCCTATATAAACAGTGACGTATTTAACACTTGCGGATTCTTGAATAAACGCCGTCTTATATTTCAATATAGTACTCAGGCGTATATTTTGGCGTATTCTCAAATATAACCAAAAATATACCGTATCGTATATCTAACTTTTTGCACTGTGATTCCCACGTACGAGTGTTGAAAACGCGTCAAATTCGGGTTGCACATAGAGGAGTCCTGTAGCTATTGATTTGTTCTGTTCGTTAAATTCTATATCATCCGTTACGGAGATACAGTTACAGTTGAACAAACTACGGGCACGTTTTCCCGCTTGATTCGCGCCAATGATTTTGGCAAATCGCTTCCCGCTCAGTGAATGGGAAGGCGGTGATTATATCATTGGCGCGAATCAAGCGGGAAAATGAGTTTGCTCAACTGTATCTCCGTAACGGATGATTCAGAAACTAACGAACAGAACAAAACAATAGCTACAGGACTCCTCTATGCACATCCGAATTTGACACGTTTTCAACACTCGTACGCGGAGAAATGTGGATTTCTAACCCGCAGGGTTAACGATTGTAGTATCCACGGCACGGAAAAGGTCTAGATCACAAAAATCGATTTTCACACAGAAAAATGGTGTGAGAACAAGTGTAAGAAATTTGAAAGGAAAAGGTAATACCGTCGCGAAGATGTGTTGTTTAGTACAACGTGCAATTTTTATAGTGATAAAATTATAACCCCACAAGCCCGATTTTGCTGGACACTGTCCCATATATTACCTATAGCTCTTAGCAATTTGTCGATCATTGTGGCATGTATACATATTTCCCCACCAGTTCTTGTCTATACAGAGTATTGTAATTATGCCTCGTTGTAATGGATAAGTGTCATAGTGAAATTTTGTAGCATCATTGTCGTTCCACGAAATATTTTGCAGTGCTGATTTGAAGATAAAAGTAGAGAAAGTCTAGCAATGACGTTTATTTAAATGCCCCATCAGTCTGAGTTTGTGCGATCAGCATGTTTGCTTGCGGATTCTCAATATCATAAAAACATTCTCTGAGGATTTATTAATGCAATGATGGAGTAAAAATAGTGATTACAGTTTCTACAACTGCATTACATTTATATTGCTAAATATAGGGATATTGTATCTGTACGTATCCTACGTACCGCTAACTTTTTATAAGAGAATGTTCTTACTAATAGTGGCTATATACATGTATACATACAAGAACAATTGCAATATACATAGATCTATCTAATAAATGAATCTACTCTATACCTTCGAACCGTCACAAATATCTGCTGCATGCAGCAAGGGAAGCAAGAGCTGTAATCAGAAAGAGGGAGTCTGCTGTCCATATTATAATCTCATATCCAGACCCAAATGTGTAGGATGGAGCTCATTCATGCCGTAGTCTCGTACCCAGACCCAGATTTTCACAGCAGCGGGTGGATCACATCTCTACGTAAAAAGTGGGCCCAACAAAAATAGGGACAGAATTTATGGCCGGGAACGCCGTTTGTTGCACCTGCACTAGGTCGATGTTTTATCTCAATAACATGTAAATTTACTTACTCGTCAGCCTGTGGCTAGCGTTGAGAAAGCTTTGGCTAGCGTTTGTGAATAGGGTTTCTTTAGCTTTCGGTTTCTTTCGCTAGAGTTGGGGTTTCTATGGCTAGCGTTGGGCAAATCTTTGGCTAGCGTTAGGAATTTGTGTGCTAGCGTTATGTTATGCATTCCTCGAACCCTTGGCTAGCAGAACTGTTAGAGAATGAATTGCAGCATTTAAGATGCCCGATCCTTTCCATTGTGGGCGTATAAACAAATAAACGTCACATGTGGGCGTGTAAACAGAAAAAGTTGTTCTGAATGTGTGCTCACTCTTAATTAACTTCCCGATTGCACAACAATTTTTGTATCAAATGTTTTGTTTTGGACGCGTACGTACGCTGTCGTAACGTTGATTCGTTTATGACGCCATTTGTTTATACGGCCACAATGGAAAAGGATTGGTTTCCAACGGTATGGCATGAGATTGGGATTGGTATGGAATGGAACTTGGACATGCCTTGCCACAATCTGTAACATTGCATAACCCCCCCCCCCCCCCCCCCCCTCCGATAATTGAATAGGGGGTGTGAATTTTGGCAATGATCACCCCCCATACCCCCCGGGCCAGAAGCCGACAGACCCCCCCCCCCCCCGCGGGCGCCAGTAGTGCATTATGTCCCCGGGCGCACAACACTCACGCTACGCCACTGGATCGTACCAAATTAATGGATCAGTTGAGTCGAATGGTTAATTGCAGTAATCCTGCGCCTCCCACGTCGCAGATGGCCGAATTCAACATGGCTCGCGTAAGGCTATACATGTATTTGTTACGCACTGCATCATCCTCTAGTCATGCAATAAAGCTTTCCTATTTGCTGTAGCGCTAGCCCTTGCTAAAATTCTTGTCACACCCACTCAGCTACGCTTGCAATGTCAACTTTCAGCTCACGCATAGTACATGAACATCAGTGCACTCATGCTGGCTCACACACCTTTATGCATTTGTGCACACACTTGCATTGTTGCGTATATAAACCTGTACACCATCGTATGACATATTCTTAAGCACAACACTCACGAATACAGTACTTGTGGCACACAATAAACCAGTCTGATGATGATGACACACTCTCACACCACATGCACGTGCATTCTACCATTTAACTGTGTGCATTTTTGAGGGGGGTTATGCAATGAGCTTCTGTACTCTCTTAGTTTAATCCTTGGCATTGTTGCCTGTAGAAGCATTCCTTATAACAATTCCTCTCTGTGCAGGCTGAGTTTCCCATATAAATGGTTCTTCCTACATGACATAGAGCCCTCACATGTACATAGGTATGTGGCGACGTATAGGATTGGCCCACTGTACGTATGTTACGCGCGATCGATGGATTAGCGCGATCCATCGATCGCGCTGCGCCATCGATGGATCCATTGATTGCGCACCTATCGGTCGATCGCGCAATCATCGATCGATCGCGCAACTATAGAAATTGCGCTAACGACCAATTGCGCACTGCTGAGTTTGCGCAATCGATCGATCGCACAGCTTTAAAATCGGCGCAATCTGTAGATTGCTTGCGTAGTATTTCAAGCCACCTCGCTACATGCCTGCTTATAGTCTCAAAGTACTACGGCTTTCTCCTACACGTTTTACTTGGGACTCCCACGTGTTAGCTTATGATTGGGTTATAGAGACCTACAAGTGCACGGACCTTTAAAGTATACGTCTATGTTAAAAACTGGTGTTGTGTACAACTCAACCAGAGTACATATATGTATGTGTGTGTATGTGTGTGTGTATGTGTGTATGTATGTGTGTGTGTATGTGTGCGTATGTGTGTGTCCACCTCAACCTCACTCCTACCCACCTCAACCTCACTCCTACCCACCTCAACCTTACTGCTACCCACCTCAACCTCACTCCTACCCACCTCAACCTCACTCCTACCCACCTCAACCTCACTCCTACCCACCTCAACCTCACTCCTACCCACCTCAACCTTACTGCTACCCACCTCAACCTCACTCCTACCCACCTCAACCTCACTCCTACCCACCTCAACCTCACTCCTACCCACCTCAACCTCACTCCTACCCACCTCAACCTCACTCCTACCCACCTCAACCTCACCCTTACCCACCTCAACCTCACTCCTACCCACCTCAACCTCACTGCTACCCCACCTCAACCTCACCCCTACCCCCTCAACCTCACTCCTACCTCAACCTCACTCCTACCCACCTCAACCTCACTCCTACCCACCTCAACCTCACTCCTACCCACCTCAACCTCACTCACTCCTACCCACCTCAACCTCACTCCTACCCACCTCAACCCACTCCTACCCCCCTCAACCTCACTCCTACCCCACCTCAACCTCACTCCTACCCCCTCAACCTCACTCCTACCCACCTCAACCTCACTCCTCCCACCCACCTCAACCTCACTCCTACCCACCTCAACCTCACTCCTACCCACCTCAACCTCACTCCTACCCACCTCAACCTCACTCCTACCCACCCTCAACCTCACTCCTACCCACCTCAACCTCACTCCTACCCACCTCAACCTCACTCCTACCCACCTCAACCTCACTCCTACCCACCTCAACCTCACTCCTACCCACCTCAACCTCACTCCTACCCACCTCAACCTCACTCCTACCCCCTCAACCTCACCCTCCCTACCCACCTCACCTCACTCCTACCCACCTCAACCTCACTCCTACCCACCTCAACCTCACTCCTACCCACCTCAACCTCACTCCTACCCACCTCAACCTCACTCCTACCCACCTCAACCTCACTCCTACCCCCTCAACCTCACTCCTACCCCCACCTCAACCTCACTCCCCTCACTCCTACCCACCTCACCTACCCACCTCAACCTCACTCCTACCCACCTCAACCTCACTGCTACCACCTCAACCTCACTCCTACCCACCTCAACCTCACTCCTACCCACCTCAACCTCACTGCTACCCACCTCAACCTCACTCCCACCCACCTCAACCTCACCTCGTACCCACCTTATCTTCCACCACCTCTCCTTCACTACCCTCCATATCACCATAACCACTGCTCCCTCCCCTGGCTACACATCCCCACACCCTCTATCACCCTTCATCTTCACCACCATCCACCAGGGGAGGGGGGGGGGGGGTGGAAGGACGGGGAGAAAGGAGTAGGAAGGAGGAAGGAGAGAAGGAAGATAAGGGAGGGAGACTGTGATAGTTGTACTGGTTATAGTTCCCAATCAGGTACTTCTTGGTTGGAAAAACTCCCCAATTCCTCTTTGTCACAGCAATTTATACAGCAACACGCATGCGCATAATAATAACATTCCATTGAGGGCGCAGGCCCTCACATTCCTCCCCCCTTAAAATTTCCCCCGTTTCAGATTAATCTCCTGCCCTGGACAGAGCATCAGCATTTCCATGCGTAACTCCTGCCTTGTGGCGAACCGTGAACTTGAAAGGTTGCAGCATTAGACTCCATCTGCACAGCCTAGGGTTAGTGTCCTTGAATCTGTGAAGCCATTCCAGAGCGCGATGGTCGGTTTCCACAACCAATTCTCTACCTAGGAGATAAACTTGGAAAGCTTGAGTTGCCAGTTTTATTGCCAAGCACTCCTTTTCAACTGTGGAATAGTTTTGCTCCCTCGCGCTATACTTGCGGCTGAAGTATCCTACTGGGTGTTCCTGTCCGTCAGGTCCTTGTTGACTGAGAACGGCCCCGACCCCGCGTTCTGAGGCGTCCGTCTGTAGCACGAACTGAGCGGCAAGATCCGGACACCTAAGCACTGGAGACGAGCATAACCGTTCTCTTAGCGTATCGAATGCTTTCTGGCACGGCTCCGTCCAGTGTAAAGTGTTCGGCGCCGATTTTTTAGTGAGGTCAGACAGTGCAGCGGAAATGGAGGCGTAGTCCGGAATAAATTTTCGATAATAACCCGTAAGTCCTAGGAACGTCCTCACTTGCCTTTTGGTCTTAGGCACTGGAAACAATCTCACTGCCTCCAGTTTGTCTACTTCTGGTCGTACGACTCCACTCCCCACCGTATGACCTAAGTAAAGGCACTCCTCCATCCCCATCTGGCATTTGCTGGCCTTGATTGTGAGACCCGCCCTCCGTATCCGGGATAGCACTTCCTCTAGCTGTCTCAGATGCTCTTGCCAAGAGATGCTGTAGATGACAACGTCATCGAGATAGGCAGCAGCAAAGTCCTCGCATCCTTTCAAAATACGATCCATCAATCTTTGAAAACACGCCGGAGCACCGTTCAAGCCAAATGGTAGGACCATGAAATGGAATAGGCCATAGGGTGTGGTGAAAGCCGTCTTTTCTCGGTCTTTCGTCGCTATGGGTATCTGCCAATACCCTCGAGTAAGGTCAATCGTACTGATGAATCGCGCTTGCCCTAGGCGATCAATTAGCTCGTCTACCCGAGGCATAGGGTAGGCGTCCAGCCTAGACAGAGAGTTTAGGCGGCGAAAGTCGACACAAAATCGCCAGGTCCCGTCTTTCTTCTTTATTGGTAAAATAGGTGCTGCCCACTCGCTGGTGGATGGCTCAATAATCTTATGCTTCAACATCTCCTGTAGTTCGCCCTCGAACAGCTTTCTGTATGCGTGCGGGATCCTGTAGGGAGGAACCTTTACTGGGCGAGTCTGCTCTGTCTCAATATAATGCTCCACGAGATGGGTCTTCCCCGGGGTGTCAGAAAAAGCATCTGCACACTTCTGCAGCAGTGCCTCCAGCTCGGCTCTCTGTTCAGCGTTGAGTTGCACCCCAAACTTCACCCTCCCAGGTACCGCCTCGTCCCACGCGGGAATTTCCTTCTCTACCTCACCTTCCTCCCCAAAGCACACCGCCCCCTCTTCATGTCTAACCTGGTACTCTTTCAACATGTTGATGTGGAATATTCTGAACCTCTTCTTTTTGTCGTGCATGTCGACCAGATAGTTTACGTCCCCCTTCCGCTCCTTTACCTGGTACGGCCCCTGCCACTGCGCGAGAAGTTTGTTAGAAGACGTTGGCAACAGCACCAACACAAGGTCTCCCGAGGAAAACACTCTGCTCCTAGCCCCCTTGTCGTACCAGAATTTCTGCCTGGACTGCTCCTTTTCCACGTTCTCTCTCACAATCTGTGCCATTTCCTTCAGTCTCTCTCTCATCTCTAACACGTGACTCACCACACTCTCTTTGTTCTTCTCCCCCGCTACCCAAGTCTCCCGAAGTACATCCAACGGACCACGGACCTCCCGTCCGTATAGCAGCTCAAAGGGAGAAAAACCGGTTGAAGATTGTGGGACTAGGTAGTGAGTCAAAGAGAAAGAGAAGATAAATAATATAATGTGACGATATAGAGCAATGGACAGCAGGAGGGTGACGGCCTATGAGAAATCCATAACGACCATCAGAGAGGAGTCAAGGTCTTTGGTGCGCACAATGGTGGAGTAATTTTTCTGGAAGGGGAAGGGAGAGGACTGTGGGTGGAGGGAGGGAGGGAGGGAGGGAGGGAGGGAGGGAGGGAGGGAGGGAGGGAGGGAGGGAGGGAGGGAGGGAGGTAGGGAGGGAGGGAGGGAGGGAGGGAGGGAGGGAGGGAGGGAGGGAGGGAGGGAGGGAGGGAGGTAGGGAGGGAGGGAGGGAGGGAGGGAGGGAGGGAGGGAGGGAGGGAGGGAGGGAGGGAGGGAGGGAGGGAGGGAGGGAGGGAGGGAGGGAGGGAGGGAGGGAGGGAGGGAGGGAGGGAGGGAGGGAGGGAGGGAGGGAGGGAGGGAGGGAGGGAGGGAGGGAGGGAGGGAGGGAGGGAGGGAGGGAGGGAGGGAGGGAGGGAGGGAGGGAGGGAGGGAGGGAGGGAGGGAGGGAGGGAGGGAGGGAGGGAGGGAGGGAGGGAGGGAGGGAGGGAGGGAGGGAGGGAGGGAGGGAGGGAGGGAGGGAGGGAGGGAATGCTGTACTGTATACACACCTAGCTGCAGCTGGCCTATGCCATATTGGTAGTGCATTAATCTCATCAAGGTACTCTGTCCAAAAAGAGAAGCTGTATGCTACCATGCTTGCCAGGTTTCCAACAAGACATACAATGCCCATGTCATGACATGCCACACCCACTGCTATACCCATGGATATTATTCTACCTAAGACATGCCACACCCACTGCTATACCATTCTATCTAAGACATGCCACACGCACTGCTATACCCATGGATATTATTCTACCTAAGACATGCCACAGCCCTGCCATCGGGCTTGATTGTTTTACAGCTACTTCTAGTCAACGCTGTATAAGGCTCTAATGTATGCCTCAGGTACTTAAACACACCCTTTTCTCTAAATCCAAGGTAAAACCAAGCAAGGACATAACCAATTTTAAAAGTATCCTAAACCCATGATGATGCACAAAGCTCCTGTACCCAAAAAGGCAAACACCTTCCTCACCAATGGAAGGTGCTCCCTCCCCCACATGTGCTACACAATTAGGTGTCCCAATGTCAGCACTCCTACACCAAGTGCTCTCACCAGCCACGTGTCCACTACCCTTGGACAAAGGATACTGCACACTGGCCCACACCTTCACACACTGAAGTGGTCCAGCTCACCACAGTGAAAACATGACCCCATGGGCCTGGGAACCACGCCACCCACCATCTTGAGGGTTATTTGTGAGATGAATGGTAGACTGCGTCATCCCAAGACTACCCAATGGGTTGACCTCATCCTCAACATACCTACTGGCGGTCGTCGATTCATGCTTGTGGAGGTGGTATATATATCCTCCAACAAGGCCAGCTCCCTTCCCTGGGACATTGTGTCTAACCAGCTCAGACATGGTGACAAGGGCTGTTGGTTTAAGACACCCAGCCACCCGTCTTCATCACTGGCGACTTCCACCATATCTGCATCCTGCTTGTCGGCATGAATGGTGGCTGAGACTGGTCTGTCTCCGCCATTGTGGATCAAGTCCAAGTACAGTAGCTGCAGGAGATGGTGCCAGGCTATCACTTTCTGGGGATATGGCTAATCTGGCCATATCTAGGAAAGGAAGGAAATAGAATGAAATAAAAAATGGAGGATTAGGCTAGGCGGGTATACTGCAGTAGCCAAGGTTATCCGTAGGTGAGTTTGCCTGACACCTAGCTTCTTTACGGCAAATCCGAAATGGGATGTGGTGGAGGTCATCCATATATACCCCGCATCACCAACCAAAAGAAGTTTAAAACGCCCCGGGTTCGGGTAGAAGACGAGTCACGGTAAATACAATAGCAAGAAAAACGCAACATTCATGGGGGGTAGAAACCATGATTGTGGCTAGCACCTCCTGTTGTTTCCATACGCCAGTTGAGCGACAGCAGAAGCACGACGATGCGGAATTACCTCCTGTCGCAGTAGTACGCCATACCGGTTTCACCCTTTAATAACGCACCTTTGACAGAAGGTACTCGGGATCTTCAGTGGCGAGATAACGCTGCTCTTTCCAATTTAGCAACAGTCACATGTGAATATGATCTCTCCCTCGCTCGTTACTTGACAATTTATACCTGGAAGTATTAAGTCGTTCTAATCAGGGAGTTGGGCTCTGTCTTCTGAAGTTAGCGGATTACTTAACGAGCAGTTGGGGGTCATCTGATAATCTAATAGAGAAATGGATGCCGCTCGCTCGATATTATTGTCCGTCGGGCGTCCCTTGGTCTGCAGTAGAAATTTCATCCGTCTAAGTCGTTTCCCTTTCCAAAACGTTCGCTTGGATCGAAGGGTGAAACGCGCTCAGAGTGGTGTGAAAAGCACAGCTGATCATAGATGTTATTGCAGAGGAGTTTGTTCGAGGTAACGAACACCGCCTGAACCAGTTTGGTCATTTTATGCATATATATGCAAGTGTTTGAAGCATTTCAAATGTACTAATAATCGCATAGCATGATTTTTGGGCGGCGAACTGCAGTGTTATTATTCCTTATGGTTTAGGACGTTAATAATGCATAATTTGTAAAGCTTCTGGGGCTCCGCCCCATCCCCCGATAGGGGAGCTTACAGCGCTCCCCCATACCCCCTTGCTGGGCAGGAGGGGGTGTAACCCCCTCCCGCACCCACCCCCTTCATTATTTATTCATTTGCCGGACCAATGTACGCCCATGCGGCGACAAGTTTAGGCCAACAGGTTGCATCGATGCCAAAAGTTGGATCCACATGGTTTTTTCGGATTAGAGCTGTTTTTCGGTTCCGATGGGTCAGATCATAGCCACTTTGGCACTTTGGGCAAGCGGTAGGCATCTGACCTCCAGAGGATTATGACCATCGTTATTAAAGTGGAGCTGTAACTTCATGCACCCTTTCTGGCGAATCACCTTTAAGTGTCTTCCAGCTCTTTGGGCAACATATTGCTTGGGGCATTTAGCGCACTTCAATTAGTCTCGTACCCAGACCCACCATGACGTAAGTGTTTATCGCTTACACACTACGACATTAGATAAACACTTACGTCATGGTGGGTCTGGGTACGAGACTACACTTCAACAGGATACACCAAGCGTCGGGTGTGGCATGTAAATACTACTGGACAACTTGGAGGACCCAGAGCTGAGGCCACTGGCCCAATCACAACCAGCAACAGTGTTGAGAAGCAGAGCTTACACTTGTGCCGGTGTCATTAGGTCTATACTTATTACACTGTCACCTCAACGAGGACGAAGAATATGATACCATCAGTAAAGGGGAGTTTGAGGTTTGTATTATAAATGTAAAGTGGTCACTCTGTCGTTGTGTGACAGCATGGGATGAGAGAGAAGAGAGTGTGTGTGCATGTTTGTGTGTGTGAGTGTGTGTGTGTATGTGTGTCTATGTGTGTATGTGTGTCTATGTGTGTATGTGTGTCTATGTGTGTATGTGTGTCTATGTGTGTATGTGTGTCTATGTGTGTCTATGTGTGTATGTGTGTCTATGTGTGTATGTGTGTCTATGTGTGTATGTGTGTCTATGTGTGTATGTGTGTCTATGTGTGTATGTGTGTTTTTCTATTTCTTGTTTCTGCACTGTTATCATCAACCTGTTAGTCACGCTCTCTTATGCACAATACTGCATCTCTGTTATTTGATCTTATTCCACGCCTATCCCCATGTTCACTTGCAATACTATGTCGCTAAACACCTGCCCTATGCTTTCACTGGACTGTTTGTGTGTGGTGTGTGTGTGTGTGTGTGTGTGTGTGTGTGTGTGTGTGTGTGTGTGTTTGTGTGTATGTGTGTGTTTGTTTGCAGTGCACCTCTTTCAACCTGTGTTCAGGTTGAATGATCACACATAGCTGCTTCAGAAAAACTTTTCCTAAGTTGGTACGTTGTGTGATATGCATCAGCTCCACCACACACAACCTGTGGCCATGAACTCTTCATATTCACCAATCTCTTTATTCCTGTATCTGTTTTTATCTCCTATGGACAGTCCACCCACCACACCCCTCCTCCCACATCCTACCATTACTTTCATCCCACCCTCCTCTCCATCCACCATCTCCACTTCTCTCTACCTACCATCCCTCTCTCAACCATCCCACACTCCCTTTACCTTTCTCCCTACAAACCTCCTCTACACATCCTCCCTCTCATCCTTCCCACTTGTCACTTTCCTTCTCCACATTCCTCCATTACCTTCCTCTCCCTCACATCCTCATCTCCACCCCAACACTTCCTTCCAAACTCCTCCCCACACTCCCATCACCCTACTCCCCCTCATCTCCCTGTCTCTCAATTCTACTTGCTGTTTTCTCCATTTTGTATGACACTGCTGCTTTGTAGGAGACAATGGGGAAGGGGATTTCCCCAATGAGGGTCACGTCGTCAAGGACAGCGACAATTGCTTCATGGTCTGGTGTACCGGGAGGACTGGCTGTGACTGGATGATGGCCCAGCTGAGGGTAAGGGTGTCCTTCTGGATATGTGAAGGGAAGGGACCTTGTCCCCCTCCCCCTCTGCTCCTTACATTATTTTTTAAAGACACAAACAATGTCCTCAGAACAAAATAAATTGGCCATCCATTGTAGAGTTGAAATGTGGTGAATTTTTTAGACACCTCAACTAGTAGTTTTTAGTTCCTTGAAACTTTTGTATATCCCCTGCAAAGCCCCATCTCTACCCATTGCTTCCACCTTCCCAACTAACAGCTCCAGCGGAGGTAAGATCTGTTCACTTTGCTGCTGTCTCTGGTTCGCCCCTCCCCAGATACTGTGGTAAGTCCTATCCCCATCACCTTTGTGTAAGGACGCAAGTTGAATCCGGTGTTCAAACTTTCATTTCCTGCACCCATCCTCGCTCATTTCCCAACCACAATCCACCCCCTCCACCACCCCCACTCTCCATTTCCCCCACTCCTTTCCTACCTCTATTTCCCCCACTCCTCCATTTCCCCCACCTCCTCCACTCCTCTTTCTTCCCTGCCCTTCCCACTCCACTTTCCCACTTCACTTCCCACCCTCGCTCTCTTCTTCTCGTATTCCTTCCTCTACCTCTTCCCCATCACCTCATCATCATCCAACCCTTTTAGATGCTCACCTTTCAGCCAGCAGCTGATGATATGGACAATATTGTGCTGGCTCTGGGCCAGAAGAAGACCATCCTTTAGCAGAGCAAGGACCTTGAGGATTTGGTGTGTGGGTTAGCATGATTGGTGGAGGGTGTGTGTGGGAGTGATAAGAGCCAAGTTTGAATTGACATAGCATTTCACAGAGACCACTAGTACACATTAGTGTGTACATGTGTGTGTATGTGTTTGTAGGTGTATTTCCCTCCCACCATCATTCCTTCTTCCTCTCCCTTCCCCTCCCTCTGCCAGAAAAATTACTCCACCATTGTGCGCACCAAAGACCTTGACTCCTCCCTGATGGTCGTTTCGGATTCCTCAGAGGCTGTCACCCTCCTGCTGTCCAATCAGATCGTCGTGTTTCTCAACAAGAATGCCTCCTCCATTGAGTACATCCACCTGAGTGACCTCTACACTGGTGCTGCTCGTGACAGGTGAGGAATGGTCCCTTCCCTTCATCCCTCCTCCAACCCATTCACCTGCCCACAGTACCCTCTCATCATTGCTCTATATCCTCGCACATTGTATTATTTATCTTCTCCTTCTCTTTGACTCCCTACCTACCCATCCTTTTCCCCATTCCCTCATCTTCTTTCTCTCCCTCCTCCCCATACCTTCCCTTCCTCCACCCATTGCAATTGTCCTCCCCTGCAGTGATGATACAGAGAGTGTGCCGGACAAAGTGCCTCAAAAGTGGCTTCAATTTTCATATCGGGGTGAGTGAAACAACAATTAGTTTGTCTTCAATTGTATTGAAATCCAGAAGTGAAGTGGTGTTTACTTGAGCCTTAGTGTAGCTTGAGCTGTAATGTTGAGTGCTCTGGCATTTGATGGTATGACCCCATCATCAGTGCCACTGTATGGAGGAGGTGGTGGTATGACCCCATCATCAGTGACCCTGTGTGTGGACTGGTACATATGTGCGTCTGCATGTGTAATTAGACACGATCCCATATATGTTTGTACATGTACCAGTCGACTTCAATGCAATAGTCCGGCCCCACCCCTAGCCTGGTTTGATATACATAGATCCAGTAGATCATTCCAGGGTCTGTGCATGTACATGGCCTTCCAATTCTGACCCTTGGGTGACCACTTTAGGCAGGATAGACTGTACCTGTTTCGTGCAGTGCAGCTTTGTGTTTACCGCACCCTCCTCACCCAGCTATGTGGTTCCCTCATCCTCCTCACCCAGCTATATGGTTCCCCCATCCTCCTCACCCAGCTATGTGGTTCCCCCATCCTCCTCACCCAGCTATGTGGTTCCCCCATCCTCCTCACCCAGCTATGTGGTTCTCTCATCCTCCTCACCTAGCTATGTGGTTCCCTCATCCTCCTCACCTAGCTATGTGGTTCCCTCATCCTCCTCACCCAGCTATGTGGTTCCCTCATCCTCCTCACCTAGTTATGTGGCTCCCCCATCCTCCTCACCAAGCTATGTGGTTCCCTCATCCTCCTCACCCAGCTATGTGGTTCTCTCATCCTCCTCACCTAGCTATGTGGTTTCCTCATCCTCCTCACCCAGCTATGTGGTTCTCTCATCCTCCTCACCTAGCTATGCAGTTCCCTCATCTTCCTCACCTAGCTATGTGGTTCCCTCATCCTCCTCACCCAGCTTTATGGTTCCCTCATCCTCCTCACCCAGCTATATGGTTCCCCCATCCTCCTCACCCAGCTATGTGGTTCCCCCATCCTCCTCACCCAGCTATGTGGTTCCCCCATCCTCCTCACCCAGCTATGTGGTTCTCTCATCCTCCTCACCTAGCTATGTGGTTCCCTCATCCTCCTCACCTAGCTATGTGGTTCCCTCATCCTCCTCACCCAGCTTTATGGTTCCCTCATCCTCCTCACCCAGCTATATGGTTCCCCCATCCTCCTCACCCAGCTATGTGGTTCCCCCATCCTCCTCACCCAGCTATGTGGTTCCCCCATCCTCCTCACCCAGCTATGTGGTTCTCTCATCCTCCTTACCCAGCTATGTGGTTCCCTCATCCTTCTCACCCAGCTATGTGGTTCCACTATCCTCCTCATCCAGCTATGGGGTTCCCCCATCCTCTTCACCTAGCTATGTGGTTCCCCCATCCTCCTCACCCAGCTATGTGGCTCCCTCATCCTCCTCACCCAGCTATGTGGTTCCTCCATCCTCCTCACCCAGCTATGTGGTTCCCTCATCCTCCTCACCCAGCTATGTGGTTCCCTCATCCTCCTCACCCAGCTATGTGGTTCCCTCATCCTCCTCACCCAGCTATATGGTTCCCCCATCCTCCTCACCCAGCTATGTGGTTCCCCCATCCTCCTCACCCAGCTATGTGGTTCCCCCATCCTCCTCACCCAGCTATGTGGTTCTCTCATCCTCCTCACCTAGCTATGTGGTTCCCTCATCCTCCTCACCCAGCTATGTGGTTCTCTCATCCTCCTCACCCAGCTTTATGGTTCCCTCATCCTCCTCACCAAGCTTTATGGTTCCCCCCATCCTCCTCACCCAGCTATGTGGTTCCCCCATCCTCCTCACCCAGCTATGTGGTTCCCCCATCCTCCTCACCCAGCTATGTGGTTCTCTCATCCTCCTTACCCAGCTATGTGGTTCCCACATCCTTCTCACCCAGCTATGTGGTTCCACTATCCTCCTCATCCAGCTATGGGGTTCCCCCATCCTCTTCACCTAGCTATGTGGTTCCCCCATCCTCCTCACCCAGCTATGTGGCTCCCTCATCCTCCTCACCCAGCTATGTGGTTCCCCCATCCTCCTCACCCAGCTATGTGGTTCCCTCATCCTCTTCACCCAGCTATGTGGTTCCCTCATCCTCCTCACCCAGCTATGTGGTTCCCTCATCCTCCTCACCCAGCTATATGGTTCCCCCATCCTCCTCACCCAGCTATGTGGTTCCCCCATCCTCCTCACCCAGCTATGTGGTTCCCCCATCCTCCTCACCCAGCTATGTGGTTCTCTCATCCTCCTCACCTAGCTATGTGGTTCCCTCATCCTCCTCACCCAGCTATGTGGTTCTCTCATCCTCCTCACCTAGCTATGTGGTTCCCTCATCCTCCTCACCTAGCTATGTGGTTCCCTCATCCTCCTCACCCAGCTATGTGGTTCCCTCATCCTCCTCACCTAGTTATGTGGCTCCCCCATCCTCCTCACCTAGCTATGTGGTTCCCTCATCCTCCTCACCCAGCTATGTGGTTCTCTCATCCTCCTCACCTAGCTATGTGGTTCCCTCATCCTCCTCACCCAGCTATGTGGTTCTCTCATCCTCCTCACCTAGCTATGTGGTTCCCTCATCCTCCTCACCTAGCTATGTGGTTCCCTCATCCTCCTCACCCAGCTTTATGGTTCCCTCATCCTCCTCACCCAGCTATATGGTTCCCCCATCCTCCTCACCCAGCTATGTGGTTCCCCCATCCTCCTCACCCAGCTATGTGGTTCCCCCATCCTCCTCACCCAGCTATGTGGTTCTCTCATCCTCCTTACCCAGCTATGTGGTTCCTTCATCCTTCTCACCCAGCTATGTGGTTCCACTATCCTCCTCATCCAGCTATGGGGTTCCCCCATCCTCTTCACCTAGCTATGTGGTTCCCCCATCCTCCTCACCCAGCTATGTGGTTCCCTCATCCTCCTCACCCAGCTATGTGGTTCCCCCATCCTCCTCACCCAGCTATGTGGTTCCCTCATCCTCCTCACCCAGCTATGTGGTTCCCTCATCCTCCTCACCCAGCTATGTGGTTCCCTCATCCTCCTCACCCAGCTATGTGGTTCCCGCATCCTCCTCACCTAGCTATGTGTTCCCCCATCCTCCTCACCCAGCTATGTGGTTCCTCCATCCTCCTCTCCTAGCTATGTGGTTCCCCCATCCTCCTCACCCAGCTATGTGGCTCCCTCATCCTCCTCACCCAGCTATGTGGTTCCCCCATCTTCCTCACCTAGCTATGTGGTTCCCCCATCCTTCTCACTTAGCTATGTGGTTCCCCCATCCTCCTCATCCAGCTATGGGGTTCCCCCATCCTCTTCACCTAGCTATGGGGTTCTCCCCCATCCTCCTTACCCAGCTATGTTGTTCCTCACCTAGCTATGGGGATCCTCCCCCCGATCCTTCTTAGTGGGGTGGAACCCCATAGCTAGGTGAGGAACCACACTTCATACCCCTGATGTGGTATCCCCATAAGGGGTGTAAAGTCATGTTCTATTAGCTTCATTTGATGCTGTGACCACATCAATGACAATTAAAGAGACGTTTCAGTGTATTGTGAAATGGGGATCTGGTGGCTTACACACGTCTAGTTGCTGAACAATTAGAACTAATGGTGTGTAGGTCACTTTCAGCCTGGTTATCTTGTTAGAGATTTTTGGAGTTGACCTGGTTCATTGAGTCATGAGGCCATGTTTGTAGGGCAAAGAAAAAGTGCAGAAAGGCCGATTGAAGGTGACACAGAGCTTGGAGAAACTGCAGCACTCCCAGAGACAAGAGGTGTGTGTGTTCATGTGTGGGTCTGTACCTGTGCGTATGTGTGTTAATGGCACAGTAATGTATGACAGGCTGCACAGCAAAGAAAGGAAGACAAAAAGAAGGCAGAAAAGGAAAAGATGCTGAATGAGCCAGACCCTGAGAAAACAAGGAAGTGGGAGGTATGTCACCATCATTAGTTGGCTTTCAAAACTCCACCACATGGCAATGCATAGGAGAAAGAACACAAAAAAGCCTTGAAGAAGATGGGACCCAAAATGAAGCAGATGAAGATAAAGGGTTAAATTGTTCATCTTCTGTCAGTGTTACACTTGATTATTCTGTGCATTGTGAATTTGGGCCAATAATTTAATCCAAAGATGTTATTTTTGTGCATCCGGTTTACTTTTGATTGGAAGTATAGAGGCCCTTCACGTAATGCCCCTCCCCTTTCTATTATACTATTATTTGGTACGGAGATGGGGTTGTTGTTTGAACCCCGCCTTGAGATAATGCAAAGTGATGGCGTCGATCATTGCTCACAAGGCACAACGGCATGGGGTATTTGAAGTCGACTAGTCCTCTAAACGCCTCTGCAAGTTTCCCCTTTCAACGTAACAAATAGATTTGTAAGGACAGATGCTCGATCAGTTCTATCCTTTTCTTATACATGAAGCTTGCATGTTGCATAGTTACGTAGCACACTCGTTCCTGCACTTTGTACCTTTCACTGAGTAATTCATCATTTGCAATCTCTTTCACTTTGTTGCGCATTTTCATGCGTGTCTAAAGGCGGTAATCTCAATACGCAGTCGAGTGCTTTTGGTAATGCAGACAGTGGTCTTACATCTTCAGACATGACATATTCTGCAGGACATGTCCCCATGCAATTAGCAAGCACAAAGACCTGTTTCAGAGTTGCTGTCTTTATTTGTCTGTATTTATAATACTAATATGTGGCAAATTTTTATTGTGAATCGTGCGACCGCTAAAGACGAATCACTTGTGGAAACATTGGAGCTAAAAAACGCGTAAGTATTTATAAAAAGGGAGAGGAAGGATTGGTGGGAAGTGGACGATGGAGCTGATGTGGTGTCCGTGTTTTTGCTACCCGTTCCGAAAAAGGATTTCGCACAGTGGCGCTTCCTTTTCATTGGAGTTTGAAAGTTTAAGTACTGCTCGTGGTTTGTTCTCATACTAAAGACAATATAGTAGCAGGATTGGAAGCAGACGCACTTAACTTAACTAGCGCATCCTTGGCAGTGGCGTCTATGGAAGGGGGGGGGGGGGGGGGGGGGGGGGGGGGGGGGGGGAGAGGCTTAAAGTTTTTATCGTAACTAGAACACACCGAAGAATTGTTTTCTGCGGCTAATAGCACTAAAATATATAATCTGTCTTTTGTTTATGGCAATGTAGAAGCATAACATTATTTAGCTTTTCCTGGGTCATGGTGGACCTCAGATAGGGATTAAGCCTTCTCAATGTAGAGAAGGACCTTGCAGCTCTTCCTGGAAAATAAATAAAAACTCTAAAAAGATGCCAACAGTAAAAGAGAGTGTGTTCACAATATCTATGAGTGTCCTAACGTTAGTGACACTCTTCAAGCTGGAAATGCGAGTGATGTTAGTCTCATTCCCGAGATTTCAAGGTGGGGGAGGGGAAGTATCTGCCCTCCACCCCACACGTTTTGCATAGCTAATTTATGCACAGTACTTTTTCCGCGATGTGGTGCCCAACGTTTGAGCACGAAGCGTCGCAATAACTCCATAACTTACTTTTTGCGAATAAGTCGTGTGTGACCAGATCTGAGATTTCCACGGATCGTGTGCCATCGACACCAACCATTGCCACGGCACCATTAGATGAGTTTTCCTACATGTATCTGTATCAGAACACTTCTGCATCACTTGTCTCTTCAAATTCAAATGCATTTCCAAATTCAGGATGTGCTACACAGACAAGTACAGCATCAACTCTGCTCGAATTCTACAAGAAGGATATTGATGGGAAAAAGTTGGTTTGGCAGATGAACATGCTATTGGGGAGAACCCTCCCATGCCCCCCCCCCCCCCCTTTTGATGCATATGCTAGATAGATATGCTGGAAAAACAATAGCTATGAATTACATGTAGGCTAATATAAAAAGTATTCATTGGTCAAATCAGTATTGATAGTGCTATTTGTTGATACTGGTGCTTTCGATCTTGTCGATTAAATATCAATCTTATCAATTAAATATCGATCTTATTGATTAAATATCGAGCTTCAAATTATGAACAAATTTCTTCAGCAATTCTCATCGCAGGTTGTAGATATTGATATAAGTTCTGTGACAAAAGGAGACATTTCAATGATTACTAAAGCCAGTGAAAGTGTGTGAGGGATTGTGCGGAGTCCGGGAGATCGGACGTGTTGATTAGATCTTACATCCGTAAGAGTGAACTTGACTTGTATAGCTAGCCCATAAGACTATTCTCTGTAATTGAACCCTTTGTTAGGCCTGGTGCTACTGATCTCATGTTTGGAGTAGTACTTAAAGGCTATGCTATGCTATGTGTGATATACCTGTTGTAATGTATTAAGCTTTTGTCTATAACTTCGGCTATTTTGGGTGTGCAAGCCTTGCGAAGCTCGTCAAAGAAGACATAGGTCCGTGACAAAGTGATACATCATTCAGTGATAGTTTAGTTTTGATATCAAATTTGCTTAAACCACCTGAAGATGGATTCCAGTTTCAAATAAAGTTAGACAGAGGAGATGTTTTGAATTGGCCAATTGAACTTCTTCGTCCTAGTCAATTGAGAGTATAAGTGAGTGATGAGTTTATAGGAGAATTAGAAGAACATTTGAGGATGTTGTACAGCACTGATGTAAATGTATTGCCACTAATAGATAAGTTTGGGCGGTGCTTTGTTAATGGACAAACATTTTCCTCTGAGTACAATTCAATAGACAGAGGATCAGTCGTCAAATCCATTTTTGCATTGAAAGAGAGCAATGATATTCATCCTTACTTTGGGGTGGTTCGATTCTATTTCAAAGTATATTTTACATTGCAATGCAATATCAATGGTGTTAATCAAACTGTGATGGATAACAATATATTTGCTTATGAGACATGGCTGACATTTAGATCACCCAGCAAAGATAAAACATCTGGCCTTTTCATGGTGAATAACACATTCTATGAACGTGATAGAATTTTAAGTCCAAGGCGTTTTGTGAACTGTTGAGCAACTTCAAGTACCAACAAGTAATGTTGGAAAGATCAGAACGACGTTCAAAACAAGGGGGATAGTGAGACAGGTCTTTGGCACGAGGAAAATAAAAAAAGTACATTATAGATTTGGAATTTGCTAGCTCCACAAGCGTATGAACAATACGTATTTGTCAGTGGCATGTCATGGAATAGCCAAGTGAATGGACAAAATCTTGAAAACGCACAGTGTGTTGTCAGTACAAATGGCTAAATCATTTAGAGTTAGACAACTGCCATAGAATGCATTAAGTAGCACACACATTAAGTTTCAAAAAACATTCAAAAAAAGTTATACTTTTTTCTGTGACAATTAAATTGTACGCATAATGCATTTTAAAGAACCGCATCCTGTTTTTTGCATCGTGTAACCAAGAGCGTGATAAAAAAAAAAGGATTGTCAATTGGTAAATTAAGCATGGTAGACACATCAAACAACAGTAGAGAAATGGATGACAAAAACTTGCATTTCTATTTATAATAAATTTTCAAATATTGGTCCTACGCGTAGGACTTGGCTCTGGAGATTAAAGGTTAATTAATGTCATGGATGTGTATCAAAGGCTTTTGATTTCAAAAATCACCCTTAGAATGGATGCATAGAATTTAATTGTTATAAAAACATGTACATGTGTATACTGCATGAATAAAATTTTCTTTACACAAGTTGATTCAAAATCATATTAAAATCGCATGAATCATATGACAAATCATAAAGTTGTGATTTTCCACATGATTTTAAGAATCAACGCTTGATTTTAGTGGATTCGGATCATACTCAAATAATATGAATCATCTGACAAATCATTTGTAAAATCATAACATGATTTGACGCATAATTTCCCTGTGGGGTTTCTGGGAGTGGTACACTCACAGAGCCACTGGAATGAGCCTCTGAGTCATCGGGCTCGGAGTCGGCTGACGACGAGGGGACGTCATCGCCACGGGAAATGGATTCTTCATAATCCAAGAGCCTCTCCACCAAGGTCCGCTTGTTCCCCGTGGAAACTAGGTTTGCCTGCATCAAACGAAGACGTAGCACTTCAGCAGTTAACCGCAGAAGGCTCTTGCGACGTACATCGGACATAAAGGTGAAGTTCTCCAGCGCTGTTGACCAGCAGCATGCGCTGGAGTTACGCATCATCTTTATATACACACATACACCCAGAGGCTGGCCGTCCAATAATACAAAAATACGCAAACAAAGGGAGGGGGGGAGGAGGCCCTCGCCCGACGCCATATGGCTACCCCGTATCACAAACTGAAAGATAAGGCTGGAGTGTGATGTGGTTATGCATGTAAACAGGAATTACTAGTGCCCATTAAAACCTGTTTAGTTCCCAAAACAGTACCATCTTGCCTCTGCTGGAGCTGTTAGTTGGGAAAGTGAAAGCATATCAGTAGAGATGGGACCTTGCAGGGGATGTACAAAAATTTCAAGGAACTAAAAACTACTAATTGAGGTGTCTAAATAAAAATTCACCACATTTCAACTCTACAACGGATGGCCAATTAATTTTGTTCTGAGGACAATGTTAGTGTCTCTAAAAAATAACATAGGAAGGAGAGGGGTAGGGGGACAAGGTCCCTTCCCTTTACATATTCAGAAGGACACTCTTACCCTCAGCTGGGCCATCATCCAGTCACAGCCAGTCCTCCCGGTGCACCAGACCGTGAAGCAATTGTCGCTGTCCTTGACGACGTGACCCTCATTGGGGAAATCCCCTTCCCCGTTGTCTCCAACAAAGCAGCAGTGTCACACAAAATGGAGGAAACAGCAAGTAGAATTGAGAGACAGGGAGATGAGGGGGAGTAGGGTGATGGGAGTGTGGGGAGGAGTTTGGAGGAGAAGTGTTGGGGTGGAGGTGAGGATGTGAGGGAGAGGAAGGTAATGGAGGAATGTGGAGAAGGAAAGTTACAAGTGGGAAGGATGAGAGGGAGGATGTGTAGAGGAGGTTTGTAGGAGGTGATGGGAGTGTGGGATGGTGGAGTGTGTGATGGAGGATGGTAGGTGGAGAGGAGTGGGAGATGGTGGTGGAGAGGAGGGTGGGATGAAAGTAATGGTAGGATGTGGGAGGAGGGGTGTGGTGGGTGGACTGTCCATATATAGGAGGTAAAAACAGATACAGGAATATAGAGCTTGGTGAATATGAAGAGTTCACGGCCACAGGGTTTGTGTGGTGGAGCTGATACACATCACACAACGTACCAAAGTTCTTCTGAAGCAGCTCTGTGTGTGTGGGTGTGTGTATCTGTGCACCTCTTTTCAACCTGAACACTGGTTGAAAAGAGGTGCACACACACACACACACACACACACACACACACACACACACACACACACACACACAAACGATCCAGTGAAAGCATAGGGCAGGTGTTTAGCGACATAGTATTGCAAGTGAACATGGGGATAGACGTGGAATAAGTATGGTGCAGTAAGAGACAAACAGGTTGATGATAACAGTGCAGAAACAAGAAAAAGAAAAACACACACATAAGCACACTCTCACACACATACGTTGATAGCGGAGTCCAAAGTCCATCTCAAGCCGTTATGGGAGGCTTACGTGCTGGTACTGGTGGTTATGGCAGGTCTGGTTGTCTATGCTGTCACGTATTTCGTTGGACGCACAAGGAACTCTTCCATTGCTCAGAACTGGTACACGGTGTGTGTATGCGTGTGTGTATGTATGTGTGTGTATGTGTGCGTGTATGTGTGTGTGTATGTGAGTATGTGTGTGTGTATAGAGATATGTTAGTAAGTGAACTGAGCTACATGTAGTTAATCAAAGAGCTTGTACGTACACTGATCACCAAAAATTGTGAATACTGACATGAGTCAACTAAGAATAATCATTGAAGCATGCACATGAATCAAAGTGCTTCAGTGCAAGTGGGACACTTCCACTTGTCAGTTTGTGTTCCAAATCCAATGCATTCGGGGTGGAAGCACTGCCTACAAGCACAGCAACGGATCATTGGTTTACCATTGTCGAGAGCTCGGCATTTGCAGTACACCCGTTTCCTAATCTCATGTGGCTGATGGCTTTACAACAGTGGAAGGAAATGGGGTTATGCTGTATGTGTCAACACAGCTCTTGAAGTGACTACGCAATTCCTTGTAGTGCAGTTGTGTTGGATCTTCCCCGTGGATCAGTGATGTTGCAAAGGACACAGCTAATTCCCCACATGCATAACCATTGTCTTGCAGCTGAACATTCATGACTTTGATTGTGATGTGAGAATCTGGACATTGCACATATCTAGCAACAAGTGATATGCATTCCCCGTTATGTATTGAGTTATAGATGCAAACAGTAGCCATTTCTTCCCCAATGTTAGATATTACCAGCCAGTGGTTTTTGTTAACCCGAAGAAACTGCACAAATTCAAAGCTAGGGACACCGAAGGACATGCTCTGTTTAAGGATAGGATTTTGGAGCCCGTCAACAGCAGGAAATGCTTGCATCTCTGAGTAGTACATTAGCAGCCTCCATATGCATATCACTCAACCATCCAGTTTTGTCAAGTATTGCTCTATCACCTGGTGACAATAATGGTGCTCTTGATGCCTGTGTTGGCACTTGAGTGTTTGTGCAAACTGTAGCATTATGACAATGGAGGAGCACTGTATGCCGTTTTTTCTACATATGCACCGATTTGTCTTGCACTCACTTGAACATTTACAGCCGGATTTGGTGAACTTATTACATGGATTAAATTACTGTGCTGCTTAACGAAGCAACAAAGTAATGTCTCCACACACAACAGCTACACTACCATCATAACTCTGCAGGTCTCCACCATGGAACTTTCCCTTAATAGTTCCAAACATTGTTCCAAGCATGGAAGTCTTTACTTTGTCTCCAAATAATTTAGTTATTTCACAAGGAAGTCTTGGCATGTCTGTTTTGGCTCGATCCATCTTGGGGATACCAATAGTTACTTTGTCACCTACACTGAACACCTGTGTCTTAACTCCCTTCTTGTTGTACTTCACTGCCATATGTGTAGCTGCCAAATGCGTATTGTCACGAACTTTATCTTCTATTGCTGTGTGGATTGTTGATTTAGAATCATCCTCATCTTCCTCCTGCTGCATGTCTAGGATTTCTGACACCTGTGATGGCAGTTTCAATGTACTATGCTCTACCTCACCATCTGCATCCATATCATCTTTTGGGCCTGGTACTGATTGTGGAGCAACAGGAGATACTAAATTCACACATCCTTCAGAATTATTTCTATCATGGAGATGATTGTCTATTTTTTGCTGCTGTGTCAGTAGATTGCAATGTAGCTATATGAGGATTGTCACAAGTTGATGTTATGGATAGGTCTTCTTCATTTACACAATGTTTTTCAGCTCTGGGAAAGAAACCAACTGGAGGGTATCTACCAAATACAACACGAT
Organism: Ephydatia muelleri; assembly: GCA_013339895.1. Taxonomy (NCBI): domain Eukaryota; kingdom Metazoa; phylum Porifera; class Demospongiae; order Spongillida; family Spongillidae; genus Ephydatia; species Ephydatia muelleri. The sequence continues at coordinate 16,766,812 of JABACO010000002.1, forward strand.
TAAGCAACTCCTTTATGCCTTCATTACGTTCAAAATTCATGGAGAACATGATGCAAGGTAACCATGAAACCCAAGGATATTGATTTACTCCGTGCCCCTTATCTTGTTTCATGGCTGCTATCTTCTGCGCTACAGTGTGATTTCCTCTTTCTACTAGACAGATGAAAGTCATCCTAACATATAAGTGCAATGCAAGTTCTTTCAAAATTGTTAACACAGCTACGAAATCTCGAGGATGCACTTACATAGTCTAACACCTTGTAGCCACTATGCTTCAACTCATCTGCATGAACAGCGTGAACGATGTCACATAGCTGATTTGCATGTACAACACGCAATAATTTCCCACATCCTCCTACAATATGCAACTGTATTATACAAACCTTGTTGTTCCCTTCATTTGGAATTACAAGCGCTTTGAAAAGTCCCAGGTAGATCAGCAAGTTGAAAGTTTCTACTTTTAACCCAGTGCTTGAAATGGGGATCAACGTACTTTGTCTTGTGGGGACGATGGATGGTGGACGATGGCTTCGAACCTTTCTTGACTTAAAACACAGCTCTTAGTCGAGGCTGCTTTGGCGGTAGCAATAGCCGTCATGGGCTCCTTGAAAAGCGGATCCATCCGATTGTAGTGAATGAAGCGACTGGCTTGAAGTAATGCCTTAGCAACTGAAGTACTGTTTCACACCAAAGCACGTGCACATATTCCTCCATCGATCGCGCAAGCGCAGTAGTGCGCGATCGACCGATAGGTGCGCCAATCAATGGATCCATCGATGGCGCAGCGCAATCGATGGATCGCGCAAATCTATCGATCGCGCGTAACACGTGCATCATGTCCCCAAAGGATTGGTCCTCTATGTGTGCATAGTTACCGTATAGGATTGATCATTTGTACGTACATCATGTCTTCATAGTCCTCTAGAGGTACACATACATTGTACATGTTGCAAAGAAAAACTGTGTTTTACCGCAACATGTGTAAAGTTTTTTAAAAGTTCCTACGCACTCACATCATCTTTCTCTGGTCAGTGGAGAAACGTGTAATAAAGCTTTCTTATTTGTCGTATTGCTCATCTGCTCATCATTCTTTATACCCCCCCTCCCCCACTCAGCTATGTGGCATCTGTACCACTTCACAGTAACTTTGATCTCCTTTTGCCCACACAATTTTCAGCTCACACAGAGTACATGAATGCGCTCTAAGGTAGAGTTTAGGTACAGGTGTAGTAAAGCAAGTTTAATGCACATGACCAGTCTATGTCATAGTATTACTAAGCTTTCTTTGGGTACTAGGTACAGTGCATGTCCGCTGCTAAGGCTGAGATGTAAGCATATGTTTCTACAAATGCATTCAATGAATGATCCTAACCAATCCTAAGCTTGGCATTAGTGCCCAATGCAGGGTGTCTTACCCCTAAAACCCTTATCCAATCAAAAATCATCCCAAACTGTTGTTGATATGTTCACAGGCTTGCATCCATATAAAAGTAATTTCATGTGTGCAGCACTCCAGTAATAGCCTTGACTACGGCTCAGTTGACCAACTCCTTCCCCTATTAGATGACGAGTTGCTAGTTGGCCAGGTGGCAAAGAAGAGCAGCACCAGGTGACAGGTCTCAGTTCTCAGCTCCTGGATGGAAGCCTGAAACATATTGCATTCAGATTGCGCCCAAACTGCTCTTGAGCTGGTGAAGTACCAACACATCATCTGCCAGCTCTTCGCACCCGATGGCAGCAGCTTGAGCTATTACAGCTCTTTTGGCAGGCCGCAGCTATGGACAAGCTGCATAACCTCCGCTGGGATGCGTTGAAGGAGGACGTGCTGGTGTTGTGTGTCACACATCAGCCCTTTCATGCATGGCAACAGCCAGTTCCAAGCAGGCTCACCACCACACCAGCAGGCCTACTCCACCATCTGGTACACACGGAGCGAGCCACACACAGGTGCTGGGTCCCAGGCTGTGGTGGAGAGCACTCTGCCAAGGGCTGGCCATGTGCTGCATCAGTGGCCCCGTGATCTCCAGTGAGTTCACACCACTCTATGACCACTTAAGTCACACTACTCTGTGACCAGTGAACTCACACCACTTTATGCCCAGTGAACTCACACTGCTCTAGCTACGAACAAGCTCACACCACTCTACGAACAGCAAGCTCACACCATTCTACGACTAGCGAACTCACACCACTCTACGAAAAACGAGCATACACCACTCTACAAACAGCGAGCTCACACCACTCTACGACCAGTGAGCTCACACCACTCTACGAACAGCGAGCTCACACCACTCTACGACCAGCGAACTCACGCCATTCTACGACCAGCGAGCTCACACCACTCTACAACCAGCTAGCTCACACCACTCTATGACCAGCGAGCTCACATCACTCAATGACCAGCAAGCTCACACCCACGGCTGTTTCATTGCATTGAAATTTGGACAACAGGTCCGCGCCCACTATGAATTTTAAGTACCTAGCAACATGGCTCATTACTTCCATAGCAACGACAGTAGGTGGAAAGAGGTTTATGTACGAGAAGATGTCGTCGGTTTTTTTACCCAAAGGGCAACCGACACGTGCAGTAAGGACTTTGCTACTCGACAACGCTAATTTCTAGCAATGATACTTTGGCGAACACGTGCCACACTGCCAAAAAGACACTGGATCTAAACGGGTATGGTCAACAGTGCTTATGTTTTCTAAGAATTGCTCTTATATTTTTGGACAAGAAACGCCTCCAACGTAGTAAAGGGTTTGATCTTGTGTTTGCAGTCGTCTATACGTGACTACACTTCTTTGTTTGTCCAATTTCGTCGATTGAATATGGCGCCATTTTGAGGTCTCTATTATAAAATGATAATGTACGTACGCGAGCGATAACGATGACGTTGAATAGTGCTAGAGAGTTATGTACTCTTCTTTCTTCTTTTTTCAGGTGTTGGTACTGCAGCTGACATGTGTGGCGAAATGCTAAGGTAATGGTCTTGCATAATGCTTTTAAGCCTAGCAATAGGATTTCTGATTCCAGAGTAGGTACGCTTTAACAAATTGAATTTTGCGTGTATAGATTCAGCGCCTTGTTACCCCATTAGGCCACCTACGGAGGATTCTTAGTCTGTACCATGGGATGGCTAGCATGGATTTTATTGCAAGCCCTTGCATTGGTTGCATTTCCATTTGGACCCCAGCACTGTGAAGTAATTCCTGTTTCTTTTCCACACTCAGTACCCTGATCTCATCCCCAAGTATGAGTTCAGAACCCTTGGAATTGACCCCTATGATACTTCGTATGTTTTGGACCTCATGAATACGTCTTTTGCGGGTACGTTGGCTGAGCTCATCAGGGGGTGATTGAGGAGATGTAATGCGAGCCAGTTTCAGAGGCTGTGAGTAGGGGTAAGTATATAAATCATTCATACCATTTATCAATTTTATTTACTTACAGTTCCACCAGTATTTATCTGAATGATGTTCTCCTTGTAAGCATCAAGCATCTTGTGCACTACCTTGCTGACAAGTTGCATCTCTTGTCTGGTTACAGATTCAGTACAACGATGTGAGTCATACTCGATGGCTTTGATGCTTCTATCACATGACCTACAGCACACCATAACATCATACAGGAGCAGCTGAATGATTCGTGCAGCTGGTTTGAGATTTTTTTCTGGTCAGTGGTGTTGTGGAGTGACAGCAAGGGCAGTACGTAGCATTCAAATGGATCCACTCAATTAGGCATGTGGCACATACAAGCCTGTCACATGGGAGTTGAATTGGTTGTTAGCACATCAAGACAAATAGGACATATCAACTCATCCATAGCAGATAGCACCTGTGTTGTAGCCAATAGTGGTTGGTTGGGATTTTTAATGACTTTTTGAGGTGCTATTGCCTTTATGTGCCGTACAGTGTCAGCTGGAGTACTGCCACATGCTTCTGGTTTCCACCACCGAGTCATGTAAAATGGCATATTCCTGTTACAACCCTATGGTGAAAGAAGAATGAATTGTGAAGTGTTTTTTTTTTCTTTTTTTTTTTTCTGCACACTACCTTGCAGGTACTGACAGTATGGTTACTCCAGTCATATGGCTCCAGCGGACATGTGTATGGTGTTTGGCTTTGTGATGCAACTGTTGCACGTTTCATCATCACGTAGCACTTGCTGCAGAACTTAGGGGGGTGGATCTCAGGACTGTCTTTTTGTGTGTCTATATTGAAAGGCCGACAGTAGCTCTTCATGAAACTCCGCACACATGAACATGTAAGAGGGCAGATTGTTGCTTAATTTGTTTACGGCGTTTAGATGGTTTGCAACCACATAACCGGCACAAATCATCCAATTGACACTTGTGCTGTTCCATTGCGGCTGCCGTGGCGTGCAAATTATTCAGGGTTTTGTAAGACATTTTACAACTAGTTTGCAGGTGCGTAGTACGAAGCTGAATTCATTAAATGACTTACCGATTCTTTCTCTTTCTTCAGAGCGTTTTACAGCCGATTTAATAAGAGCACTTTTTTACCGTATGAAAGTGAACACGTGGTAGTTTTAGTTTTGTTTAGAAGCGCCCGTATGCGTGGCCATAAGTGCTTTGTTTAAGTTATAGTATTTGATTGCGCAAATAGTGCTATAATGTTTTCTAAACATAAAACTGTTATTGGTTTTTCCTTTGGTAGAAAGGCCAACTGAGTACAAGCGACCTCCGAAGTTAAGTGTCAGTTAATGAGCTTTAAGGCGACCATTTTTATACATATACCGTAATTCAAACCTTACGATCTAATTTCTAAACCTAATGTCACGTACGGAACAGCCGTGATAATACGCATCTAGTGAAAGCTAAGAGGCCTCTAACAACTCTTACCCCTTGATAGGTGTGTTCCAGTGAGTCACATTGCATCATGACATGATGTGAGGAGGTGAGTGGTTCACACAGATACAAATAGTCAGCATATGCATGTACAACATGTGGTTTTCTAGCAAAAGTGCAAACATTACTTTGCCTTGCCTTCTTCTATAAAAACACGTCCATAGGACTCATTTTCACAGAGGGTAACCTCTCTGTTGACATACTCATTACATATATTATCATAAATGGCAGTTTCTGCAAATTTCGGATCAGAATTCGTGTGCAGGGCTTTACTGTAAGCAACACTGGTGTCAGAAGCAGCTTTTATCTTATCTTCGTTCTGTTTTCTGAGGCCATAGTACACACATGTTGAGAATAAGACCATTCCAATGATGAATGCCACTCCTGCACCCACAGTTCCAGCAATGGTGGCAATGGGAAGTAGGGTGGCATCTGGGGTATAGCAATGAGTAATTTTAAACCACCATTGCAATGATGACTACTCCTTCCATGCATACATCATCCTCATGCAAAGCTGACATACCACAGACATAATACATGTATTCAATTTCGTCACTGTTCTCACAGTCATTCAAAGTGATAACATTATAACCAGGGTGATTTTACTAATGCCAAGACCTCATGCAAGGTTGTCGCCTGACCATGGTTAATTAATTGATGTCAGTGTCTTTGTCCCTGTTGCACCCTATTGTACACTGTCCCATATCAGTCCATTGGAAGCATCGCCATTTTTTCATTTTATTTGGTGAGCGCTGCCAACTAAAATGGTATTATGAATTAATGGTATGCATTCATGCATGCATGTATGTGTGTATGTTTATGCATGCATGTGTGTATTTGTGTGTATGTATGTGTGTATGTACATGTATGTATGCTTTGAATACCATGTTGTACATTTACATGCATGCAATTCAGTGACATGCATGTAAACCAGCCATGTAGATGCTGAAGTCAAACCCAGGTGGGGCACTGGGGAGTACGCACATCTTGTGTGTCCATCATTACCTTGCACATACGGTTGTAACAAATCATACTTATTATGAACTGGAGAAAGGCAGATGGAGATGGAGTGAACTGGGATATGAAACATGACTAATGTGGGACACACATTCCTGTTCTGGGAGTAAATAGCATTAGTGAAGTCATCTGTACAATGTGCTCTTCAGAAGAAACATAAGTGCTACAGTTGTAAAGTAACCAAACATGTCATGTACTTATAAGGTCACAAGTGCAGCAAGTATTTGCATGCATGCATCATGAAGTTGCAACCCACACATGTATTACTTACACTGTCATGTAGAGTTCATAACGGCTGTGTGTATGTATGCATGCATATATGAACTAGCGTGGCGTCCAAAAGAGTTAAGTGCACAAATTATACTGTGAAACAAGCAGTTTTACTACGACAGGGGTGGGCTGTTTCATTCTGGTTGCTAACAACAACTTCCACACTTTTACATGCCCCAACCAACCGTTGCCTGCCAAAATTGTTATGCTAGATAACAACAGGCGAGGCTATTGTTAATGGCCTGTGTGCATTCCTATGTAAGTGTCTCATAGTTCCGACCAAATCTTTAGACACAACAAACGAGTAGTAGGTCAGTGCAAGAGTGTTGTTCTTTCCCTTCTCTTATGCACTGGGTACCGTACTACATATATGTAAGACAGAGATTTTTTAAATTGTGGTTTATTTAACCGATTATACGCAGAGGTTGCAAATGTGCGTCTGTGGTGTCAGAAATGTGTCTACAGCCCTGACTGTATGATATCACCAGAATAGATGATCACAAGCAAGTGAATTGTTAACAACAGGGTCTGTGCAAAGGTTAAATTGAATTGTTGCTATCTTACAGCCTTCATTTAGAGGAGAGAAACTGCATGATAAGGTTTTTGAACCTGCAGCATTTATACACTGCACACTCTGTGCGCATACAACCATTATGATGGCTACAAACACATCACTATGTATACTCAGAGTACAACCATGGCTACCAACACATCACAATGTATACTCAGAGTACAACCATGGCTACCAACACATCGCAAAGTACACTTAACATGCAACCATGTATGCAGCCCACACACAAAGTCCACTCAGCATACAACTATGCTACCAGCTACATGTATAACTACATGCATAGCTGAATTAGGGACAAGTCTAATGATAGTCTCTGGCTCAAAAGTGTTCACGTTGATCACACCACTGCAACATGAAGCCTAACAAGATCACTAAAACAAATAGGTAAAATTCTCTAAAACGTAATTTCCACACCGTGCATAAAATAGTAGCTTAATCCCCAATACGAAATGCATCATACACCTTATACACCTTAGGAAGGTTGATAAATGATGTGTGTGTGTATGTGTGTGTGTTTGTGCATATGTGTGTTTGTGTGTGTATGTGTGTGTGTGTGTATGTGGTATCAATGTTAGCAAAATAAAGAGTTATGTATAGCTGTCGCTTAGGTCCATGTCCCTATGCAAGTGTTTGAAGCTTTGAGATCTATGGGCATGTTACTCAGTATTTATTCCTTTGTTTCCTTCTCTTATGCACTAGGTGTGTCTGCATTGCTAGTTGTGCATACCTCTGAATTGCTTGTAACTTGCGTGTGTCTCTGCATTGCTAGCTGTGTGTGCTACTGCATTGCTAGTCATGTGTGGCTATGCATTGCCAGTCGTGTGTGGCTATGCATTGCTAGTCATGTGTGGTTATGCATTGCTAGTCGTGTGGTTATGCTTTGCTAGTTATATTGCAATTAGTGTGTATGTGTGTAATACTCATTCAGAAGGTCAGACCAATGTTTTGTTAGCCCGTCTGTGTGGCAAGGTGGGGACCAAGCATTCTTAGCCTGTGTGTAGGTTAAACAATCAAATTAATTAATTGATTCTGGGTACAATAACAAGCAATGCAAAAATTGCACAAATTTGGCAGCATGTTAATTTGGAAATTTCTGATTTTGTTTTTCTGCATCAGGCCAAACATTATTTTCATTTAAAACCTTTGCCATCATTTAGGAACATCTAGTGCATATGTCAGCCATCTGCACATGTTGGCAGATAGAGCATATCCCAAGTCCAGCGACTTGAATTGATAAGAGACCAGTTTATGCAGTGCAAGGATGCATTCTTATGTTGGCAGATAGAGCATATCCCAAGTGGTTCACAGTCCAGCGACTTGAATTGATAAGAGACCAGTTTATGCAGTGCATGCCTGCATTCTTTTCTCTACCCAGCTGTGACTAATGAAAGAGATGCTTCAATCAGCTGAGGATGTGCTTAAGCTGGTGTCTCAGCTGGAAGCTGCACAGACAGAATCTGAAACTACAAATCGACATGCAAACTCATGCATTAATGAAACCACTTGCTATGGTAGACCTAATTGCGTCTGTCTCCTTAAGGAAATGCCTCCTTCCATGTAGAAAACACTAGAATATAGGAGTTACACCATGGAATTTCAGGAAGTGGACCCATGCAGATTGAATATCCATACAAGGCCACCCTCTGAAGAGGCCTCTGGACTAAGCTAGACTAAGCTGCATGGTGTCCAATAGGGTCGGCTGTGGCTTCCATGAATCTCCGGTTGCACAGTTGCAATACCAACTGTACATCTTTCTTCTTGACACACATGGCCAGTAAAACCTCGCACGTACTTTTTGGTTCCCCCCCCCCCCCCCCCCCATGTGTTCACCCACCATGGTACAATGCATCCAGACTCTCTAGCACACTCCTGGCAGGGAGTAAAGAAGTTGTAGATGCTTTACAAACATATCCTCCCATTTGCGGTGCAAGACCCCATCTATCCCGTTTTTGCATCCATATAGGGAAGAATGCCTCCAAGATGCATCTCTCAAGTAGTTGTCAGGTGTTGATATCCAGCATCTGCCTGATATAGATAAGGGTCAAAATTCTACTGAGCTTTGACTCCTCTTTTGTCCACGCCCGTTGCATGAGGTGTGACACTGCACCTTGTTTCATCCTCCTCCCCATCCAGTCAACACTGCATGCACCTGCCACATGACAATGCATCAGCATCACATAGCAGGCCGCATTGGTCAGCTATAGGGGAAACTCATGCCCATCTCAACAAACTTAACAGTAATCAGAGATAAGTTAGAGTAGGGTTAAGACACATTGATTATCAATGGTGAAGGGGGTCAAAAGAGGACCGTTTTCTCTGCGCCCTGACCAGATAATTTTGATAATTCCCCCCTCAGTAAGCTTTACTTATATGCTGCAGCAACTGCAAGGAGTAGCTTTACTATAAAGCGTCAAATGTAGCATAAATGCTATAGGTACATGTGAATGAGGGATAGGAAACAAGAACGTTTTTTACTATAGCGTACCACCCCTGACCTACACGCATTTATGCTACATTGGACACTGTGCTACAAGTTGGATATACGATAGTGTATACTCTGCGTATATGCTAAATATACACACGAATATACACATGCTATACGCGAAGAATACGCATTGGTATATTTTGCGGATAGAACCAGAATCGCATGTCGTATATTTTGCGTATACTCGATACTATCACGTGCGCTTATTGTGGGTTTGTTACTCTATGTCTCCGTGCACCATGACCGCTTCCGTACGCAGTACATATTTGGAAACGTCTCCGAATCAGTTTCTGTATACTAGCTCGTTTCTACTTGTGTACTCATGATCACATGATCAAATTTATAATAAAATTAGGAATACAATCGATAAAGAAGCAGCGACCAAAAACATAAAACGTTCAAGCTTTCTCTCGTATCATCCAGGGTTGGGCAGTTGGAGGAGTGGATGCGTCCAAGAGCGGTCCTTCAATTCTCTGCTTCTTTGGATGGAGCTTCGAGTTGCTGGTTCCGTTTATTCGTTCATCCAAGTCATCAATTAAGTCATTTAGCCTATCAGAACGCCACGACGGACGGCGACGTTGTAGAGTTTGAGCGTTCTGGTCGTCGCTCTCCTCTTCTGACATCATTGTAGGCTTGATGTCACCCCATAACTGCTTCTCGTCGTCCTTCAGCACTTGGCACCGTTTCTCCCACAACTACAGCAGAAAAAAAGCATCACGCGACGTATAGTAAAAAAACTAGGACGTATAGAGGCCTACACGCTGTTGGCGGGATCGCTTGACACGCCGAGAAGTTGAATCGTTTGATGTCAGAGCCCTCTTCAGAGTTCTCTTGTAGGTAACTAAACCAGCTACAACAGACAAAAGCCATTTTGGTGAAAAGTAATGCACATAAAATACCTTTAACTGTGGCAATTGGGCAGTGATCCTTATCGAACTCGGCCGCTACCAGGCTTACGATCTTCTTATTGAATTGACTATCAATTCTGCCACCAGATAGAGATGCAAATGTATAAGAAAAGTACAGAGGGTAACAGACCCTAAAGTTACCCTTCGTCAAGCCGAAAGTGAAGTTCTTCTCCCAAATTGTTATACACTTCTCTTATACGACCCTGATAAGGTAAAAATAAACATTGTAATGAGATCCTAACTCCACTTGCCTGTATTTCAGTGGGGGCTTTGCGGGTGCGTGTGTGGCGCGGACTTTGGTGGGGCATCGCAGCGGTGGCAGTTTCATCTGCCTGCTGCAACACATCCACAGCTTCATTTTGCCTCTCCAGTGAAGAAACACGGTCCGAGAGGCTCTGGATGTTTTGCTCAATATCCGATATGCGTCCCAGTATACTTGTTTGCATATCTGCAACGAGTTGGTGCATCCATCCTTTCAGTTCCTCCATCTCGTTTCTACGACTGGTACCAGTATTGCCACATTCTATTACCTCCCCAGGAAACCAAGTAGTCCGCGAATGCACAGCAGGTGGGGTGCCGTAAAATGCACTGGTAGAGGCACCGCCAATAAGCCTTCTTGGCGTAACATGACCATGCTGCTATGATCAAAATCATTAACCGCACCGTGAATATGCCACTAACCTGACCAGTTCTTTCTGGTGTGTCGACGCCTCTTTGACTTCGCGGATGAACATTCATTCTAGACCACGCGGTGTTTTAGCGCCAAATTTTACTTGCATTTTTAAATAAATTAATAAACATTCTTAGTACAAATTTAAGTGTTCCGGCGCGTAATTGGATCCTAAGATGTCTTCACGAAACAGAACTCGATGTCCTAAATGCTGTAAAAAGCTCAGTTATTCAGCTTACAAGCGTCACCAAAACCCTTTGTACTGTCCACCTGGAACGTCTTCTGAGGAAGCGTCTCAAAGCATTTTAATAGATCACGATGGGCCTGATGATGGCAGTGATTCTTTTCAAACAGAAGGGAAAGACATTAGTGATGTTCGGAATTATGATCATGGAGAATCAGAGGAGGAAGAAGTGATTCAGAAAATTTCTGATGAATGGAGTGGTTCTGTCAGTTCTGACAAGGAATCAGATCTTGAGAATCATGAGCAAGAAAACGAAGCACAAGTAGTGGACAATATTGATGACATTGATCAAGAAATGTGTGTGCAACCTATATCTACAGACATGATGCCAGATGATGTAAGCCACTATGAATCTGCATCCAGGTCAATGTACAACAGTACCAACGCCCTTTCAACTACAAATCACAATGTGAATGTAGCTGGTGAAAAATCGTATGGATCATTAAGTAGCCTTGTGCTCCAACCTTTAGCCATAGGCTTGGTTTTTTTCCAGCTGGTGTACAAGGTTTCAGACAGGGGTATAGAATTTGTCTTAAAGGTTTTTGAAACTTTGCTAAAAACAATAGCTCAGTGTCTGAATGATGATAGAATACAGCTTCTATTAAACCAGTTACCAAAAACAGTTTATCAATTGAGAAAAATATTTGGAAAAAATAAAATTTGTGCAGAGTTAAACAAGTTTGCTGTGTGTCCCAAATGCTCAGCATGCTATAATATCCGAAATTATGCATCCTCAAATATGGTTTGCACTGAAAAAACTGGAACTCGAAATATGACCTGTGGGGCTGAGCTTCTTCGCAAAGTTAAATGTGGAAAGCACTATCGATTTGTCCCCAAAAAAGTATATGTTTATTGCCCCTTAAAAACATCATTATGCAGGTTGTTTCTAAAGAAAGAATTTTTAACGGATATTGAACATTGGAGATCACGGGCACCTGTTGAAAATGTACTGTCTGACATTTATGACGGAAATGTTTGGAAAGAGCTTTCTGCTCCAGGTCAGTTTCTTTCTGTTCCTTACAGCCTTTCCTTGCGTTTAAACATAGACTGGTTCAAGATTTATAAACATGTTAACTATAGTATGGGACTTATATACTTAGTCATTGAAAACTTACCTCGACATAAACGATTTAAACTGGACAATGTTATTATTGTGGGGTGCATTCCTGGACCTAATGAGCCAAAGTTGAGTGTAAATTCATTTTTGAAGCCTCTAATTGATGATTTGATGGAGCTGTGGCACGGTACCCTTATCAAGTCAGGTTCAGCTTTTGGTGTTACTTCCGTAAGATGTATGCTAACCTCTATTTCAGCAGATATTCCTGCAACTCGTAAGTTGTGTGGGTTTATGTCACACAGTGCTCGACGGGGGTGTTCAAAATGTTTGAAGGAGTTTGAGTGTTTAGAGTTTGGTTCCAAACCTGATTATTCAGGATTTGATAGGAGTGCATGGTCACCAAGATGTCATGATTCTCACATGCATATTCTAAAACAAATCATGCAGAGCAAATCTAGTCTTGAGAAAAAAGAATTGCAACGTACATGGGGAGTTAGATATTCAGAACTGATCCGACTACCCTACTTAGATCTTGTTCGATTTCATGTTGTGGATCCTATGCATAATCTACTGTTAGGCACTGCAAAATACATGATGTCAGTGTGGAAGGATAATTACAACTTTTCTAAACAGGACTACCAGACTATGCAGGAAATTATAGACAGTACAAGAGTGCCACCATTTCTGGGTCGTATTCCACACAAAATAGAATCTAAAGTGTCTTCACTGACAGCAGATCAGTGGAAAAATTGGGTGCTAGTGTATTCTGTGCCCATACTTCATACCATTTTAACACTTGACGATCTGCGGTGCTGGTCTCATTTTGTTGAAGCATGTTCTCTGCTTCTCAAACCAATTGTGACCATAGATGATGTTATTAAGGGTGATGAGAAACTCACTGCATTCTGCAATACATATGAGAAATTGTATGGTAAAAATAAATGCACACCAAACATGCATCTTCACTTGCATTTAAAAGACTGTATGTTAGATTATGGACCAGTGCATTCATTTTGGTGCTTTCCATTTGAACGTTACAATGGTGTTTTTGAAAGCTTCCAGAAAAATTGGATCTGCCCTGAACTTCAAGTGATGACAAAGTTTCTTAATTTTCAGGAAGCTAAGAGTCAGTTATCAATGACAGGGGCCTGTATTGAGTGGCTTCATGAAGAAGAAACATCTTGCCAAGGCTCTATTCAACAGACCCTAGCTGATCCGAACAATTTACAAAGATACTCCAGACACGTTTTCTGTTCAATTGAACAAATCGATGCTACTAATAGTGTGACATATGAGGCAACATCAAAAGTGAGCGAGAAGCTGTTTTCATTGGATGAAGTTGAGTGGCTGAGAAACGTCTATTTGGCTCTATATCCTCTGTCAAAAATTACACATGTGTTTATGGCTCATGATGTTTTTAATGAGGTGAGTATTTTGGGGGAGAAATTTTTGTCAGTGAAAGCTAGGGGCAATAGTTCACATAGTATCATTGCCTATTGGCCAAAGCCTCTTGAAGGGAGAAACTTCTTATCAGCTAGCAGTTGTGAATACCGTGCAGGTGAAGTTCAATACTTCTTTTACCACACTGTGGCAATGATGCATCCCGGAAAACCAGAATCTCATGTCACTCATGTATTTGCATATGTACACTGGTATGAAAATCATCCTTACCAAGACATGCAGGTGTATCCTATGAAAACATTCACCAACATTACAAAGAAAAGTGGACCATCAGTATTCCTTCCTCTAAGCAGGATCATTAATCAGTGTGCAGAATTAAACACAACACAGAAGTTTGACTTTGGAGTTGATAATGTGCTAGTGTTATGTCCAGTCAATAGAAAGATTCAACTTTTTGAATCTTAGAATAGTAATCAATTCCAAGGTTTATAAAATGTTGTAATCACACTTCTGTACTCTACTTTGCATTGTTTCCTCATTGACGTGGCAATACATACATGTTGTATTTATTATGGTACATTATTGAAGGGGCGTGGCATCATAACAACGTTATATTGATGCATCACATGACACGCAATTCTTAAATTGAATGCACGCGTATTCTTAATCTTATATGATTCAATCCGATATGTACTTGGAGAGAGAGTTATGATAATCATGAACCAGTAGAAAGTCATTCAGAACTGTTGCCTCTGTTTATGCATATATACTTATTACAAGATATAGCCATTGAAACATGATTGGTTGGTTATAATTGATGTTCCATTAGTCATGGCACTCTCACAACAATCTCATTGTAATGTCCATGAACAATGTGATGGTAATGACCCCGATACTAAAGTTATGCATGTGTTAATCAATATGTAAATATATACACGCATGTGCTGATGTAAAATGATGATGGTCTGGTGTCAATAGTAGTGGTGATGTCAAAAGCTTCCTTGCCAAAGTAGCCAGCCATGATGTCCTGAATTGCGACAGAATTTAGGCTTCAATTATACATTTTAACAGAGACACTATGACTCACGTGGCGGTAACGCCCACTTCCGGTCACAAGGTCACCTTGGGGGTGGTTCAACCTCTTCACCCATCAAGGTGGACTGTTGTAGTGACATGCTGCTCTGAATTGCGACAGAATGTATGCTTCAATTCCAGATTTTAACAGAGACACTATGACTCACGTGGCGGTAACGGCCACTTCCGGTCACAGGGTCACCTTGGGGGTGGTTCAACCTCTTCACCCTCCATGGTGGACTGTCGTAGTGACATGCTGCTCTGAAATGCGACATAATTTATGCTTCAATTATACATTTTAACAGAGACACTATGACTCACGTGGCGGTAACGCCCACTTCCGGTCACAGGGTCACCTTGGGGGTGGTTCAACCTCTTCACCCTCCAAGGTGGACTGTCGTAGTGACAGGCCGCTCTGAATTGCGACAGATTTTAGGCTTCAATTCCAGATTTTAACACAGACACTATGACTCACGTGGCGGTAACGCCCACTTCCGGTCACAGGGTCACCTTGGGGGTGGTGCAACCTCTTCACCCTCCAAGGTGGACTGTTGCAGTGACATGCTGCTCTGAATTGTGACAGAATGTATGCTTCAATAACAGAGACACTATGACTCACGTGGCGGTAACGCCCACTTCTGGTCACAGGGTCACCTTGGGGGTGGTTCAACCTCTTCACCCTCCAAGGTGGACTGTCGTAGTGACAGGCTGCTCTGAATTGCGACAGATTTTAGGCTTCAATTCCAGATTTTAACACAGACACTATGACTCACGTGGCGGTAACGCCCACTTCCGGTCATAGGGTCACCTTGGGGGTGGTTCAACCTCTTCACCCTCCAAGGTGGACTGTTGTAGTGACATGCTGTTCTGAATTGCGACAGAATGTATGCTTCAATTCCACATTTTAACAGAGACACTATGACTCACGTGGCGGTAACGCCCACTTCCGGCCACAGGGTCACCTTGGGGGTGGTTCAACCTCTTCACCCTCCAAGGTGGACTGTCGTAGTGACAGGCCGCTCTGAATTGCGACAGATTTTAGGCTTCAATTCCAGATATTAACAGAGACACTATGACTCACGTGGCAGTAACGCCCACTTCCGGTCACAGGGTCACCTTGGGGGTGGTTCAACCTCTTCACCCTCCAAGGTGGACTATCGTAGTGACATGCTGCTCTGAATTGCGACAGAATTTATGCTTCAATTCCAGATTTTAACAGAGACACTATGACTCACGTGGCGGTAACGCCCACTTCCGGTCACAGGGTCACCTTGGGGGTGGTTCAACCTCTTCACCCTCCAAGGTGGACTGTTGTAGTGACATGCTGCTCTGAATTGCGACAGAATTTATGCTTCAATTCCAGATTTTAACAGAGACACTATGACTCACGTGGCGGTAACGCCCACTTCCGGCCACAAGGTCACCTTGGGGGTGGTTCAACCTCTTCACCCTCTAAGATGGACTGTCGTAGTGACAGGCTGCTCTGAAATGCGACAGATTTTAGGCTTCAATTCCAGATTCTAACACAGACACTATGACTCACGTGGCGGTAACGCCCACTTCCGGTCACAGGGTCACCTTGGGGGTGGTGCAACCTCTTCACCCTCCAAGGTGGACTGGTGCAGTGACATGCTGCTCTGAATTGTGACAGAATGTATGCTTCAATAACAGAGACACTATGACTCACGTGGCGGTAACGCCCACTTCCGGTCACAGGGTCACCTTGGGGGTGGTTCAACCTCTTCACCCTCCAAGGTGGACTGTTGCAGTGACATGCTGCTCTGAATTGTGACAGAATGTATGCTTCAATTCCAGATTTTAACAGAGACACTATGACTCACGTGGCGGTAACGCCCACTTCCGGTCACAGGGTCACCTTGGGGGTGGTTCAACCTCTTCACCCTCCAAGGTGGACTGTCGTAGTGACAGGCTGCTCTGAATTGCGACAGATTTTAGGCTTCAATTCCAGATTTTAACACAGACACTATGACTCACGTGGCGGTAACGCCCACTTCCGGTCATAGGGTCACCTTGGGGGTGGTTCAACCTCTTCACCCTCCAAGGTGGACTGTTGTAGTGACATGCTGTTCTGATTTGCGACAGAATGTATGCTTCAATTCCAGATTTTAACAGAGACACTATGACTCACGTGGCGGTAACGCCCACTTCCGGTCACAGGGTCACCTTGGGGTGGTTCAACCTCTTCACCCTCCAAGGTGGACTGTTGCAGTGACATGCTGCTCTGAATTGTGACAGAATGTATGCTTCAATTCCAGATTTTAACAGAGACACTATGACTCACGTGGCGGTAACGCCCACTTCCGGTCACAGGGTCACCTTGGGGGTGGTTCAACCTCTTCACCCTCCATGGTGGACTGTCGTAGTGACATGCTGCTCTGAATTGCGACAGATTTTAGGCTTCAATTCCAGATTTTAACTGAGACACTATGACTCACGTGGCGGTAACACCCACTTCCGGTCACAGGATCACCTTGGGGATGGTTCAACCTCTTCACCCTCCAAGGTGGACTGTTGTAGTGACATGCTGCTCTGAATTGCGACAGAATTTATGCTTCAATTCCAGATTTTAACAGAGACACTATGACTCACGTGGCGGTAACGCCCACTTCCGGTCACAGGGTCACCTTGGGGGTGGTTCAACCTCTTCACCCTCCAAGGTGGACTGTTGCAGTGACATGCTGCTCTGAATTGTGACAGAATGTATGCTTCAATTCCAGATTTTAACAGAGACACTATGACTCACGTGGCGGTAACGCCCACTTCCGGTCACAGGGTCACCTTGGGGGTGGTTCAACCTCTTCACCCTCCATGGTGGACTGTCGTAGTGACAGGCTGCTCTGAATTGTGACAGATTTTAGGCTTCAATTCCAGATTTTAACTGAGACACTATGACTCACGTGGCGGTAACACCCACTTCCGGTCACAGGATCACCTTGGGGATGGTTCAACCTCTTCACCCTCCAAGGTGGACTGTCGTAGTGACAGGCCGCTCTGAATTGCGACAGATTTTAGGCTTCAATTCCAGATTTTAACTGAGACACTATGACTCACGTGGCAGTAACACCCACTTCCGGTCACAGGGTCACCTTGGGGGTGGTTCAACCTCTTCACCCTCCAAGGTGGACTGTTGTAGTGACATGCTGCTCTGAATTGTGACAGAATTTATGCTTCAATTCCAGATTTTAACAGAGACACTATGACTCACGTGGCGGTAACGCCCACTTCCGGCCACAGGGTCACCTTGGGGGTGGTTCAACCTCTTCACCCTCCAAGGTGGACTGTTGTAGTGACATGCTGCTCTGAATTGCGACAGAATGTATGCTTCAATTCCACATTTTAACAGAGACACTATGACTCACGTGGCGGTAACGCCCACTTCCGGCCACAGGGTCACCTTGGGGATGGTTCAACCTCTTCACCCTCCAAGGTGGACTGTCGTAGTGACATGCTGCTCTGAATTGCGACAGATTTTAGGCTTCAATTCCAGATTTTAACAGAGACACTATGACTCACGTGGCAGTAACGCCCACTTCCGGTCACAGGGTCACCTTGGGAGTGGTTCAACCTCTTCACCCTCCAAGGTGGACTGTTGTAGTGACATGCTGCTCTGAATTGCGACATAATTTATGCTTCAATTATACATTTTAACAGAGACACTATGACTCACGTGGCGGTAACGCCCACTTCCGGTCACAGGGTCACCTTGGGGGTGGTTCAACCTCTTCACCCTCCAAGGTGGACTGTCGTAGTGACAGGCTGCTCTGAATTGCAACAGATTTTAGGCTTCAATTCCAGATTTTAACAGAGACACTATGACTCACGTGGCGGTAAAGCCCACTTCCGGTCACAGGGTCACCTTGGGGGTGGTTCAACCTCTTCACCCTCCAAGGTGGACTGTTGTAGTGACATGCTGCTCTGAATTGCGACAGAATGTATGCTTCAATTCCACATTTTAACAGAGACACTATGACTCACGTGGCGGTAACGCCCACTTCCGGCCACAGGGTCACCTTGGGGGTGGTTCAACCTCTTCACCCTCCAAGGTGGACTGTCGTAGTGACAGGCCGCTCTGAATTGCGACAGATTTTAGGCTTCAATTCCAGATTTTAACAGAGACACTATGACTCACGTGGCGGTAACGCCCACTTCCGGTCACAGGGTCACCTTGGGGGTGGTTCAACCTCTTCACCCTCCAAGGTGGACTGTTGTAGTGACATGCTGCTCTGGATTGCGACAGAATGTATGCTTCAATTCCAGATTTTAATAGAGACACTATGACTCACGTGGCGGTAACGCCCACTTCCGGTCACAGGGTCACCTTGGGGGTGGTTCAACCTCTTCACCCTCCAAGGTGGACTGTCGTAGTGACAGGCTGCTCTGAATTGCGACAGATTTTAGGCTTCAATTATACATTTTAACAGAGACACTATGACTCAAGTGGCGGTAACGCCCACTTCCGGTCACAGGGCACCTTGGGGGTGGTTCAACCTCTTCACCCTCCAAGGTGGACTGTTGTAGTGACATGCTGCTCTGAATTGCGACAGAATGTATGCTTCAATTCCAGATTTTAAAAGAGACACTATGACTCTCGTGGCGGTAACGCCCACTTCCGGTCACAGGGTCACCTTGGGGGTGGTTCAACCTCTTCACCCTCCAAGGTGGACTGTCGTAGTGACATGCTGCTCTGAAATGCGACATAATTTATGCTTCAATTATACATTTTAACAGAGACACTATGACTCACGTGGCGGTAACGCCCACTTCCGGTCACAGGGTCACCTTGGGGGTGGTTCAACCTCTGCACTCTCCAAGGTGGACTGTCGTAGTGACAGGCTGCTCTGAATTGCGACAGAGTTTAGGCTTCAATTCCAGATTTTAACAGAGACACTATGACTCACGTGACGGTAACGCCCACTTCGGTTACAGGGTCACCTTGGGGGTGGTTCAACTCCTTCACAGCTCTGAATTGCGACAGAATTCATAATTCCACATTTTTAATGTGAACGTTAGTAAATTGGAGAGCAGTAAATTGCAGAGCAAACTACACATACTCATCAGTCACTTGACCCCTACCATTGGAGTGGGACCAATTTGAAGCTTATACTGCAAACCTTGCATCACATACACTTGAATGTGCAGACATGAAAGTTTGTCATTAGAAGCAAACCACTCACCTGAGATAGCTATACTCATCAGTGTCACCATCAGACACCATTAGAGTCACATGACCTGTACTTGACCCCTATTTTGGGGTGACAACTCTGCACCAAACCATGTGTCACATATCTACACAGATAGACAAATTGCATTATTAAAAGCAAACCCCACTCACCTCAGATAGCCACACTCATCAGAGTCAAATGATTCTTAGGAGACAATTGGGGTGACAACATGACCAATTTGAAGCTTATACACTAAACCTAGCCAGGTGATTGGGGGGGGTGGGGGGGTCGGGTCGGTCGAACGACCCCCTCCCGACGACTTTCCCGCACTCTCATCCACTACTAGTTATGTATAGAAATGGACGGTTCCTGGGTGAGGGAGGTACTAGGTTGCCATAAATCGGACCTGAAGCCTCCCCCCCCCCCCCCCCCCTCTTCCATTGGCTCAGTTGTGAATCCACCGCTCGCTATAAGTCGGGTCCCAAATAGAACGATGTCGACACCCCGGCCACTTTCAAGTGGCTGGCTTGTACGTCCTGCATTGTCCGAATTGTATGCATGTAGTCCCACTACAGCTTATAATTCTGGCATCAAAACTATTCTGATCACATACCTTATATTTAGTTCAAGAGATTTAGGTATTCGAATTTAAACTAGTAAGAGGGTTAAATTTAATAATTTATATCTACGTGGATATCGAGCATTCATGTTCCACTGCCCACGACTCGCGCTACGAGTCTTCATAGGATTCATACAATTCTTGATATTTGCCTCTTGATCCAAGTCTATAGAGGCGTCCCCATGCATATGCTGGCAACTACCAATTCCTTTAATACCGACTACGAATCCGATCCATAAGATTTTTATTGACCACTACTGTATGTCCATAATGTTCTACGTTCGAAATCACATTGGAAACATACAGCCATACATTCTTGATCGAGAGGTTAAAACTAATATCTATTTTTACGTAAGTTATCTATATTTGCAAATTCATTGTGGTTTGCATATTTTTGATACTTCGAGAATACGCGCAATGAATAATTGTCACCTGTGGATTCTTAAAATCTACCAGTTGGATATTCGGAATATACACTACCCTTGGTATATTCATGGTATACGCGAAATATACGCAAAAATATACGCTAGCGTATACTACATTTTTTGCACAGTGGGACTTGTTGTACATTCCATGTCAATTTAACTATTCACCCGTGACAGTTGACTACTTTAACGTCACATGTGTGCAAGCAAGCACAGCTAAGCATGCCTAAAAGCTATATATTTGTAACGGTATGCGTATGGGGACGCCATTCTATATATAGCTTAAGTGTGCTTGCGTGCACAAGTGGACAGTCAACTGTCACGGGTGAATAGTTAAATTCACATGGAATGTACAACAAGTCATGGCATGCAGATGATTGCGAGTAACATCCTTGTAGTACCTGTGCATGTCCACCAAGAACAGCATGCATGCAGTGTCTTCTGGTTATGCGTACCACAGGGCTATACACCAAATGGGCACATACCAAACCGCTTCCAGGGAGATATGTAAACCTAAATATTCAGACTGCAACAGTGGACCTTTAGACGATCCGCGTATCCGCGTGGAATACAGTGGCCATGCAGTGTATTGAACACATACCCAAACGTACCGGGTTGTTGTGTAGCACCTCTGAATTGAATTGTGCGGTTATAGGTAAGGCCGTCGTCATCGATCACGGAGATCATCATTGTATGGCTCTCCGCGCTGTACTCATTTAACGCATTCCTCGCCGAACCTATTAAAGAGAGGAAAATGGGCGTTACTAAACGTTGAGGACACTTTCGCGTGCTGAATAACACACATGTAGACCATGGCGAACCATCAACGGCACATTGAGCTTGGAAGCGTTGCTTATTAACACGACAAGCAAGTTTCAGTTCCAGTTTGGAATAGTCCGTCGTTTCTTGACAATGAACGACCAATGGCTTCACTGCATGAATGCAAGAAAATAAGTATATAGTTTTGTGTCACTGACATGGAACGCGTGCGTGTGGCATTTAAACAAACCTCCACAGAACTGAAACGAATTATTAAATCCGCTTGCGATGATGAAGACCGTGTTTGGGCCATCAAGATAGGCGAGGGTATCGACGAAGAAAAAGGGATAGGCTAGAAATATAATGAAGTCAATCGCAATTCATGCCCCATTTGCATGCAAGCCGCCCGTTCATACACGTATACATGAATGTATATCAAGCACGTTAATTCACATTGATTTACCTCCATTGCAGCTGTTCGACACGGTATCAACATAACACGTTGCATTATTTAAGGTCGATGACGAACAACTGATCTCAAATCGACGGATGGCATGGTTGTGATAAGATGAACACAGCGAAGCATCGCTTGCTGTTGGCGGAAAGAGAACATCATAGTTGCATAGCTCATGCGCGCTACAAGCCTACAACCCAGCAAAGTACATCACGTAGAATTATGCTTGCTAACCTGTGGAGTAGCTAAAGAAAATAGCGTACGTGCTTAGTACCAGCAGATAGTACATGCCTATTGTTGACTTATAAAATTACTGAATAAACAAAAGTTTTATACTTTTTTAAACGCAACAGCAATGTATATACCGTATTTCATGTCGTAATTTGCCAGCTAGGAGTGAATCTATTCATATGTTGCCGTTCGATCCTGTAGCTTGTTTGAGGGCCAAGGCCACTCACTGCATGATTATTGTACATGTAGCAAAACCGGGTTTAGTTTGTAATGTTCTGCGCTAGCCAGGTGATTGGGGGGGGGGGGGGGGGGGGGGGGGGGGGGGCGGGGATTTCAGGCTAGATACATGTAGATCATGCTGGGAGACCTTTATGTAGTCGCTGTTTTGACATTTGCGCCATGTAGCAGGATGCGCTGTTTTTACACCACTGATTCAAGCGCCTGTATACATGTAGCGAAATCGAGATTGCTCGGCAGATTCAACTAGCAATGTGCCGTCCACTGACCACACCCCTTTGCCCCTCCCCACCCACTGAAATAAAATCTGACCTTTGAAAGTGATTACGTTCTTAATATATTTAGCTAGACATACCCGCCAGACATCGATCATTATGAAGCCCTACTTTTTCTTTTTCCACTGCGCTCTCTTCGCGGTACTAAACGCCGTCTCTGGAGTGCAGTCCGATCGATGCGGTGGGGACTTACTCCAATTGGCTATCAACGTACAAGACGTCTCTGCAGTGATACTAGAAGGTACTGCCACCGTGACGTACACTGTGTTCGAAAAGGAGCTGGGACCTCCTCCCCCCGAATTGGGAATCGTCATACCGCCTCCTCGTAACGTATCCTTCCAGCCTCCTGACAGCATGCCTATTGCGCCTTCACCTAGCGCGTTTTCTGCTGCTTCGTCGACTTCGTCATCCGCATCTACCGGCATTTCATCGGGTCCAAAGTCATCCCCGATCCTTATTGCCAACATCAACACGCTACTCCTGGAATTCGCCTATTCTCCAGATGGTCCGGAGTGCAGCATAAATTCAGATGCAAGTGGTAGAGGAACCTCCGAAAGAAGGAAGCGATACGTATCGGCGACTGATTCTCCTCTGAATATCAGGTTCCTCTTCGAGACACTAAGCAAGGCACTGAATATCACGATTTCGAAACTTCAGTACAATGAATTTTCATCGGCAATCATAGAAATTGCGGAAGAGTATCTAAAAGCCTGCAAGGCACCAACTCAGACCAACGAGACACTTTACACCTTGTACGATCAGCTTGTCGAAGTCCGTCAGTCAAGCGCCTCGAACAAGGCCAACGTATTACGAAGCATACTTGCAAAGACCTTGTGCTCTCACACAAGAAACAAGCGACAAAGCATCGGGGTGCCTGGGAGGTCTGATTTCTTCCGCTTGATTACTGATTTCGAAGTCAGGAATATATTTGGCTTTAATTTCATAGACGCGGGCTCAGTTGTACCGTTCCCTACTCTCGCATTTGTCGTAGACACAACTGGCAGCATGGCAGCTGCTATCGCAGGGGTGAGACAAGCAATAAAGAGCATCATTGCACTTGAACAACAAAACCCATTCTTCTACGTGTTGACACCTTTCAATGATTATGATGGGGATGCAGCATATCAAAATTTGCCAAGTAAGTCGTGCCAATATACGCGCAATGCTGTTACGCACTTTTCGACCTTGAACTGACTAGATTACGGACCAAACTACATTGCGACTACAAGGAGGGAAGCCGGAGACCCTTATCGGGAACTAAAGAATCTGTATTCGGTAGTGAGTAACTTAACAGCCGATTCCGGCGGTGATGAGCCTGAGTACTGCATGGGGGGAATCCTTGAAGCGTTGCGGGCGAGTCGTACGATAAACGTTAGTGGAGTAAGCTACAAAATAAATTTCTACAGTGAGGCTTCACATATGATAGTGATAACTGATGCGACTGCAAAGGATGCTTCTCTCTTGAGCAATGTTACTAAAAAAGTTTCGTCCATAGGTGTGAAGGTTCATTTTATACTGGCTTCGGAGAGTGTTTCATCATACTCTCCTTACCAAAGCATAGCCAAAATTAGTGGTGGTGTGGTGCTAACGTCTACTTTTGAGATCAGCAAAGTGATACAAACTCTAGCATCGTTCGCATCTCAGCTGACAGGCATTACGCCAGTAATAAATACCACACTTCTAAGAAATAAGAGATCCATGGATAATTGCAACACTTTTGGCGTATCATTGTTTACCTCCCAAATTAGTGCCCTTTTTTTGCTAAATGTATCCTTGACGTACCCTAATGGCACAACCACACAAATACCAGGACCAAACACTTTTACCGTCAACTCTCCTGATGCTGGACGATGGGCTGTGTGTTCCGCAGGCCAAGTTTACTACACTACTCAAACTGTTGTGCACTTTGCTGTTACTTTTCTTGATTCCAAGTTTTCCATTTCTGAAAACCTACTTAGTGCTTGTAAGTCTGCAAGATTATCAGTAGTCAGATTTGCATTTAAGTCAATGTCTCTATGTGCATGATGCGTACTGCCACTTATGACATGTATAACGCACTGCCATAGAATAAGCTTTGTCTTTACCGCTTACCGGTTACCTGGTACCATTAATCAATCAGTTCCCGTTCAATAACAGATAATTTGTTACCGACTAATTGACTGGAATTGTCTAATTATGGCAAACCTGTAATGGTTGAGCCCTCGTGAAAAGGTCTTTACAGCTGGCGGGCGCAGATTGTTAAAATTAATATTTATGGAGCCGGTGCTATTGTACTAGTAGTATAATTATTTTATGCATATATGTAATTTGCATTCATGCAGGCACGAAAGGAATGGTAACAGTGAATATACTCGAAGATAATGCCAAATACATATCCCCAAATGAATGGCTTGGTTTAGAATTACTGAATACCGACAATGTTTCGCTAACAACCGTTAGCCTCGTCAACTGTTCTGGAACATTTCTGGGAAACGTGACCTATCCGGAGGGCATTGTGACCTCCCTGAGACTGAGAGGTAGAGATTACCTGGGTAACGAATTTCAATACCAGAGAAACACCAGCAGCCAGTTGTCATTTTCTGCCAACCCATGCAAGTCTTTGACACTCGTTCCCAGCCAGTCCAGTGGTGTTGACGTTGCACCAGGAGAGAGCCGGATATTCTCGTTCTCTCTCTTAGTCATCGCCAGTGCTACACCGACTGAGGTCAGGATAAATACGCTATCAAACTCGGACAGAATCAGCGGCTTGTTGTTAATGAATGGCTCTGTGATCTCTTCAAATGCAATAGCTACTGTACGAGTAAACGTATCTGTTAGCACGTTGGCTAGCGGAACCGCAACAGTTTCATTTACGATTCAAGCCCATTGTGGATGTAACGTTAACGATGCCTACGAACAGGTGTTTCAGATCTCCAGTGTCATGGTGAGCATTATTTATAAACCCGCTCGCTTATTATTATTATATTAATGCTTATTATTACATTAATGCCGACAGGGTACGCCAACTGACCAGTGTGGTGGGTGTCTCAACGGAGGTACCTGTGTCTACCTATTTGGAAGATATTTCTGTTCCTGCCCTCCATCTTTCATAGGGACCTACTGCCAAACAAGTAGGGCGTTTGCATGCGCACGATTCGTCGACAACAGATTTCAATCAATTGCTCTCTTTTCCACAGTGAACTAATCGAGCTGAAGTGTGGCGGTCTATTATACTGTATAAGCCGCCTTACATGTGTATGGGCATAACATTTGCTGTGATTCTTGTATATGTATATAGTTTCTTGTAACTACTAACTGTGTGGACTGTAAAAAAACAAAGTGGGTATACATATCATGTAGCTGTGTACAAAACCCTTACCTCACCAGTGTCCCATCTTCGATACGTTGTGGGCCTGGCCCGCGAGCATGGTTGTCGTATAATTGGATACAAATTTCACGCGAAGCGAACGATAGTTGGAACGTTCTATACGAAAATGGGTCTAGTGAATTTTATTTTATAAAATAAATCGATATATCTTCCGATTAACGCTATCGGGTTCTTATTTTTAACACAACATACCACATCATGACTATATGTGAAAATCCATTTTGGTGTCTTACACATGCGGGATACCGACGTTATAAGGTCCGATACCCCGTAGGGTTCAAGACGGCCACATCTTCAGGTAGGATTGTCCAATTCGGTTCAAAATTGGTACCTATGTAGAAGGGTCCAACCGCTATTGATTTGTTCTGTTCGTTAATTTTTGCTTTATCCGTTATGAAGATACAAGTGTGCAAAGTAATTGCATATTTCCCGGGCGTTACGCGCCATTAACGCATTACGACTGGCTTCGAGGACATGAATATGCAATTACTTCCTGTTCAATAACCGTCAACGATATCTCACCGAGTACATCGAACGTCTGGTTCTGTTGCCCCTTCTTGACTATAGCGGACAGAAGATTCGTAAAGCTATAGAAATACGTGGATTCAGCTGCCTTCACAATACGCAACACGGTACGTTTAGTAGTACGCGCAAGCGGGCCTGTTGGCTTGGTCAAACTGCTTGCGTGCCACTCCTTGCCCATTTATACGTGCACAACGCTATAACAGCATGAGATTACTAAAGTGCATCTAGTTAATGCAACAGGGGTTAGCTTAATCTGAAACGCAACCGTTCAGTTTTTTGCGTTCCGTACACGCACAAATAACACCCCCTTATAGCTACATGCATGTGGTACTCTCATTGGCCGACTAAAATCCATCAATTGGTGAACATTTTATATTAGGTTGAACTAAATAAAATCCGTAGGTCCCTTTCCAGTGTGATTTATGGATGATATGGTCACACGCACACACACACACACACACACACACACACACACACACACACACACACACACACACACACACACACACACAATAACACACACAATAACACACACACACAATAACACACACACACACATAGACACACAATAACACAACTCATACGCACGCATGAGTCATGCTTCAATCACAAACATATACTGCTTGGTACTCCACTTGCACTCCAGCCCACAGTTATACCGGGTGTCCACGAAAGAACGCAATCTATCAAATGTTATTCCCGTTCAAAAGCATTGCGTTCTTTCGTGGACACCCGGTATATAGCTCCAGTATTATATCCTATAAGCCTTTCATTTTTGTGTTTATATATGTATTCACTTCATATGCAATTCCTTCTACATTAGAGGGATGTATTTATCTTAGGTTAAAAAATAGACTATTGACCTACTGATCTAGAAACTGTTTAGATTCATATCCAATACACTCATGCCCATCACCTACACTAGTTGCTCATGTCCCGTGAGTCTAAAATAAATGGTACCTTTACCAGATTGAGTAAAGCCAGCAACTAGGTAGGTGCGCAACCAGAGACCTCCACCCAAAGCTGTGGAGATTTTCAATATTACAGCACAGGCCTACGCTATGGATAGACTGTCAATAACTGTAATGTTCCCATCATCACCCCCACAGATCCTGAGCTGGCTTTCTGCGATTCCTTTGCCCTTCACCATGACCCATCCATGTTCGGATTTACTCGTGCAGTGTGTATCTTGAACCAGCTCACCACAATAGGCTCAGTGATTTCCAACACTAAGTTCATCTTAGAAGCTTCAATGGGTACTATGCATGTGAAGGCCCAAGGCTCTAGACATCTATCCAAACCTGCTCAGCATAATTAAGGGCTGTTACTGCCGGTTAAAAATTACATTTCGGCGGACAGGTCATGTTGTGGTGTTGAAACCTAAACCTCTCAGAGTTTTGGTTCAAAGGCTTGCGACTTAAGGCAGTGTCTTAGAGATCCCAGAATCTAATAATAAGAAATTTGTGTAGGCAATTATGACTCTAGCGTTATTCTTGCTGTTGAAGTAATGGCGGATTGAAGAAACAAAGCGCCTGAGGCGAGGTACTATATGTCCCGATTAGAGAGCGTCAAGTACATATAGAATAACTTGTTATTGTGTGTTGTGTGTTTTGGCTTAGTTGAGTGGCTGAAGGATGTTGTAAAAACGACAAAATACGCTCACCTTGCGGACGCCATTGCGGTCTGCACGACTTTGACGCACTGTATCTATTGTATAGTAAATGGTCAAGAACGTCAAATGAAGAACCTGTTAGTGCAACTAGTTTTGTGTATGTTGAATGAGCTACTTGCCCATAACCTTCCACCTTACTCGGCGCCTTTGAATTGTTCTATTTTATGTTCAGGCAGCCGGTGTAGGAGGATACCCCGTCCCCCCCCCCCTCCCCCCCCCCCCCCCCCCCCCCCCCCCCCCCCCCCTCTAAAAATTGTCCTGCCGGACAACGTAGCCTAGGATACGTTGTCCCCCCTAGGACAATTATTCCTAGGATTATCGGTCCGCTTTAGGATTTGCTGTCCCCCTTCGTTTCTGCAGCAAAGCTTAACCATAATAGCACATTCGATAGGATTTTAATGCATGCTGTTGCGCACTCCTTAAGAACTTTGAGTGTTGATCACTTTGGCCAACATTCACAGTGCATGTACAGTGTATATGTGTATACATGTACATTTATATTAATTTAAGTGGTACACTATCAGGGGCGGATCCAGGATTCTGGGAAAGGGGGGGTCTGATAAATATATTCACAACAGGGGAGGGGGCGTGCCCCCTCCCGTGACAGCAAGGGGGTCTGGGGGAGCGCTGATAGCTCCCCCAGTGGGGTCTGGGGCGAAGCCCCAGCCGCTTTTTTGCTTTTGTGTGTTATTTAGCATGAAATTCACAGTGATATCCAATACATACATGTATACGTCACGCGATATCAGATTACTAGAGCCTGCATGGATAGCGACGAGAAAACTGTTCATTCTTCACAATGCTATAGTTCCTACTGCCCAGCAATTAAATTCGTGATGCAAAGCTTTTGTGAATTTGTGACCGAAGCACGTCTTTTGATCGCTTACCTCAATTCCTGCACACCGCAATTAAATATTTCGTTATTTTAATAAGATCGATATAGACCCCGCGTGGCTAGAACGATGTGCAATCTTGCAAATCCAAGGACGGTAACAATTTGTGACCGAAGCACGTCTTTTGATCGCTTACCTCAATTCCTGCTCACCGCGATTAAATATTTCGTTAATACACATGTAGGAGGATTTAATTAGATCGATATAGACCCCGCGTGGCTAGAACGATGTGCAATCTTGCAAATCCAAGGACGGTAACATGCAGAACGCTGCATAGATTACAGTATGCATTACGTCATTCTTCATATAGGTAAGGGCCCCCCCCCCCCCCTAAATCCGCCCCTGATATAACTACCCAATACTGGCTGATAATTTCTCCAGATATCCAGAACTCCTTTCCATTACATCAAAGCAACTTTACGACTTCAATGCTAACGGACAAACCCAATATTTATTCGATGTAGGAATTATAGCTATTCTGTTTTAATATAGTGCAGTATACTGCAGAACATTATGTGCATGGCTTCCTAAACAAAACAAGTCGCAAAACATTACACACAAAGGGTTTTGTATCCCAGTCCAATTGTATCAATCTGCACATACATGTACATGTACATGACTGATTGGCTGTCTCAGTAAAATTATTGACCAAAGAGTTATTAGGTACACACCAAAATCAGTCAAATAACATTGTCTAAAACGCTGCCACTATTGTTGTACTGGAACTTTAGATACTAAATCTACCTTCATTAATGAATAACTAATTCTAGTGTGTGGTGTCAAATGCTAACAACGTATCACTGTATCCAAGGGATCTACAACCCACATGCAGCTGCATGGTTGTTGTACCATGCATGGCTCTTACGTTTTCGTTGACCATTTCAATTCTGGAGCCTGTTACGCACAGCGTAGCGTTAAGTAAAAAGAATCTAGCGAAGATCTAAAAGAGAAAATTGCAAGCCTAGATTGAAAGGTCCCATGTAACCGGTTACAAAGGGAAAGACGCTGTACTCTGGATCACACGCACTTGATACGCCTATGGAAACAGAGTGTCTAATAAACACTAACACAGCTTACCACACAACAAATTACGAGCGGACTATGCTCACTTGTCTGTTAAAAGAGCCACAGATCCCGCGCCAAAGCAAGCACCAGAAGTAAATAACAATGTTATATGTGGTCTAAATATACGTACAAATGAAATTACGGAATACAATTTGTCACTATAACAACAAACCAGAAGTGCTCGCGCAGGAGTTGCCGTATAAAAGAAAATTTCAACCGGCCGTGCGGCTGTTTTAGATTAAAAATGGTGGCTTCATATACATAGAGCTAGAGGCTTGGCAACAACAGTTACAGCGTACAAGTTCAAGCACACATGCATGTTTTTAATGCCATTTCATGCAATAATACCATTTCTGAAGTTAATAACACTAAGTTAACATACTGGATCACATGTTCGTATAATGGTAGGTACTTCAAGATTATTTTCAAATCGTGTTTTGTGCTGCGATTTTATTACCCTCTACAAGAGCACAAAAAATGCTGCAGAACGACACCTTATGCATCATATTTGGATTAGTATCTCAAAAGTTACAGCGTTCCAAACATTGCATTTTGAGTGAACGGTGCGGTACAGTATGCGCGATCGTAGAAAAAATGGTGACGCTTTATGTTCTCTTTACTGCAGCCATTGAACCATTGAACGTTATCATGCCAGAACGTAACTACATGTAGGGTACACATATATATGCATATACGATTTCAAATATGTACAGGTCATCAGTAACATAGTCAACTAAGAACTCATAAATGGTCATTGTAACGTCATCTCCGTCATCCTGATTTTCATCATGTTTCCAGTACGTAGCAGTACCTTTGACCTTTCTGTTTCTTATAGTTTGAAACTTTCGCTTGAGAAGCTGCTTTGAAATCAAAATCTCCTTCAGTTTCAATTGTCTGTGTAAACTTGCATCGTTCACAGTGGATTCTTAGCTTCCGTGAGATGGAACAATAAGAACTATTTGGCTTGTCAACTACTGGACACAATGAGGTAGAAGTATGAGGTGCTGAAAGGGTTTGAATTGGAAGGATAAATTGCTCATCTAACAGATTAATTATGACATCCCAATTCCGATCTACATGCATGCTTCTTCATTGTTTTTATTGTATCTGTGAACCGTTGTATCGACCTCTGTAAGGCATCCATGTTGACAAATGCTCCAGCTTGCAGAGAAGTCACTTTTATGGCAGTGTCTGAAATGCTTATTTGTATATAGGTACATCACCAATCCTTTTCTTAGTACTGCATGCAGCCTGTAGAATATTGCCAGCATTCATACCACTTCTAAATTTTTCAAGATGCTTGTTAAAATCATTAGCAGTCTTCATCCTAATATAATAAATGACACATTTGTTTACAACGTCTACGTATATTACTTCGTGACCGTAAAAGTAAGTCAGTATAAATGGCCTGGGGACTAGGCTTGAAATGAAAACCTTGTTTAAAAAGCACCTTGGGAATCGGTTTTAAATTACAGAATTGCAATCCCTAGTAGTGTTGCATTAGCCATGAAAGGAATCTTAACTAAAAAGTTGCGCCGCTCGAAGATTAAGGTACACTCTAATTAGAGTTATAATGTGCTCGATCATTCGATACATAAAACTATTTTCTGCTGTTTTAAAAGTTACAAAAACTAGTAAAAAAAACAGTGCTTGTTATACTAGGAGACTTTGTAAGTGATTTGGTTTTACACAGAGCGTATACCAAGTGCAAACACGTAGGCCATTTGATAACACCTTGGGAATCGTCTGAAGTCCATGAAAAAAGAAATGCAGTAGATAATAACCTTTGGAACCTGTTTATCAGAACTCTATCCCCGCCGCTCAACACGTATAAAAGTTTTGAAAATATGAAAAACAACCATTATTTCAGCCCGCCAGAAATATTGAACAAGTGTAGTTTTCTAGGTTTTGACTGCACAAAGGCTTAGATAATTTAGTGTCCTACCTGAAAAGCACAGCAGAGTCCTCAATTGCTACCAAACCAATACAAATTAAACTAGCCTTCGTTTCGATGTCCCGTACAATTTCAATCCATCACTTCCGTCACAATTTTTACTCGTTATTTCGGTTACCACTTTTTCGGTACACGTACGTCAAATATTGAAGTACCTAATAATGGCGACCTCTTCACCAGAAGATACGTAAAGTAGAATCCAACATCATTTCATTCCTAGAAAAGGATGTTCTGCTATTTGAGGCCTGGACATTCTCGGGTTGTGTCAATACACGGTCCAGCAAAGTATTCAACACGCTGATAGTAGCGTTCCGCTTGCAACCGGGTGCAAGTAGTTGCTTCGCTGCCTCAAAAGGACCCTTGCAGATGCAGTCTAAACCTAGAGTACTAAACCTAGAGTACTACTCTAGGTTTAGACTGCATCTGCAAGGGTCCTTTTGAGGCAGTGAAGCAACTACTTGCACCCGGTTGCAAGCGGAACGCTACTTACTACTATCAGCGACTTTGATGGACCGTGTATTGACACAACCCGAGAATGTCCAGGCCTCAAATAGCAGAACATCCTTTTCTAGGAATGAAATGATGTTGAATTCTGCAGGTTAGTTGGATGGATCTATACATGTACGTTCGGTTATACAAAATTGGGTTTACTAACTTACTTAGGGATCTATACGGGAGACGAAGACGCCAGTGACCAAGACCTCCTTGTGGTCGAGCGTAAGACCTTCAAGAGTCTTTGTTCGGGCCTTGTCCAGCAGTTCGGCTGTCTCTCCAACCCATCTTGGACTATAGCTTCTTTCATAATGGTATATGAGTACCGTAAGTAATTCTGTTCAATTCTCTGTATAAAACTAATTTACTATTCACTTAGAAGGGACATGTAGCTAGGGTCCAGTTTGTTTGCCCTCACTGCAAGCAGTCACGTGTCTGGGCTAGTTCCAGAGTGCTGTCTGGTCATTACCTTGCTAATCAGAAGTAAGAGTACCATTTGGATTAAGTAATCTCAATGTAAATGTGATTCTTTTTGCAGACTGGTCCATGCTTTCACCTGTGCTGGCATGTTGCCTCGCCAGTACATGAACATCGCTTTATTTGCTGGTATGGGTGTAGTGAAGCAGAAATACATCAGCTCAGGTGGGGGCTGAGATGATCGATTTATATTATTTTACATCCTGTTCTAATCCATGTTCATTCAGTTTATCTAAACCAACTTTACCAGCAAGTGGTGGCAGATGTAGTCCATGAAAGCTGCTAAAACAGTATTGGAAAGCGTTCAGTTCATTCATTTCCACAACTTTCCCGTAGCATGGATGAATGTCCCTCGTGCTATTTGTGCATAATGGGATAATCAAATGAACAGGTCAGCAATATAAATACACCCACATTCATGAGTCAGAGGTACTGGTCAGCAACACATACAATACTAAATAACTTGTTACAAAAATTATGATCTGTAGTTAGTGTAAGGAATGCCCACTGGATTTGGATACCTGCTTCTGATATCCTATTTAGAAAAGAGATTATAAGTACACTTTCTAATACGAAGGTTTAGATCATTCACAATTTGTACACATTTAGGCATTATCTCTCTTCTTCCAATGGGTGCGTCACCAATCCCTTCCTCGCCAGGTATGTTGGGTGGTCCCACAACCCCAGATCTTTCAAAAGCTTCCAGAATTGCTGGTAAAGTTTGTACCGCTTTCTGTCATTGGCTAAGGATGGGACAGCTCTCCCAGTGAGGAACACTGGTGGCCAACGGATTATGCAAGGCCCAAACAGGCAGTGTGGACAACAAGGTTCGTTTGGAGTGCCATTCAGCACTGGTGGGTCTCCTCCTGGGTAACCTGATGGAGGAAGCCCACAAAGTGTAAATGGGTATTGTTGCTATGACAACCAAGCAATTTACCTCGTGGGCACTACACTGTACAAGATTCTGAACTGGCTGGCATTTGTAACATATCTTGGAGCCCTGTACAACTGCATGGAATTGGTGGCTGGCACTTGACAGGTATCTTGGCATGTTATTTCTATGCATACATTATCCACCCCTCCTGCGTTGTGATGGTCTATGACTTGTCTTAGGTCAGCCACAAAGGTCGCAGGCAGGCATCCAGTGGTACATTCAACCACAACCTTGCATAAATGAGTGTGTAGGAATGTGGGTGATCACTGGTACAATTGAACTACAGATGAGTAGGAATGTGGCTGATTCTGGCTTGTGTATGAGTATATATGTACAGTACTGGGTTGTTTACTAATTGCATTGCTCTATTTTACCTGTGTTACTTGTTTGACTAATTTGTTTTGCTGAATCGTGTGCCTGACAACATAACCTTACCTTGATTTTAGGAACGGCGCTAGATATTTCACAGAAAACCTCCTGCTAAACATTTCCGCACGTGGAGATGTGGTTTTTGATTTCCAGTAAATGAGACAGCTGGAATCAGGGCTTTCTTCATTTTATTGTTTTTTTTGCTCACGCAAATGCTCATATTTTGTTTGCTCACGCAAATGCTCATGCAGCCACGCTCACCTTTGAAACTCACGTAAAGCCTGTAACAGTTATCAATGCACTATCCAGTATATAAACTGAAACACAATGCGAGTCTGTTTCGAGAACAAATAAACGCGCGCGATAGAGTACTAAGAAGTACTTGATCTGCCCGTCTTAACAACGTAAAAACGATGTACACAGCAAGTCTGGGTGAGAATCCTAACAGCTTACAAAACTACGCCATTCTGAGGATGTTGAGCTCACGTGATTTCCGGTTGGATCCAAGCGCCTTTTATACGGGAGTTTGAATACGCCTGCGCCACTATTTACGTGGTGTCTCCTACTTTAAGTCAACTGAGTGAACGCTATAGACAGCAGTGTTTAATGACACCAATTGACAGCAATTGTTCTCGGCATTGTTCTCATCTGGGATGGGTGTGTCTCTCTTTCATGCTGTGTTCTATGGACCTGAGGATACAGAGGCATTAGCTATTGGATGGCCTCTGCTTGTCACCACCTTTCAGATATCCACATACTCCATGTCTTCTATGCGATTTGCTTTGCATTTTATTTGGTTCAATTAAAATGATCACCAGTACCATGAAATATACATGGTTTCCGAATGTGCTTTAGTGTGTGTGTGCTTTAGTGTGTGTGCTTTACTTTAGTGTGTGTGTGCTTTAGTGTGTGTGTGCTTTAGTGTGTGTGTGCTTTAGTGTGTGTGTGCTTTAGTGTGTGTGTGCTTTAGTGTGTGTGCTTTAGTGTGTGTGCTTTAGTGTGTGTGTGCTTTAGTGTGTGTGTGTGCTTTAGTGTGTGTGCTTTAGTGTGTGTGTGTGTGCTTTAGTGTGTGTGTGTGTGTGCTTTTGTGTGTGTGTGTGTGTGTATGCTTTAGTGTGTGGTGTGTGCCATCATTATCAAACAAGTACTCCCAGTATTTTATGCCACATGCGTAACTTTGTGGTATGCAAGTGTTTGCCTTGTAGCATAAGTGAGTGTGACATTTCTTTTGGTGTACTATTTGAATAGTGCATTTGATACGATTTTATCTCCTTCATTGTCATCATGAACATATCTTTTACATGAGCATCTAGTGTAGGTGATGGGACATAAGCATCTAGGGTAGGTGATGGGACATGAGCATCTAGTGTAGGTGATGGTGAGCATCTAGTGAAGGTAATGAGACTGAGCATCTATTGTGACAGTAAGATATGGAGTAAAATCAACGAAGGGATGCTGGAGAAATGGGAAGGGCCACGTTTGGTTGGAGTAGATGGATCGCCATTGAAGGTACTCGGACGAGCAAAGATTCAACTCTACATTGGAGCTTCCTTGGTCACTACCAGCGTGATTATTACCGATAACCTTACTTCTGATGGCATTCTCGGGATGGATTTTCTCCAGGACAATAGTTGCACAATAGATATCCCAAGGAAGAAGCTGATCTTAGCGGGTGGCACAGTGTTTCCTTTGTGCCAGAAAGCGTCCCCCACTTATGATGTCAGACTGGCTGAGACCACCATTATTCCCCCAAGGTGTGAAATTGAAGTTGTTGGGAAATCAGAACTGCCACCTTATGGATTATGGCTTCTCGAAGGTCAAATCCCAGTCCGTGGTCATAGCCAGAGCGATCCTGGAAACCTGTACCTCTATCCCAGTCCGTGTGCTGAACGCCAGCGACCAAAGCATCACCTTTCGTCAGGGCACAACAATTGGTGAGCTTCACAGAATAGAAGAGTGGCAGATAGGAGCTTTATCATCACCTGCAGAAAACCGAACATGTCCGATAGATAAGGCAAACGTCCTTCACCAGTTGGCACAATCTCCCACCAGTATTTCAGATGAACAGAGGGGGAGACTATTCGCTCTTCTACAGCAGTATGCCGATGTTTTTGCTTGTCCAGGTCAGAAGCTGGGACAGACTTCTAAGGTTCAACATGCTATCCATACAAGCTCGTCTCTACCCATCAGACAGCATCCCCGCAGAACACCACCAGCTCAGAGAACAGTTGTCAAGGAACTCATCAAAGAGATGATGGACAACGACATCATACAACCCTCTAAAAGCGGATGGGCTTCTCCTATTGTACTAGCTAAGAAGAAAGATGGCAGTGTACGATTTTGCGTAGACTATCGCAAGTTGAACGAGGTCACCCGTAAGGACGCCTACCCACTTCCTCGAATTGACGATACCCTGGAGATGCTATCTGAATCTCAATTGTTTTCGACGCTCGATTTGGCTAGCGGCTACTGGCAAGTAGAGCTGGAGGAGGAGGATCGAGCAAAGACGGCTTTCTGTACCAATGAGGGATTGTTTGAATTCAAAGTGATGCCGTTTGGCCTTTGTAATGCTCCAGCTACATTTCAGAGGCTTATGGATGTCGTTCTTAGCGGACTTCAATGGACCTCTTGTCTAGTCTATCTTGACGATATCATCGTCATGGGTAGGACGTTCGAAGAACATCTGAGCAATCTGGATAGCGTGTTTGCCCGCATACGTGAAGCAGGAATGAAGATCAAGCCAGCAAAATGTTTCTTCCTCAGGGAAAGAGTACAGTACCTAGGCCACATTGTATCTAAGGATGGGATTGAGGCCGATCCTGACAAGCTTCGCAAAGTGCAGTGTTGGCCGACTCCCCAGAATGTGAGAGAAGTGCAACAGTTCCTTGGCCTTGCAAACTACTACCGGAGGTTTATAAGAAACTTTGCTGAAGTTGCAAGACCCTTACACAGGCTTACCGAGCGTTCAGCGTCCGTTTTCCAGTGGACCATCCAATGCCAGGAGTCCTTCAACTTACTTCGTGAACTCTTGTCCTCACCTCCTATTCTCAGCTATCCTGACTTCAAGAAACCCTTCATCTTGGACACAGATGCCAGCAATGAAGGAATTGGTGCAGTACTGTCACAGCTGGATAACCACGGGAGGGAGTACGTAATTGCATATGGAAGTCGCCTCTTGTCCAAAGCTGGGTTAGAGTACAAGCACATGACTATTTAACACTTCAGGCGTTCGTGCGTCATCGTTACATAGGTGGTGGGACATGAGCATCTAGTGAAGGTAATGAGACTGAGCATCTATTGTAGGTGATGGGACATGAGCATCTAGTGAAGGTGATGGGACATGAGCATCTAGTGAAGGTGATGGGACATGAGCATCTAGTGTAGATGATGGTACATGAGCATCTAGTGTAGGTGATGGTACATGAGCATCTAGTGTAGGTGATGGTACATGAGCATCTAGTGTAGGTGATGGGACATGAGCATCTAGTGTATGTAGGTGATGGGACATGAGCATCTAGTGTAGGTGATGGGACATGAGCATCTAGGGTATGTAGGTGATGGGACATGGGCAGCTAGTGTAGGTGATGGAACATCGGTATCTAGCGTAGGTGATGGACATGAGCATCTGGTGTAGGTGATGGGACATGAGCGTCTAGTGTAGGTGATGGTACATGGGCATCTAGCATAGGTGATGGGACAAAAGCATCTAGTGTAGGTGATGGGACATGAGCATCTAGGGTAGGTGATGGGACAAGGGCATCTAGTGTAGGTGATGGGACATGAGTTTCTAGTGAAGGTGATGGGACATGAGCATCTAGGGTAGGTGATGGGACATGTGCATCTAGCGTAGATGATGGAACATGAGCTTCTAGTGAAGGTGATGGGACATGTGCATCTAGTGTAGGGGATGGGACATGAGCATCTAGTGTAGGTGAAGGGACATGAGCATATAGTGTAGGTGATGGGATATGAGCATCTAGTGTAGGTGATGGGACATGAGCATCTATTGAAGGTGATGGGACATGAGCATCTAGTGTAGGTGAAGGGACATGAGCATATAGTATAGGTGATGGGACATTCATGAGCATCTAGTGTAGGTGATGGGACATGAGCATCTAGTGAAGGTGATGGGACATGAGCATCTAGTGTATGTGATGGGACATGAGCGTATTGGATATGAATATAAACTTTTTTAACCAAAGATAAATACATCCCTCTATGTAGAAGGGACGGAGCCAGTAGGAAAAAAAAAACAAGAGGAATTGCATATGAGGTGAATACATATATAAACACAAAAATGAAAGGCTTATAGGATATAATACTGGAGGTATATATGAATGTGGGCCGGAGTGCAAGTGGAGTACCAAGCAGTATATGTTTGTGATTGAAGCATGACTCGTGCGTGTGTATGAGTTGAACTCATACACACGCACGTGTTGTGTTATTGTGTGTGTATGTGTGTGTGTTATTGTGTGTGTATGTGTGTTATTGTGTGTGTGTGTGTGTATGTGTGTGTGTGTGCGTGTGACCAAATCATCCATAAATCACACTGGAAAGGGACCTACAGATTTTATTTTGTACAACCTAATATAAAAGGTTCATCAATTGATGGATTTTAGTCGGCCAATGAGAGTACTACATGCTGGTACATACATGTAGCTATAAGGGGATGTTATTTGTGCATATTAAGCTAACCCCCCCCCCCCCCCCGTTGCATTAACTAGATGCACTTTAGTAATCTCATGCTGTTATAGCGTTGTGCACGTATAATGGGCAAGGAGTGGCACCCAAGCAGTTTGATCGAGCCAACAGGCCCGCGTGCGAACGTGTTGCGTATTGTGAAGGCAGCTGAATCCACGTATTTCTAATGCTTTACGAATCTTCTGTCCGCTGTGGTCAAGAAGGGGAAACAGAACCAGACGTTCGATGTACTCTTTATTACTTTTTGGGCGGTGAGATATCGGTGGGTGGAGACACGGTTATTGAACAGGCATTTCATGTCCTCGAAGCCAGTCGTAATGCGTTAATGGCGCGTAACGCCCCGAAAATATGCAATTACTTTGCACACTTGTATCTCCATAACAGATAAAGCAAAAATTAACCAACAGAACAAATCAATAGCGGTGGACCCTTCTACATAGGTATACTAATTTCGAACCGATTTGGACACTGCTACCTGAAGATGTGGCCGCTTTGAACCCTACGGGGTATCGGACCTTGTAACGTCGGTACCCAGCATGTGTAAGACACCAAAATGGATTTTCACATATAGTAATGGTGTGGTATGTTGTGTTAAAAATAGGAACCCGATAGCGTTAATATTTCGGAAAATATATCGATTGAAATAAAATAAAATCCACAAGACCCATTTTCGTATAGAACGTTCCAAATATGTTTTCCACAAGTTTACACTCGCACGTGAGTTTAACACGAGTTGCGAGCGAGTCGCGAGCGGGCGTACGATAATTGCGTGCGAGGAATCACTCGCAGTAATCATAATTGGCACCCGCACGGTGCTCGCAAATTACTCGCTCGCATAATACATTTACGGCACGAGTGATACGTACTAGCTGTACCAACGGAAATGATATCTACCAGTTGCACGAAGCGTTATACAGTACTTTCTCGCGCACTTTTTTTTTTTCACTTTTTTCGATCAACTTTGCATTCGGTTCGGAAACGAAACGTGGTGCTAGAGCGGAATCGATTAATTGTAAGTGGCTACTGCCTTTTCTTGTTTTGTTTTAGACCTTCTATATCTGTTAGCGGTTACAACGCCTACGCAACTATGATATGGATAATTCTATCTGTCAAAAGATCTCAGTGAATCTTGAAGCTCATGAACAGATATAATGCTACAACTTAATTATACTCCAGCGTCTTGTATAACAATATTAGCCAGGAAATCGAATGTACTGTACTTTCTGTTGTCCAAGGAATGTGACATTCTACAATAGAGTGATGTTAGTGACTAGTTCCTAGTGGGCATCACATAGGGTCATGCTAGCGACCAGACAGTTGTCTCTGGTGGGCATTAGATAGGGTCATGGGAGCGGCCAGACAAATAATTCATGGTGGGTATCAGATAGGATCATGCTAGGGACCAGACAAACAGTTAGCAGCTAGTCTTTGGTGGGCACCAGATAGGGGTATGGTAGCAGACAAACAGTCCCTGGTGGGCATCAGATAGGGTCATGGTAGTGGCTAGACAGTTATAGTCATTGGTGGGCTTCAGATAGGTCATGCTAGCAGCCGGACAAGCAGTTAGCAATTAGTCCCTTATGGGCATCAGATAGCAGCCAGACAAACAGACCTTGGTGGGTATCAAATAGGGTCATGGTAGCGGCCAGACAGTTATGGTCCCAGATAGGCATCAGATAGGGTCATGCTAGCAGCTGGGCACTTAGCAACTAGTCCCTGGTGGGCATCAGAAAGGGTATTGGTAGCGGCCAGAAACAGTGATGTTAGCAAGTAGTCCCGCATCAGTTAGGGTCATGGTAAAGTGTCAAATGTGAGTATGGTTTGTGAGGGTGATGTTTATGACATAAACTATAGTCTTGTGACATGATGCAACAACAAATGGACAATATCTACAGCTGCAAATGGACCATATGCTGGATTATGTCATTTTACCTAATATGGGATGGAAAAATATGGTCCATAGTCACTCATGCCAGTTAATAAATGAAGTTGGCACTGTTTGCATCCAAAAATTCTTCTATCATGTGTTGATTATAACCAAAATGCTAAATGATTGATGCTTGTACCACTTAATTGTGAGAAATATCATATCGTGGCAGGTCCCAGACCTCATTTGCCATTTTTGCCTCACTGGGTGGCCTGAAAAACATAACGTCCTGCAGCAAACCTACAGCCAATGGGTTGGTTCACAATGAACTATGCATAACCTACTAGGAGTAGTCATTTAATTTACTGCATACAAATTAGTACAGTGCGACACGCAACACTGTGTTGCTTCTTCTTGATGAAAAAGGATGTATCACACAGGTAAGTTTTTTTGAAGGGCAATGTTTCTGCCTGGCGATGAAGTACCCTAACATTGCTAATTGCGATAGGTCAGGGCCGGTAGTAAGTTTACACAGACATAATGGATAGCAATGTTCATCATTCCATGAGCACTCTAAAGAAAAACAGAGCTTGCTTGCTAACCATGGCATATCCTTATGACTTGTCCTCTATTTGTGTCAGGGGACAGTCCTAAAAGGACACAATGTATGCTTAAAGAACCAATCCTATGACACTACAGTGTACACGTTGCTACATGTACCTACATGTATGTGCAGTGTAGACATGTCTCATGGTCTCATGAGCTGTTCAATGGATAGATCAAAAATGCATGTGCAGAGAAGGCATTCAGTGAGAGAAAATGTGTGTACCATCATTATTAGAGAGCACTACCGTTTATTCCACATGAACAACCGTGTGTGTGTATCCTAAAAGAAGTTCTTCTGGCATTACGAACACCAGACAAAAGACCAGCCCAATGGAAGCAGCAACCACTAGCCAGATATTCTCAACTATGGCCACAACTTGTGGTGATAGATGGAATAGCATGCCGGCAATATGCTCCAGGACCAACAGATGAAAACATTGAAGTGCCGTTAAAACCACTAAGTTGTCAACAACAAGTGTTACACTCTTGTCATGATGCATCTAGTTTTGGATATCAAGGTGTAAACAAGACACTAGCAAGGCTGCGGCAGGAGCATACTGGGTTGGCATGGTAGAAGATGTTGAAGTCTACTGTCAAGAGTGTATAAAATGTCAACAAGCAAAGCTTCCTACACCCATTCATGCTCCGATGAACAGTATTCCTATTGGAAGGACATGGCAAATGATAGCAGTCGACATACTAGAGGTACCTGTGTCTAAAAACAACAACCCCTTATTTAATGGTGATGCAAGACTACTTCACAAAGTGGGCAGAGGCCATGCCACTTCAAAACCAAACAGCCGTTCGCATCACCGAGGAGCTAGTGAAGTTATGTGCTACATATGGCCTACCTGAGATTGTGCACTCAGACCAGGGAAGGGCATTTAAAAGCACAATTTTGAGGCAAACACTAGAGGCGTTTGAGACAAAGAAACCCACACTACACCTTACCACTCTCAAGGCGATTGGATGGTGGAGCGATTTAATGGGTCTCTGTTACAATTACTAAGAACTTATGTAGAGAAAGAAGAGGACTGGGAACAATATTTGCCTTTAGCACTGAATGCCTATCATACTGCTCAGCACTCATCTACTGGGGGATATCACCTTTTGTATTGATGTTTGGCCGACAACCAAAGATGCCACTTATTGGAACACCTATAGCATTTGATACTGGAACATACAACATATTCCATACTCCATGGACGTACGTACGTAAGACATTCCTACTAACATTACCAAAGGTTTTTTGCTACTTATTGTGCGCTGCCGCACGCTCATTTGAGTAATTTCTAGGCTACTGCATGGTGAAGCGGTGAGGCTGTGTTATGTACTATATATTGTACATATATCCAGCGTCGTATCCATAACGCTTACCCGCGGCTGCCAGCTCTTGCTGGAGCACTATTACTCCTCGGTTTGCACAGTGGCGTGCGCTTAAACCTTGAGCACTGTAGTGTGCATGTCGGCCTATGTTGTTTCTAAATAATGCACACGGTAGGGGGTGGCGGGGATGGGAAGGAGTAGGTGTACGCCACTAGAAGGCTTAGCGTAGCTTGCTTGAACTGTTCTGTCGCGTTTTGCTGTACATGATTTGACCCATTTTGGGTCGCCGGTTAACGGACTGTACCAATACACAGCGAGAAAT
This sequence comes from Ephydatia muelleri, assembly GCA_013339895.1. NCBI lineage: Eukaryota > Metazoa > Porifera > Demospongiae > Spongillida > Spongillidae > Ephydatia > Ephydatia muelleri. The sequence goes on from JABACO010000002.1 coordinate 16,810,130, forward strand.
CAATAATTGGACCAATATTGACGCATTATTGGATCAGGATGATATCATCCTTGGTAGGCAATATGGGTAACAGTATTGGTTCAATGATTTAGGGGAACATGACCCAAACATGTGTACGCAATATTGATATAACACTGATAAAGTGTTGATCCAACCATGATAGCAGTCTTGTGCCAAGCATGATATACCAAAGTATTGGCCCAATGCTGTTATTACAATATTGGCCCAAGACCATATTACCTTTTAAGGCATCAATATTACCTCCTTTTTAGGCATTGAAATTTTATTTGAAACAATACAGATTGCATCACAATAAACTATTCTATTAAGTTCTATTAAGTCCCTTGTTCTCTCTCCTTCTATTAGCACTGCGATCACCATATCCTCGAAGTAGCATACTCCACCAGAGCAATGGACGGATACTTTGCATCCACTCAACAGTCTCGATGGTCTGTGTACAACCCTGTGTTGGATAGCAGAAGCATTACCACCACATATGTTCACATACCTTGCAGTGTAACTGGTCGTTTGGAAAGCTGTATGACAAATCACCACCCTGGATATTTGCTAATACACACCATTATTAATTTAACTCACATCCAAGTCACAATGACAACAGCAAGTCAGTGTACTGGTGTTTGGATATCCAAAAGAGTTAGCCTGTGTGGATTCCACAAAAATAAATGATGTTCTCAAGTCATCACGTAGCCACATGCATCCAAGTCGCAAGACTCCATACCGGTAAATGTCAACACCAAGCGCACTGGTGTTTTGATATCCAAAAGAGTTAGCCTGTGTGAATTCCACAAAATAAATTAAGTTCTCAAGTCAACTCACGTAGCCACACCAGAGATATACCGGTACCTCTGGTCAAACGAATCCAACTCAAAGACAACACCTCATCCTCATGTAACCTGTCTATCTCCATCGCTTTCTCTTTTTCACCAATTCTCCACGGCACACCCAGATGCGCTCTAATAAGAGGTACAATATGAGAGAATTCCAATAAGAACTTGGCATCTAAATACCACTAAAACGAAAAGGGACCGATACAATCACTCGCTTACCAAAAGAGTTAGCCTGTGTGAGTTCCACAAAATAAATTACGTTCTCAAGTCAACTCACGTAGCCACACCAGAGATATACCGGAACCTCTGGTCAAACGAATCCAACTCAAAGACAACACCTCGTCCTCATGTAACCTGTCTATCTCCATCGCTTTCTCTTTTTCACCAATTCTCCACGGCACATCCAGATGCGCTCTAATAAGAGGTACAACATGAGAGAATTCCAATAATAACTTGGCATCTAAATACCACTAAAACGAAAAGGGACCGATACAATCACTCGCTTACCGATTCACACAGAACAGCGCGATATAGTCACTAACAACAAATCCGTGAAACGGCTCCACGTCTAGAAGCTTCCAACAATTTTCACCGTGTGTAGAAGCTTTCACTAGAGACCATATCATTATGTACATAACGATGGCAGGGCATTCACTGACTTTACACACTTGCTGCTGACGGAGGAACGGCCGTCAAATTTTTAGGCATTCAAACAATAATTATTAAAACAATACTGATAATCGTGAACAAATACTTTTTTGTTAACTCCAACTTTCTCTCTTTCTATTGACACTGTAGTTACCATTTCCTCAAAGTGGCACCCTTCACTAAAGCAGTCGTGGACGAAGGACACGGCTTTTAACACTTTGCATCCTTCAACTGCTTCGATATATCGCGAAAGTTCAAACATGGGGCAGTCTGTATCACTGAGTAAAGGTTCACCAATCCTGATGAACAAGGGCTCAAACATTTGTATAAAACAAACTGTCGATCCAACAGCCAATTTATTATCATTATTGAAGCAATATTGATATCATGGTTTATGTAAAAATGATAGTCAGCTATTGTCCCAGGATGTTATCAACCTGTTCCATGTTGCTATATCAACATTGACGCAATGAAGATAATATATCAGTATTGGGTCATGTTTTATATCATTATTGTACCAAGGTTTTTGCGTTTATCATCCTTGAGCCAATATTGGTAAGGGTTGGCTGTGTAGTTGTTGAATAATTAATATTATTTTTAATATTATTCAAACAGGCGATCGTGAGAAATAGGGACTTGGTCGTGAGATCGTGAGAAAAGGTCGAAAATCGTGAGTCTCACGACCAAATCGTGAGAGTTGGCAGGTCTGAATATGTACATTATCCCACACCATTTATAGGCAAACGTGACACCATAATCGTTTGCAACCCTGTTAAGGCCATGCAATGTAACATGCAATTTGCGTATGGACATTTATAGAAAGTTGGCGACTAACTCAATATGAATGTATTGGACTATTGTATTCGTTGTTATCAACAACACCTTTCAATGGGTAGCAGAGAAGGCAGAGAATGTCTGACAGACATGCTAGCTTGTTAGTTTGTGTGTGTGATGTGTTGTAGTGTTTGCGTGTCAGTTGTGTCATGTCGAAGAATCGCCCATACATGGCATCATCTTATGATTTATTTCCAATTGATTCTTTAATAAGGTTATCAGTATTTGTGCATGCTCATATGTATACCTGTATACATGTATGTGTTAACAAATAGACTAATTTTTGTTTGTGCATATTTATGTGTGTTCGCATTATGTGTGTTAGATGGTAGACAACATTTCAACATTTCAGATGCCCTTCGCTGCTGGCAGACACACTGAGTAATTTTGAGCCTGAATGCAATGTTCAGTGAAGCCAGATTCAGGCAAGTCTAGCAGTTGAAATCCACTTCTTTTAATAAGGTGGCGAAAGTTTCTATCCTCAATGCAAAGAGGATTCTTTAAAAGTGTGTTGCGGTAACACCCTTTTTTTAACAGTGTGCATTCTGTAGGAACTACATAGTTGGAGTACACACCACTGCAGGGGCGGATCCAGGAATTTAGGAAGGGGGGGGGGGGGGCACAGGAAGGGGGTGGGGTGCGGAAGGGGGATGTGCCCCCTCCCGCGCGAAGCGCGGAAGCATTGAGCAATATAGCAATACTGACACACATTCATAATGATTATAACTTAATACAAAAGCATGAAAGTACATGTACTACTAATACTAGTATGTAGCTAGTTTATGCATTTTTGTCATACAGAGCCTTCGTGGTCGCTTTTGAATGGTCGCGAAGCGTTAATACTTCTTTCATACGCTACCATCAGCAGTTACACGGTTCGATTACGTAACATGAATGTATATTTACATGAACAGAAGGGGGGGGGGGGGGGGGGGGGGCACGTGCCCCCGGTGCCCCCCCCCCCCCCCCCACTTAGATCCGCCCCTGTACTGGCACACGCTGCTAATCTCTGGAGGATTGCTTGACCTTGGAGTCAACACCGTCCTGCTGCTGCTATCGGGACGAGTACATGTACTTGCTGACATGATCGAAGCAACTCTCTTACTTGAAGTTGTAAAACCCGAGCGTTGTTAACGACGTCTGATTATTTGCGCATCTTTTTTACCGACCGATCGCGAGCTCGAGAACGACGGAATATTATGTATACTGTATATAAGGGGGGGGGGGGGGGGGGTTCCGGGCAACGCGGAAACAATGCTTGCTACGCCACTGTATGCACACACACACACATGTACACACACGCACACACGCATGCACACACACACACATGCGCACACACATGCGCGCACACACACATGCACACACACATGTACACACACGCACACACGCATGCACACACACATGCGCACACACATGCGCGCACACAGACACACACGCACACACACATGCACACACACATGCATGTGCACACACGCACACACACATGCACACACATGCACACACACATGCACATGCACACACACACACAAATGCACACACACATATATGCACACACACACACACATACACACGCAAAGGGGCAGTGTACCCCATCGTAGAAGCTGGCAAGTCGGCCCATGTGCCTTAGAAAGACTGCATGCGTCACGAATTCCTAATTAACCACTCGATTATAACAAAAATATTGCATGTCCCCTTATCTGATTGGTTCCCCCTACTTACACGTAGTGGTGATGTAATACACCCACAGCTGCGTAACTGGTAAGAGACTACTGCTGCCTAGAAAAGGTAACAATTTGTGTATCATTATAACCATGCATTCAATCACTGTTCTTGGCAGGATGACAATATTGTTTGAAGATACAGTTCACCCTGAAGCTGCAATGCATTTTTGGAAGCTGCAGTTCAATATTAACTACAATACTGCTATCTTTGTTGTATGTGCACATGGTTGCTGTGTGTACTGTTGTTTTATTAATTTGATATACATTACGAAATAATCGCACCCAATAAAAATAATCTCACTCTTATTTTAAAAGAGTGTGCGTCAATCCATACGAAAGAATGATGCGCAATCTTCACATCGAGAGTGAAGAGCACTCCACGTAGAGTGCTCTTCGCTCTTAAAATAAGAGTGAAATATCGAGGGCAACTCCTGGATTAGGAACGACGTTCACCCTTTTTTTTTTACAGTGTACGAATGGATTCACTCGTAGCTGGAAATAAAAACCCGCTGAATTACGAGGCAACTTAACATGAAATACGGTATATACGTGATTTGTTTATCCAGTAATTTTAAGCCAATAGACCTTATTCGACCGCAATTATGAATAAATTATTGCGTGACTTGCATGTGACATGATTGATTGTTTATTGAGAAAGGCGTCGCCGCGTGAGTATGGCTGAACAATCGGATGAACAATCGGATGCGTTTAAGCAGCTTGATGCAGTCGGGAAGTCACGCTATAATGAGAAACTTGGTATGCTAGGCATAATAACAGATCCGTACATGACTCCAAAAGATGCTTGGGACTACAACCCCTCTCGTTGGCCTGACGTGTCGTTTCCCGACATTTGTGTGTATTTCATTCATACTCCTTCTTCGTACACAAAAGATGAATTAAAGGCATACAAAAGTACCGAGGCATGGGCCTATTTCACTGCGGGATATGTAAGCGAAGTTGGATTGCTAAACACAACGCCACAAACGTGTCTTCTTTCTGCTACGGTACACGTTATATATGCACGTGTTACTTGTGGTATTATCAGATGCATTCACATTTTAGGTAAAGCATAGCCAGAAGATGACCTCTCCTCCCTTAAGGCCATGGATAGGCGTTCAGTACGATGGCACTGTTATATGTGCTCATTGCAACTGTATGGCAGGTGCTGTTCCCATGTGGCAGCTTTGCTCTATGCTGTGATGGCAAAGGCTAACCTTACCAAGGAGACTGCCTGCACTTCTGTGAAATGCAGCTGGCTTCAACCATCACACAATGCACAGGTTAAGCGTGCATGCATATGTGCATTGTGTGTGTGCATGTGTGTGTGTGTGTGTTTCAGTGTTTGTGTGTGTGCATGTGTGTAAGTCATTTGCATCCTTCATTTAAATGGTGTACAATTTTTATGTAATGAATACAGGCCCCTTATGTTCAAGTTGAAGATATCAATTTTAGAAGTCCACTGACATGTGATTCACCATGGGCAAAAAATCCTGCAAAGATTGCATCACCTCCCACATCGTTGGAATTGGATAGGTTGTACAGTCAGCTACGAAGTGCAAATCCAAATGCTTGTATATTGTCTGTTGTTCCTGGCTATTCTGGTGCATTTGTCCCAACAATTCGTTTGTCTACTTTGCCACCATTGATGTCTTCGTACTTCAGTGCAGAAAAAATGGATCTACCATTCAGTGACCTCATTGAGCAGTGTGATACAGTCTTCAACTCCCTCAGTGTTACGTCCGAGCAGGCACAAAATCTGGAGATGAAGACAAGAGAGCAGAGTAAATCCAAACTATGGAACAAGTATAGAGCTGGAAGAGTTACAGCTTCCATTTTCAAGCAAGTATCAGTGTCAGATCCTAACCCATCCATCACATTAATAAAGAAAGTATGCTATCCAGACACTATCAAATTTCATAGTAACGCAACAAGGTTGGTATGTGCACATTGAGTGTACATATTTTCAGCATTGATGCAATGATTAATATTCTTTTGACATCATATAGATGGGGTGTGGACCATGAAAATTGTGCAAGATTGAAGTACATGGAATGTGTTTCTATGCAACACCAAAACTTTCAGTTAATGAAAAGTGGGTTGCAAATACACACTAGCTACCCGCATCTTGGAGCGTCACCTGATGGTGTCATTTCATGTAATTGTTGTGGAAAGGGAGTACTAGAAGTCAAATGTCCCTATAATGCTAGAGAGCTTCCCCTTGAAGAAGCCACAGATACCATTGATTGTTTAGAAGTTGATGATGGGGGCACTCTACATTTAATCAAGACACATCCATATTACTATCAAGTACAAGCACAAATGCATATATCCCAGGCTGTATATGCAGATTTCGTTGTGTGGACTCGAAAGGGAATCCACATTGAACGCATTTATCCATCTGACTGCTTTATAACCTCAATCATTGGCAAGATAACAACATTTTTTCGTCTAGTAATACTGCCTGAATTGATTGGGAAATGGTTCACTAAGAGTAAATCAATTACTGCAAGTACCAACAACTGTACTACCTCATCAAATGCAACAGAATGGTGTTATTGTAAAGTAGATCACGAAGACGATTTAATTGGATGCGACAATGTACAGTGCCCTATTCAATGGTTCCACTTATCCTGTTTAGAAATAGAAAAAATCCCTAAAGGAAAATGGTATTGCCCAGACTGTCGATTTCAATATAAGTGATCTGTTTTCATTTTGCATATTGTAATCTTTTTAATCAAATGAAACAACAGATTGGCACATGTTACACAATGCAGCACTCACTGTAAATATACAATCAATAGTACAGGTACCAGTTCTATTTTGAAGCAAAGTAATTGGAATGACACCTTGTAAGATTGTGTACTTTTTCTTTAACTGACCTATCACTCGTTCTACATGAATTCTTACATGTGAAATTTCACGAGCCCGATCAACTTCAAGGCGTGTTAACTGCTTTCTTCCCTTTGTAAAAGGAGGAACGCTTACTCTGGCACAGTACAAACCTACACTTTCTTCTATAGTAAATCCACGATCAGCCAATATAACATCTCCAGGATGAAGTCTGTCAAGAAAACCAGAATGCTCTGTCATGAATTTATCAGATGCACGGCCTCCCCATGCCTTTGATAAAAATGATATCGTTCCTTGAGGTGTGATGCCTATAAGAACCTTGACTGTATTATGGTGTTTATAGTTGCTCCAAGTTTGTGCTCTCGCAACCAAGTTTGAGGGCCGTTCGATGAATACTTCAGTACAATCAATAATACATACACAATCATGGAAGAAATTGTGAAACATGGTGGGCAATGTTGCTCTGATATCTTGTTTACTTGGCCAATAAATAAGTGGATGTAACCTTTCTGCCATGATAGGGATCCATTTATGAAATGTTTTTGAAACAGTTGACTGACTTACGTTGAACCTGTAAGCCAGATCTTGTTCTTCCAAATTGAGCCTTAACTTCATCAGAACCACCATTATTTGCTGAAAAATTGATAACTTACACTTTGATTCACTTAATGTTTGAGGTGATACTGTGACAAAATTAAGCAATACAAGCAGAGTATTGAAATTTGGAAGCCCCGTGTAGTAAGTCACTTTTTTCTCGTCAGATTTCATTGTCTCTTCAGTTATTTGAAGACCATTAAGGGAAACCAATAATCTTCGTTTTTCTTCTTTTAGCTTATTACATTCTTCACAACATTGCTCAACAGATTGAATCACGGTGTGCTGATGGTCCCTTCTAAGTTTGTCAACCTCTGTTGATTGCACAACATAATCTCTTAACTCTGAAAGTGATGTGTCAACATTGTCTGTTATTGATTCTTCAAAGCTGCAATCCACAAAGTGTTCAATAGGACATTCATGTTGCAATGCGTCATTGTAATCAAAGTGTAAATCCGTGGCATGAAGATAACATTCATCACATGTACAGCTTTCAAAGTCAGTCACTGACGTATTCACACTTCTTTCAGTAGGTAACTCTGTTTGTGTGGCAACTACATGCATGCATGTATAATAACCAGCCAACTTATAAGGTCTGTATTCACTCTGAGGGCATGCACTGCATGAATCTGCATGTTCTATCACCCTATAAGAGAAGTGGCTTACCTTCAAACTTCACACTTTCTTCAATGGCTAGTGTGGCAACTGATACTACAATGTTGTAATTAAGTGGAATGTGATGCACTTTCATCAAAAGTTGCACACCTTGTAACAACCTTCTTCCTTCAATGGCTAAATCCGTTTGGGTAGAAACTGAAGCAAAAACAATGCACAGTGATTTAATTCATCAGTCATTGTGGAGATCACATGTACTAGGTTACCTTCACTGACATCTACTGGATCGCCTTCACTGACATGTACCATGTCACCTTCATTCACATCTACTGGGTTACCTTCATTTGCATGTACTGGATCACCTTCACTGACATGTACCATGTCACCTTCATTCACATCTACTGGGTTACCTTCATTTGCATCTACTGGATCAAGGGAATAACTTTTGCACCGATGCATATTCTTTCGTTGGTCATATAAACCGCGCCTGTTCTTTCTTTTTGGCATACTCGGAACTGATCTGCAATTAATTACATGAACATAATAAACGCAACGCTTTGCGAGTTCATGACATACGAAGACGGGTATATGAAGGGTTCAAAACATAATATCCCAGTGCAGAAACCGTCGTAGAATACACCGAGCGAATTTAAAAAACATACATGTCTAAAGGAATGAAGCTAGCCTTACACAAACCATACTATATTAAATTAAGTGTTTGAACGATAAGTCACTAAGTTCTTACAGGCCATTCAGCAAAAATACATCTCCCAGTGCGTAATGGTGCGCTACGTACAAATTCAGTAACATAGTACCTCTAATGTGTACACGAAGCAACGTAGCCTTACACAAAGCCTTTGTGCGCCATTTATCATAATTTTTCCCGCGTAACAGAGTTCAAAAGTCAAACAACATCGACTACTGGGAATTTCGTAATGGTTACAACCATTTTTATGACATTAAGGCATAGAGCTTTACTTACAAAAAAAACTGTCGCACAAACGAATTTCTCTGTCGATGTCACGTGACTTAATTGGTCAATATTGCTACAAGCGCGTGACATTTATATATTCATATTGCGGTCGAATAAGGTCTATAACAGGCATGTACCATCTTCTGGCGTACGCTATTTTCTTTAGCTACGCAACAGGTTAGCAAGCATCATTCTACGTGCATGTACTTTGCTGCTTGTGGCGCGCATGAGCTATGTAACTATGATGTTCTCTTTCCTCCAACAGCAAGTGATGCTTCGCTGTGTTCATCTTATCACAACCATGCCATCCGTCGGTTTGAGATCAGTTGTTCGTCATCGACCTTAAATAATGCAACGTGTTATGTTGATACCGAGTCGAACACCTGCAATGGAGGTAAATCATTATGAAGGGGCTTGATAGTATAGGGTACATTCATGTATGCTTGTATGAATGGGCGGCATGCATACATATATGGTGCATGCATGCATAGCGATTGACTTCATTATATTTCTAGCCTATCCGTTTTTCTTCGTCGATATCCTCGCCTATGTTGATGGCCCTCACACGGTTTTCATCATCGGAAGCGGATTTAATTATTCTTTTCGGTTCTGTGGAGGTTTGTTTAAATGCCACGCGCACGCGTTCCATGTCAGTGACACAAAACTATATACTTATTTTCTTGCATTCATGCAGTGAAGCCATTGGTCGTTCAGTGTCAAGAAACGACGGACTATTCCAAACTGGAACTGAAACTTGCTTGTCGTGTTAATAAGCAACGCTTCCAAGCTCAATGTGCCGTTGATGGTTCGCCATGGTCTACATGTGTGTTATTCAGCACGCGTAAGTGACCTCAACGTTTATTTACGCCCATGTTCCGCTCTTTAATAGGTTCGGCGAGGATTGCGTTAAATGAGTACAGCGCAGAGGCTCATACGTTGTTGATCGCCGTAATCGATGACGACGGCCTTACGTATAATCGCACGATTCAATTCAGAGGTGGTACACAACCCGGTACGTTTGCATGGGTATGTGGTCAACACACAGGCCACTGTGGATCGTAAACATCCGCTGATGATTGTGCATACAGTCTGAGTAATTATAGGTTTATACATACATGTTATTGTATCTGACTGGAAGTGGTCTGGCATGCATGTGCCCATTTGGTGTATAGGCATGTGGTACGCATAACTAGAAGAGACCAGCGGTGGACATGCACAGGTACTATACAAGGAATTTCACTCACAATCATCTTCAGGTCGTCTGATCGCGACGTTAATGAGCGGTGCATGGTCTCACTGCATGCACGGCGCGACAGTGTACCGTATGCAGCCTTGTATATTGCACCCATACTAATCGATACTCGTCTGCACTCGACACGTGGGCAGTTTTTCATACGTCACGAATGCGGCGCCTGTATACGTCTCAGAACGAACACTTCGCTTATACGTATGATATCGTGGTCTGCATATGGATTCAGTATATTCGTCATCACCTGTCTGCATACTTCAGATGAACGCGTGCAGACTCTGTACACGTCATGTATTCGAATCGTTTCAAATCCATTTTCTGTTCTGCATACTTGAAGGCTAGTGCTTAAACCCTGAACCACGCCAGCAATAATACGGCAAACTTTAATCAAATTACAGCTGAAATACAACTTGGTCAAAAAATAAACAGGTATAGTTCCAAGCTGGCGATCAAAGTCTCCATCACATCCTGCTGATGTAGTTAGAAGGGCACTCTCCGCCTAGCAGAGGCCTCCTGGAAGGCGAGCACGAGCCTCTACTACTCTCGCGGCGCTTGTCGACGGTTTCCTTACAAGCACACGCTAAAATATTACAGAGGTTATGCACAAAGAACTCAGCATTTACTTACTCTCTGACCGCGGTGGTAGCTAGCTTATGCTTTACAATGCTATCGTCGTCATCCCCTTGGTTGGCCATGCAGCGAAACGTTTTCATTTGGCCGTAGTACACCCTGGCGTCGGCTCAAGAGCTGTGGTCAGAAAGGAAAGTCATAGCATGCCTACTCTGTACCTGCGTTTCTTCTTTTGCCGGGGTTGGTCACTTCCACCATTTCAGTCTCGATGTACTCGCTTAAATATCTCCTGACCCTGAAGTTATTGGCACGCGCACATAATCCACATGCACATATGCAACGTACTATGCTCTTCGTAATGGCGTTCTATTGGTCGGCACTGTGCTGAATAGAACAAACATGACGTAAGCATGTAAACCTTTGTGACAACTAGAAACGCCGCCTAACTGCATCTACTGAATCACACACTTGTCCTGGTTTGACATAAGCAACACCTACAGTGTAAACACGCACAACTTACCAGCTTAAGTCCGTTTGGTATGCCTTTATAACCTCCGCCTGTCACCCGCGTTGTCCGAAACTCTTTATCTTGCACAGTTGCACCTCACTGATTCGTCAGCTATTTAGTGATCAAAATCAACAATCCAATTTCTCTTACGTTGGGAACGGCTCCATTAGTACTGTCTTCACAGATAGCCCAGTAGTCCAACTTTCCTTTCCTCCTATTTCGTTGGGAACTCAACCAAGTTGCCTATTTATGTTTCCTTTGCTCGATCGTGCGTCGTCACCTCCACTAATGACCAACACGTGCAAAACTTAAAACCGAGCATGCGCAGATAATGATATCAAAATTAATTACTCAAATAGGCCTACAGGCTACACCCGCTAGACACAGATGTAGGTATCAGAAGTTTACAATGATTATAGGGATCCAATAACTTACCTGTGAGTACGCGACTCGGTCGAGGTAATTATACCACACTCATATGAATGCGTTTTCATGGGTGTGGTTAAAACGGCCTATATTCCTATTTATTGCGCACTATCGTAATTTACGGGCTAAACTGCTGCTCGTGATATGCGATACGCACCCGATACTTAGCCCCATCTGCACACTGCACTGGACATTGACATATCTAGGGACGAGTATGCATATTGGTCCGCACACGTGCATGTCTGGATATGTATCTGCATACCATGGCGTGGGCAAACTCTGCATACGATACTATGTCACGCAGTGATGGCCTTGGCAGCTTGGACTTATGGCATCATGCAGTGTGACACATTCCCCGCAGTGCCACTGTATATATGTTGCGCCATGTTACCTCTGTGGTCTGTGTGTCATTTTGTGGTCCCTGGTGACCTGCTGCATGCAGGAGAAACATGACGCGTGCTGCTGACGCATCTCCTCCGCATGTACACATGTGACGTCACGGGTGAGTAGTAGAATGTATACAACAAAGTCCAATGTAGCGTATATAGGTAAGTAGTGGTTATAAAGTAAGCGACACTCGAATGCTGATGCAGCATTGTCACGCGGCAGGTGCAAGCAGTGTTGACTGGATGGTGGGTGGGAGGGGAGGGAATATAGCGCGTAATTTGGTCATTCCATCTTCAACTTCTTTCCTCCCATTAACTTTGTAGTCATACTCTTGCTCATGTAGATCATCTTTTGACGCTGACTCGCTACACGTGTAAACCTTATACACCCTTGGATGAACCAAACAATGACACTTGGAACCAAATTACGCGCTATATTTCGGTCCGGCCGGACCATTTCTGGTTGCTCATTTTGTGCGGACCGAAATATTCATGACACCTGTTTTAGTCCGCCGGACCAAAACAGGCATTTTAGGATAGAACCAAATCAACCGTGACGACAAACTGTGCAACCGGTCATGCACGGTGATTCACGGAAACTACTGACGCCTCTTTGGAAACCATGCAGCTTAGCTCTGCTTAGTCCATAGGCCTCTTCAGAGGGTGGCCTTGTATGGATATTCTAGTGTTTTACTAAATGGAAGGAGGCATTTCTTTTACTCTAGAACTATACACACGTATATAGCATTATAGCAACTCTTTAATTTTTTAGTTTATGCTGTTCAAGACATCATTCTGCAATGTTGATTTTGGTATATAGAACGAATTGTGTAAACTAAAGTGTATCTCTGTATGTGAATTTAGTTTTGGCCATGCCAATTTGCATTAGAAATCATTACCTCTGCTAGGGGCGCTTTCGATCATGTTTTCCCCTTTAACTCTTGGAACGCCAAGTGCGTATATGCACACAACCGTTACATCATTCATGCATGATTTAGATATTGCGTGCAAAAGTGTGTTGATCAGTCACAACTCTATGATGCATGCATATGCTTGCTGCACTTGTAACCTTATAAGTACATGTACAAAGTAATTATGTTTCCTCTCACACTGGCTAAAGAACCCCATTATTCAGATGATTTCACTTCACTTCACTAATGCATCACTTCAATACAGCAAGAACAGGAATGCGTAGCCCAGATCAGTGTAGTATATCATGCCTGTTCACTCCCCCCTTTTGCAAGTTAGCATTATGGGTTGTTGCAACAAAAGTTGCAGTGAGTTATAATGGACACACAGAATGTGCTTACACCAGGACCACATATTTGTATGACTATGGGGATACATGCATGTCAGTACTGCACTTGTATGCATATTCAAAGTGGTTTTGATCAACACAATATAACACACAGCACTGCATGATATGGTGAGGCAGATAATTCTCGTTTTGTGAGCATGCATGTTTATATGCACTTAGCGTTCGAAGAGTTAGAGGCAAGACAATGAATATCATGCTTGGTTATGAATGTACAAGCATATTTTGGCAGTCTGCTGTATGTGTTTAGGTCTACACAGCAGGGGTCTTCGTTAAAGCATGAGTTTGTATGTCGATTTGGAGTTTCGGATTCTGTCCACGCAGCTTCTAGCTTAAGCACGTCCTCAACTGATTAAACTATCTCTTTCATTAGTCACAGCTGGGTAGAGAAAAGAATGCACGCACTGCATAAACTGGTCTCTTATCAATTCAAGTCGCTGGACTGTGAACCACTTGGGATATGCTCTACAGGAGCATATTCATAGAGGTTTCCGTGTACCCCCTTCACGGCTGTTTGCGGCTGGACACTAGGGATGTAATTAGAACGATACCGTAAATGGATGTATAAACTAAAGCCGATCCTCATTATAAACATGCATCGCGCGAATCAAACAAACAACGTTATCCTGCCCATTTGAAGTCGAATGAGTGCAGAGAACCCTTCCACTATCTGTCTAGTCCTTATTATGCCATTTGCGCAATCCATACATAGCAATTCCTAAAAGCGCGCATCCTCTTTTTGCACTAATCATCACGCGTGACGTAGAAGGGGGTGCACTTCAGGTTTGTTCTACGGACGCCCTGCAAATTTTCAAAGAGGTTAGTATATAGCAACATGGAGAGAAATGAAATCACTATCTGAAAACATCAGTCTGCAATTGCCACTAGTTTTTTTCGCGCTACACTACGGCAGTGAGTCTTATGAATAATCTGTGCTTCGGTTGCATATAGGCTTGATGGATGACCACAGAGAGAAAGTTCAGCAGCACTGTAGAGTATGTGGGAGATTTCTAAAAGACAGAGGAGAGAAAAATAGACCATCATATGAGTGCAAAGTGTTTGCAAAGCATCTGCACAGTGTCTTTGGGTTTGACATTACCCATGATGTCCCAGACATTCACCCTCTGTTCTTTTGTTACCGGTGCAAGCTAGTCATCGACAAGTCTCTACATGCTGAACACCATCTTTCTCCATACAAATCGTCAACGACAGTCTATGTATGGCAAGCCCATAATGAAGAATGTTACAAGGTATTAATACATGTACACATGTATATGACCATGCAGCTAGCTTAAATCTCATATACACATATACATGCACATCCACCATCCAGATGTGCCATCCCAAAACAGGACCACTGAGAAAAACTAGACATCCCGGAGGTCGTTCCAAGGCCAATTCAATTATTGGCTACATTAAGGGAATTGCACCACCAAACTGCTTACCGGATGCCCCACTAGCAAGCCAATTGAATACAGTAATGGAACAGCTTCTTTGTTCAGTCTGCCTGGATGTCTTGTGCCAACCACTAGAGCTCCCATGTAGAGCACTAGTGTGCACCATGTGCACTGTGCAGCTGTTCAGGGCATTTAACTGTAATGATGTTAAATGTCCCTGCTGTTATTCTGAAACACCTGTAATCCCATCAGAATTAAAGCCAGCCCCGCCCTTAGTCCAGGCATTGCTAAGTAATGTAATGGTCCATTGCATTACTTGCACAAGGGACATGCGGGCTTGTGAGTACAATACACATGAGTGTAGTGTTTCACCTACACGAACTGAAGTGCAGATGGCCTCTCAGGTGTTGACACGGCTGGCTGACACTAGTCCTGACAAGATATTTTCAATGCCTACAAAAGGAACAGTAAGTTCAATGACTTGTGCTCAACAACTTGTACTATAATACATGAAACTTCTTGGGAGAACAAGGGGCCGAATCTATACATGCTAAGTTCAATACTTTACAACGGACATACCAGGCCATACCCGACAAGACACAAAGATTGATGTCTATAGTTAAAGAACACCTATTATCAATTGCACCACACAACATCCCCAGCCATGCAAAAGACAAAAACACGGTCCACTCTAAAACTATTCTATACGTGCTATAACGTGCATCTCACATGAATGTTACTCTACCGCGTGAGTAATCGACAACTTTATTCCATTCTAGCAGCGTCAAAAAAACTAGTGGCAACAGAGACACAATGGAAATAGTAAGAACAACTTGTCGCCTTCAGTTTTCCGCTTTTTTTTCGGTCTCAAAATTTGCTCTTGGGGGAGAAAGAACCCGCCGTAGTGAAGACGTCCTTCGATATGTGCCCGCTTTCGAACGCTATAGCTAAAAGTATCGAAAAGCCTAA
This sequence comes from Ephydatia muelleri, assembly GCA_013339895.1. Taxonomy (NCBI): domain Eukaryota; kingdom Metazoa; phylum Porifera; class Demospongiae; order Spongillida; family Spongillidae; genus Ephydatia; species Ephydatia muelleri. The sequence continues at coordinate 16,826,033 of JABACO010000002.1, forward strand.
ATCATGTGACTTAGGCTTTAAATAGAAAAGTAGTGCTACTATTGTTTTGTGTCTTTAAAATGGCGATTGTACTTGTTTTGTTCGTGCTTGCTCGAGTGCAAATTGGGGTCTAGGTTGTCAAGGTGTTGCTAGGGCATTACATAATTATTTCAATATTTTGGGGGAGGAGGCCTAATGTCCAAGATTTCAATGTAAGCAAACAGCCGTGCCTTCCCTCCCTTTAATTAATATACTACAATTAATAATTAATAAACTTAATTTTCATATGTGTTTTAAATACTCTTTACGCGGCACCACCGCAATTTAATTTTTACATTGTATATCTAAGTCAGTCACGATCTCTTGCGTCAGTCAGGCACATTAATGGCTAAAAGGTGTGGGCAGACACCATTGTCAGCGTTTTGCTTTGCTAACCCAAGGTCTCGGACCAGTTCTTCTAAACGAATGAGAGCCGTTACATCGGTGTACCGATATAGGCTTACCTTCCACGTCAAGTCCGCCAGCACAACACGAGGAACAATCTTTCTGTTCTTTAATCTACCAGCAGAAAATATCTCCTATACACAAATAGTTGAACCATTCTGAATCTCCTATCATTGAGGAAGTTCAAACCAGCAAACTGAACCGGCCTTAATTAAGTAGTCCTTGTGCAGCATCAGAAAGTACCTCAGAGAAAGAAGTTGGTTTGCCATCATTATTAGTGGAGAATGATCTGCGAAAGTACAATGCAGATGCTGTTAGATTATTATCAGATGAAGAAAGGAACTGGTTTTTGAATATTGCATTTAAACCTGGCATTGCCTGTATACTTTTCCATCCAAAGTAGAATTCGAATATACAAAATCTACAGCTTTTCAGCACAGGTGGATTAAAACCTTCCCCTGGCTTGTATATTCAATAAGCTGCAATGGTGGCTTTTGTGTGCATTTTTAAAGAATAGATCCAATGCTGGACAGCTTGTTACAAGCCCAATGATAAACTTCACTCTTGCTAAAGATACATTGTTGTGCCACAAAACTGCTATGGAAGATGCCACCACATTTTTTGGCTTAATGAATGAGAATGTACTACAACATCTTGAAAAGGAGGCAATAGCAAAGGTTTAAAAAAATACTGAAATCCATTTTAAAAGCTATAATATTCTGTGGGAGGCAAAATGTCGCACTCCGAGGTCATTGTGAATACTTCAATACTGCAGAACATGCTAGTACCACCACTTACAATCGTGGAAACTTTTAGCACTTCTGAATTTCAGAATTGATTCAGGTAATGCAATCTTATTTTTATTGGCATCCAAAAATGCCCAGTATCCTGCACCAAGTCAATATCCAGAATGATTTCCAACAGCAAATCATACAGGAGGTGAAAAAAAGGAAAGATTCTTCTTTGTCTGTGTAGATGAGGCCACACATGTAATGAACAAAGACCTATTATCTCTTGTGCTTAGGTTTGTTGATGTTGCATGCTCTGTTCGAGAGCAATTCATTTCCTTCATGTTATGTGGTTTGAGCACAACGGGTGTTGCTGTAGCGAATACAATAACTTCTGTACTCCAGAAGTTAGGTCTGGATGTAAGGTATTTACGTGGACAAGGTTATGATGGCTCTGGGAATATGGCAGGAAAGTGTAAGATGCTGCAGCAATAATCCAACGTGATTACCCAAAGGCAATATATGTTCATTACGCTTCATGAACCTCTGCATTGTTGCAGCTTATGGGTTACCAGCTGTTAGGAACGTGCACGGAATACTGCAAGAGATATGCTTATTTCTTTCCAAAGCGACAGGCTGAACTTGAAAAGCACATCATAGCAAGCTGCTGTAGACCTTTGCTGCAAGACACGATGGGTGGCAAGAATGGCAGCATATGAGACATTTAGTGAACTTTGCCATAGTTTCGAAGCAATCAGCACTGAAGATGGCTGGAATGCAGTCTCAAAACACTACATCACTTTTAGCTGTAGGGTGTGTAACCTTTCAAAATGTAATCGATTTAGGTTTATAGCAACTTGCAAATTGGTTATTAGAAACATACAATGGATCACCTGTTCTCGCCAAGTTCGAAGGGCAAGCGTGACAGCCAGTAATCCAGAGGAATATTACAGAAGGGTGATAACTGCTCTATTCTTAGATGAAGTAATTACTGTGACCACATTTTCAAAAAGAAGGCAATTCAAGGGATGTCCATTGTTCCATCAGTGCTGATTACGAAATTGAGGTGCATCTAACAGTTATGCATAATTGTCGAAAGGTCTGGCAGAACTTTATGATTTACCATCTCCTTTTTATCTTGAACATGAAGTGTATTTATGGCACACAAATTGGAGTAACTGTTCAGATAAAATTCCTCCCACGCCATCAGAAGCTCTACTACATGCAATGAAATGATGTTTCACAATCTTAATTGTTTATTTCGCATCATGTGCATCCTTCCAGTCACGTCATGTGAATGCGAGAGAGTATAAGCGTACTTAGACGCTTGAAAACGTACCTTCGTGCCTAGATAGGAGAGGAAAGGCTGATAGATTAGTATTCATGCACATACATACACTATGCCATTGATCTAAGCCTGGAAGAAATAATAAACTCATTTGCTACGCCGCGAATGGTTTTGAACCTATTAGACTGAACAGTGAGCGCGTGTACATGAATACCTTGTATAAGCGCAAGCGATTTATATGTTATGATTATTAATATATGATGTAAATAACCCCCTATGAAATCCTAGGTACGCGCCTGCTCTATTCGTCAACATGCATGTGCAAATGGCTGACATATACTGGGTGTTCCTAAATGAAGACAAAGGTTCTAAATGGGAATAACGTTCAATGAGATTTCCAAATTAACATGCTGCCAAATGTTTGTAATTTTTGCATTGTAATTTTGTTATTGTACCCAGAATCGATCAATTGATGATTGTGTAACCTACACACAGGCTAAGAATGCTTGGCCCCATGCATGTACCACAGACAGGCTAACAAAACATTGCTCTGACCTTCTGAATGACTATAAGATGCATACACACAACTTGGAATACAGAGGCACATACAACTAACCATGCAGAGGGACACACAATTAATAATACATAACACACACACACACAAACACACACACACACACACACACATACGCACACATGCATGCATACATACACACATGTACATACATACACACATACACTCATACATACATAATAATAATTATCGCCATCGCATTACACATGTGCAACATGTTTGGAGGAAGAAATGGTGAAGTGAGAGCTAGTTTGAATTAAAAAAAAGATTTTAGGGTTTAATTTGGTGTTGACATCTGACTTGGACCAATTGTGATACTTCTATCTTAATACCTTTGATGGACTTAAATGATAAAAGGACAGCCTGGTATGGGACATGAGGTAGAAATCACAGTATAGATATATTATGGTCGTTCATAGTAGCCAGGTTGGGTGTGCCGCATCATATGTATGAATTTTGATGCTCTTCTCTAATTCTGATGTAAATGTACATCCCCTGACCTGGACAAGAAATAAATTTTTGACCAGCAAGTGATGAACTGATGAACAGACTGTTTGAGCTATGTTTCTGTGTGTGGCATGTGCAAGTATCGGTCACTTGTGAAGCATTTATTGCAAATTATGCACTTTCTTTTCGATGGTGTGGACAAACCCTTTTGGCATGCACTTGCATTTGTTATTAAGAGACTCATCAACTGCTTTGGCACTCTCACTGAGCACTTCTCTTCCTGGACAATGCTAAAATATGCCAGTCAGGTTGGATCAGGAAAGCTTGCAGGTTTTTAGATACACAGTCCAATCAGCAAAGCTTTGGCTTGTGTTGTGGGCGTTTGCCAGATGTTAGTTCGCCAAATATAATCATCTTTGGAAGACTGCGGTCTTTCATTCGCCAAAGATGGCCCAGCCATCTCAACCTAGACTGGCTAATGAGAGTGGAAGCTCTAATGGACTGAAACCGACTAAGAATAGATACGTTGGAGATGATGATGAAAAGGATTAATGTTGAGCGCTTGACGAAGACAAGCCATATGAAATGCGTTGATTCGATGAAGATTATAGGCAATAGTGGACCAAGTCTCTGTACCATAAGCAATGCTATTAAGACTGTGGCACTGTAGTTTAGTTGTGATGGATTGGAGTTTTCCCACACCTTATTCTTTAGGTAACTAAACAGTGAAGCACCCTTGGCAATGCAAGCATTTATTTCAGAGGATAAAGATGAATCTGATGACAATATACCTGAAGGAAGAAACTGATTATTTCCTTGGATCTGGATAACAGGATGGAGATTGGATCATTACTTTCATTTTATCTGTGCTCACACTCAGACCCCAGTCTTGAACAACAGTAGAAATGCAATTGATAAAATCCTGTAGTGAAACATCATCATGGCAGCTTGCCATGACATCATCAGCAAATCTAAGATCACATATTGAAACTGACATCGGAAGCCTCACCACAGACCATCTAAAAATCTTTCCATCCATCTTGTATCTGAGTTCAACACTGCCATCAAATTACTTCAAAGCATTATTGAAATATAGGTTGAAAAGAAAGGGTGCTAAAACACAACCTTATTTTAGCCCATTTGAGGCTGAGGAGTCCGATTTATATAAGTACTGAAGCCTCCATTCCAAAATGCAGTGGTTTAATCATGTTAACCATTTTAGGAGGAAATCCCACTTTTTTTTAAGAAGCAAGCACCATAATGCATCCCTCGGAACAGAATCATATGCTTTTTTGTAGTCAAAAATGTGCAAGAAAAGTTGACAGCTTTATTCTCGAGGACAGTGTCCAGTAAAATCACCCTGGTTATAACTTTGCATGGCAGAGAGAATAGTGCCGAAAGTATACATTATTGTTTCTGTGGTATGTACTTTTAAAAGCATGTGTTCAGTATTACATGAGGATGATGTGTGCATGGAAGGAGTCATCATTGCAATGGTGATTTGTAATTGTTCATTGCTCCTTAGATACCACCCTACTCATTGTCACCATAGCTGAAGCTGTTGGGGCAGGAGTGGCATTCATCATTGGAATGGTCTTAATCTCAACATGCGTGTGCTATGGTTTCAAAAAAAGGAAAGAAAATACGAAACAAGCTGCTTCTGTCACCAGTGTTGCTTACAGGAATACCATGCACATGGGAACTGAGAGTGATCAGAAATTGGCAGAAATTGCCATTTGTGATAATATATGTTATGAGCATGTAAACAGAGATGTCATCCTCTGTGAAAATGAGTCTTATGGACGTGTTTTGAGAGAGGAAAGCAAGGAGAAATAATGTTTGCACTTTTGCTAGAAAGCCATATATTTTACATGCATATGCTGACTATTTGTATGTTTTTTGTGAACCACTCACCTCCTCACCTCACATGTTGATGCAATATGACCTAAACACACTTATCAAGGGGTAAGAGAGTTGTTAGATACTTTCACTAGCTGAGTTATACCTATGGGTTACATAATACCCTGATCTTCCCTAAACACACTATGCCCGAGGGGGGGGGGGGGGGGGGGGGGGGGGGGTTCATATATTTCCTCTCCTATGTAAAGAGTCACAAATTGCTTCAGTAAAGGTTTGGAGCTTCATAATGATGCTTGACATACCTGCCTATCTTCGCTTGCTTTTACACGGGTCATCACAGCTTTGCCTTTGCTACTCAATGATGCTTCAAAGTGTTGGTGAATGAAGAAACGTCTGGTCTCATGTGCCTAATATCAAATACATAGATGAACAAATCTGAACCAGAAACATTAAAATGAACATTGTAACCAAGCATACATGCAACATTAATGTCTTTCATTATGTCTCATTATGGCATTGAAGGTCACATGCTTAAAAAAAAAACAGGAGCAATATGTCATTCACAGAAATGGATTTATGAATTTATGGAGAGTGCAGTCAAACAGTTGTCCAAGCATAAGTACCACAATCAGGGTTGTTACAGTAACAGCATGCATATCGCTAATTATTCACCTTAGCATTTACAGTGTACAGTATTACTGCTTTGCATTCATGACGTTAGAAAGCTAGGCTAGAATCAATGAAATTCATTTGAAACATACATGCATCTGACACTTGAATTGAAACCCAATCTGTACAATACAAAAATCGGTAGAATCATTAAGCACTAAAAGGACCCAAAATACTTCCTGCAGTTATTAGTTGCAGCATAATAGTTTTTCTCAACTTCATTGGTATCACATCAACATAGGAAATCAGCCTTTTGTTAAGAAAGGCTGAAAACCTGTATATTAACCCAGCAAGAACTTATGACATAAAAATGTATGGAAGTTGACTATTCAATTAACTACCTACTTGCTATTCAATTTTTGCCTCTTCATTTATATGTTACCATTACATTGAACATTTCGGTTCAGGAAAACAAAATATAGTTTCCCATAGACATGTACACATAATCAATTCTTTTCTGATGTAATTACTGTACTCCACTGTTTGTCAAAATATACTCTTAACGAAAAATTGAGTTGCCACCCTAAGTTGCAGCACATTGATACATGTTTTCATGCCATTTGCTTTTTCCAGTACATGTACTTTTCTGATTTGGAGAGCTTTGAACAATATCATGTTAGGTCATCGGTGCCATCTTGACCATTATTCTTCGACGCATGTACAAAAATTCATATAATTAGGGTTTTCATGTTTCATATGGATTTTCTGTGGGAAATGGGATTATGTTATCCAGATCATCAAGGTTTGTGTATGACTTCAGCCCTCTTCCTCAAGGTTCCTAAGTCACTTTTAGTACCGTAGTTGAGGTACTCCTGTCACCATTAATCTCACAAACTATCTACGTTACCACATGCCATGTACATTAGGCGATATACGTTCTTCAATTACTAGTTGGGAGTGAACAAGTGCTTTGGCTGAGGATGCAGAAATAACAATGAGCATTTGTTCTTCTTTGGCTGTCTTGCATACCATAAAACGAGGAGGAAAAACAACAAACAGCTGTGCTTACATGCTGCAATATGGAAAGTCAGCTTATTTTTCTGTCCGAGTACAATGGCGTCTTGCAAGAGTTGCTAGACTGAGTTGGCCTTTGGCGGCGAGGGTTAATGTCCTTTTGCTGCAGTGATTTGAATGGAGCACTCTGATATGCATGAATGGTTATGATGACACACATACAAGCGTACTTCAAATATGTTTACCTGCACACGTGTAGTCTTAAAAATCATGTGGCCATCGTCCAATCAGATTTACAGCTGGTACTACTTCTGTCTCTCCTCCCTCTCCCTCATCTCCCTCCTCCCGTCTCTCCCCTCCCTTCAACCAGAGAACCTCTTTAAGCCAGTACCAAGGGACTGAATGAAGTCATCTTCTATGACAAGCTCTTCAATTGCACTGGGGAGCTCCATGACGACATACAGAAATTGAAAGACCTGGTGCCCAGGCTCATTGGATGCGAGAAGATACATGACAGAGCTGACCACCTGCATATCCTGTTATTAATAAGTGGGTGTGGCTCCCTGGGAAATTACTAACCTGGTGAACTGCTCAGAAATTAAACCAGGCTGTAATGCCTTTGGTGTGGCCTATTGAGGTGTGTCCACTGGTGGGTGTGGTTTATATATGAATGGTAACGGACTATTTTAACTCGTATGTCTCGAGGTTTTGGGAGGGGCTTCGGGTATCATTGCATATGTTCATTTTTCAATTTGTGGAGGGGAGGGTCTGGGGACTGCACCATCTCATGTGGTGGCCTGGGGTGACTGCACCTTTTCATGTGGTGGCCTGGGGACTGCACCATCTCAGGCAAGCTGTTCAGCGTGTTCATGCATTGTGGATTAAGGACAATGTGGAATGTGTGTTTACTGAATACATCAATACCATGGCACCAAGTACCGCCCCCTTCCTTGACCCGGGCCCCACAAAGATAAGTTCCTCAAACTGGAGGACATCACACATCAATTCAAATGACCGTCAAGATTGGCAAGCGTGTGTGGGATGATTATGCAGAGCAAGATAAGGTCGAGAGGGAGAGAATGAAGTACCCTGACCAGGAGGTGATTGGATTTAGAATCATTGCGATTGAGGGTGAGTTATCCTCCACCACAACCATCCATCATACCACCTCATACAACCACCTTGCCCCAGCCCCCTATACCACCACCATTCCATCATTTCCCCCGGCAGACCACCACCAGGCCAGCAGCACCCGCAGACCACCACCAGGGCCAGCCGCACCCGCAGATCCAGCACCAGGCCCGCAGCACCCGCAGTCCAGCACCAGGCCAGCAGCACCCGCAGGCCAGCACCAGGCCAGCAGCACCCGCAGACCACCACCAGGCCAGCAGCACCGCAGACCAGCACCAGGCCACCAGCACCCGCGACCACCACAGGCCAGCAGCACCCGCAGACCACCACCAGGCAGCAGCACCGCAGACAGCACCAGGCCAGCAGCACCCGCAGACACCACCAGGCCACCAGCACCCGCAGACCACCCAGAGCACAGCACCGCAGACCACCACCAGGCCAGCAGCACCCCAGACCACAACCAGGCCAGCAGCACCGCAGACCACCACCAGGCAGCAGCACCGCAGACCAGCACCAGGCCACCAGCACCCGCACACCACCACAGGCCAGCAGCACCCGCAGACCACCACACCAGGCCAGCAGCACCGCAGACCACCACCAGGCAGGCAAGCCCCGAGACCACACAGGCCACCAGCACCCGCAGACCAAAAATAGTCCATCAACCTCATACCACCACCATTCCATCATACCTCACAAACCATTCCATCACACCCTCATACCACCACATTCCACCATCACCCTCATACCACCACCATTCCATCATCACCCTCATACCACCATTCCATCATCACCCTCATACCATCACCATTCACATCCCATACCACCACTATTCCATCATCACCCTCATACCACCACCTCCTCATCAACTCTCATATCACCACCATTCCATCATCACCTCATACCACCACCATTCCATCATCACCCTCATACCACCACCATTCCACCATCACCCTCATGCTATCACCATCTCATCTTGTCATCAACACACCTTGCATTAGTTTCAGACAGTAAGGTTAATACCATGGCAACACCATGGCAACACCATGGCAACAGTACCTTTACTTCTGGCAGAAGGCCTGAAGTACTGTCAATGGAGGTGCCCCCCCCCCCCCCCCCCCCCCTGATCACATGACCATCTGGCCCCTCCCTTTATAGATATGGGGAGGAGGCATGGGCCATGGGGCGTCGTCATTGTGATAGGGTGAAAGTAAATGAGAAGGGGGTTGGGCCTCAAGGAGGGTGGCCACTCTGGATGGTTGTCATGACAGCATAGAGAGCCTCCAGGGACATTAGATGGACAGAAATGAGGTTGGAAGGTACCTGAAAAGCATTCTGTATGTGTGTGGTGTGTGTGTACATGGATGTATACACACAGGTCATGTAAATAAAGCAATCATCCATGGAGCCATTAAAATTTGTTTAGTGACAGAACTCAAAGATTAATCAACATGATTAATTTAATTAACACACGGCTTATTAAATCTACATCACGGTTGCTGTGGTTACCATTACTGCACTTTGGTGAGTTTTTCAAACACATTGCATGTACAACTTACATTCAAAATTGACAAAAAATCTCAGCTGCAAAGTGTTGAACATGGCAGAACTGAAAGTGACGGGGAGGAGGAAGAAGAGGATGGGGAGGAGGAAGAAGAGGGTGGGGAGGAGGATGGTGTACAGGGATTATGAAGCAGACAAGCCACCCAGAGGTGTCACGGTTCATCGAACATTTCAGGTTTTCAGAGGAGATAGATCAGAATATCAGAAATGTCTGAAATCATTAGAACAATGAACACACACACACACACACATACATACACACATTCAACCACAACACCTCAAATTGCAACTTGAGGTTTCACATATATTAATTGTATCTGCCATAGATGAACAGAATGTAGCAGTTCTTGAGTGCTCTACTGAATATCGCAAAGCTGTCATGTTGGAGAAGCTGGTGGAAAGAAAGGCACCACATGGAGCACCATAGCAACACATGGAGCACCATGGCAACACATGGAGCACCATGGCAACACAGGTGCCTGAGGGGAAACACCATGGCAATACACATAGGCTCCTACCCCTCCACCCTCCAACCTGTTAACGTACAGTACACTGGTTTCTGCACACACACATGCACACACACATGCACACACATGCACATGCACATACACATGCACACACATGCACATGCACATACACATGCACACACATGTAAACACATGCACACACACATGTGCACACATGCACATACACATGCACACACATGCACATGTGCACACACACATGTAAACACACATGTATACACTTGCACACACATGCACACACACCACACACACATGCACACACACATATGTGCACACACACATGCACACACACATATGTGCACACACACATGCACACACACATATGTGCACACACACATGCACATACACACATGTACACACACACATGCACACACACTTGCACACACACATATCAAACATACTAGGGACAGGATTGGTCTCGGGACAGATTCTGAAACTACCTGAGCTATTGTCGGTTTGATCACATTGAGTCATGCATTAATATGGACCACACCCCCAGGTGGTACAGGGAACAGAAGAAGCCCCACCCTTAGTGGGTGTGGTCACACAGCACCGGGATAACTACTCCTACCTGGATGAAGGAAGTCCTCAACCTAGAGAAAGGGACAGAGACCAGTACGAGATACACACACACACACACACACACACACACATGCACACACACATACCACACACACACACACACACACCCCTCCACCAAGCTTTGCTTTGTGAATACAGCCAAACAATCCATCTGTTTTTCCTCCATCAGAATGTTGCCATGCCGATGAGCCAGTGAATATAGAGTATGTTGGGACGTACTTTGTGGTTCATCCCAATAAGTGTAGGCCATAGAGCTAGGGGGTTGTAATTAGAATGAAATACATCACGAACATAGCCACCTAGCCCAAAATCATAAACACATAAGGAGGAGGGAGGGGAGGAGGGAGGGGAGGAGTTAGGTATAAACTGCCCACTCAGTACCACCTGAAGGAACATTGATTGATACCATTCACCTTCATACACAATAACTAACTGTTCCTATAGTTATGTTACTATGGCGTATTAACCACACCCACTCCAGTCAGCTCTAACTACATACATGAACGCTTCACACAGCCATGCACCACTTCTGGTGCAGTACTGTGGTCCACCCATGACATAATTCATGTTGTTTAGTATGCACACCTTAGAAGGACTAGCTGATGTTTGCATAATTGATCATGCATACCACTCTGACATCAGTGGAACTAATGGCATCCTTCATCATGTCTGCATCTTATTAGAATACTAACCCTGTGATGTGTATTATGTGGTTCTGGTTCCTGGGGTACCCATACCTGTCGGCAGCTTGGGTATCTGCATTCTAAAATTCTCTTGGATTTCTCCGTATATCATAGTAAAAATGTGGTTTCATGATTTTGAGATGTAATGAAGTGTACTAAACTCAAAAGCCAGTGTTACTATGATATACAGAGAAATCCTATAAATAGCACTTCAGTTATTAGTATTTCATATGTTAATACCACAATGCTGAAAAAAAAAACACCTTAAATCATATATGTATAGCCCTGGAACCTCTCACTGACATTAAACCACATCTGCTTCTAACTTAGTATGTTGGTTAGAGTACAATCAATGAATAAGCATTAGGAGTGTGTTCCAAGTATGTGTGTGTCATTTATTCTGGAAGTGTAAAGTTCCCCCATAATGTAATGAAATTATGGATGTATCCATAATCTCATTACATTACATGGGAACTTACTAAGTCAGAAGAACATAATAAGTTAATACCAAGACCAATACCAACTATTAACACTACGACATCTAGGTATACCTATACCGTGGTTGCCATGGTTACTAAGACATACCTCGGACAACACTTTGGTGATTTTTTCAAACACATTAAGTTCTTCCCTTCCTATGGGTTTGTCACACAAGTGATGTGCATATGTGTGTGACATACAATTAGACTGTTGGAGTCGGAGAGCAGTCAGTATTGGAGAAGAGACCTTTACTGAGCTTAATAGGGGGAGAGGGCTGTTCGATCTTTTCACAGTCTGCATGTCTACTCTAGATGATTATATCAACTGTAGTCTTGGTGTGGTATATCAACTTTACCATGGGTGGCTGACCTTACAATTGCTGCTACTGGCCCCTCCCTCCCTCCCTCCTCCCTCCCTCCCTCCCTCCCTCCCTCCTCCCTCCCTCCCTCCCTCCCTCCCTCCCTCCTCCCTCCCTCCCTCCCTCCCTCCCTCCTCCCTCCCTCCCTCCCTCCCTCTCCATATTTCCCGTACAAAACAGCCCTTACAATATACAATTTTATGCGATCTCCCAACTTCTCTCTGCCCAATGACGCAATTTGAAAATATTTCGACTTAACCCTTGAACTGCTATAGGCCACTAAAGTGGCCGCGCCAAGCGGGATAGTATTTGTTTGACACGTATGCCATTGTGTATAACCAATCCCATTACGAATTGCTGTCTGCTGTACCATGCATAGTTGCAGAAACATGCAGAGCTCTAGTGTATTTGAATATTATTACATGAAAATTTCCCTCCAGACCTGCAAGATTATTACAGCTGCTATTTCTATTATTATTCATGAATACATACATGTACAATGCACACACATTATTGCTATCCTATTTATTTTAATGAATCTACAGTTCTACTTACAAACACATCTAATCGACCTACAGTTCCACTAACCTTGTGGTTTCTAAACCCAGCCACCATGAAATAACTGCGGAATTCACTAGGATCAAAATGCATGCCAGGTTCACCTGAAGGAAGGACTGAGACCCAAGAAGTGGCCAAAGAAGCAGAGGCAGAGAGGAGGCGAGCTTTGTTTGCTGGAGAAGATAAGTCATACAAATTGCTAAAAGACAAACTACCCAGCATATGGGAGAGAGATCTCCGCGAGGGAGGAGACTGAATGGCAGATTCTGGAAAGATGGCATCTGAAGAAGAGACTAAGCTGTTGAAGAGATTAACTGCTTCATCAGGTGATGGTTATCTGTGGTGGCAAAGCCAGATGAACAAAAAGATGCAATAAATTCAGCACTTGAGTGGTGAGAGAGAGAGCAAAGGCCCAAACCCCCGAACCTTAGGCTTAGTTGAGATTGGCACCACGCAGCCTCAGAGAGATCTATAGAGAAGCACTTCGAAAAGCAACTTCTAACATCGGAGTCCATTATCTTCAAAGAATCAGCAGCCACACTTGGGGGGGTTGACGTGGCTAGGTGCACTATCTTACAAAAGCCACTGCATAGATGCAACATGTTAAAAGCCACCTGAGGATCTATATTCCAGCTTAGAAAGCAACTTTGTAAACTCAACACGTTTTGCGGCAAAGAACCCAGTGCAGTACAGGTAGTCACCAATGAGAGTACCAAGAATATCCAGGTGTGGTACATGTGAAGCTTTCATGACGTGAGGAAACATGGAAATATCACTATGGCTGAACAGTTCGCATTTGGACAAATTGATGAAAATGCCCTATGATGGACCAAGGTCTTCAATTATGGAGAGGGCATGGAGAACAGCATGTTTGGGGCCAGCCAAGCACCCCATCATCCAAGTACCAGGCCTGTAGGATGAGACGAAGGCAGTCATCATCCGCATCAATAGCAGCAATCACCTTGTGCAGAACCAAAGAAAAGAACAAAGGGCCTAATGGATCTCCCTGCTGCACACCTGATTCAGAAGTGAGATGACCTTCATGTAGGGGGTGCCACAGATAAGACTGTGAACCATAGCACCAACTTGCCCAAGGAAGGAGCTCTGGAAAAAACAAAGAACATTCTGAGAGAAGAGCCTGCCTGGAGATGAGGTTGAAGGCATTCCTCATGTCCGTTTTCAGAACGACAAAGTCTTCATCACCCCATTGTTCTTCAATGCACTTTCTAAGACCATGCACTACTTTTTCAGTGCCATGTGGACAAGCTACACCCAACTGAAGGGGCTAAAAAAGCTAGAAGCTTTATCTTTAACCAATGAGCACATGCACTTTCCTGTAAGCTTCCCCTACTGCAATAGGCCTAACGTCAGGTGGAGAGCCATGTCTAAGCAGTGAGGCTTCCACCAGCTAAAAATCTGGCAACTGACAACGGAGCCTTGCCTGCTGCAAGGAGGTTAACAACGTCTCTCAGGGTTGTGCTGATGGGAATTGGCAGAGGAATTCGAGCCGCATCAATTAGATGTTGTACCCTGAGGCCTGAGGGGCCAGCAGCAGTGTCCTTTGGGAAGGAAAAAAGAATGGGTAAAAGGTTGAAATTGGTGCCTAGAGAGAGTGGAGTGCTAGGAGCCTGGCGTAAGGTGGGGGAGAGCTAGGGTGTTTTGATTTGAGCAGCTCCCAGGTAGCATTATTGAGAGGAGCAAGTCCATCAGACAGGAGTATTATTACTATTATTATATTCAAATACACTAGAGATTTGCACATGCAGCTCTGGTTCAGTGATTAGGCCAAACAATCGTATTTAGTATTATGATTGTGAAATTTTCATGCAACATATACACTATGTATGGTACTGCCAATGACAATAAAGGTAATGTATGGATCGGACAATAAGATAGCCTTGCAAGAGCAAGGAATTTTGCAATCTGAATGACGTGAATATCAGCTATATATACGATTAATTGTCAACGTCTATCACGATCAGCCTACCTTAGCAGATCAACGGTTAAAATGCAAGCGATATGTTTCTTTAAACGGCTTCCTATTTACACAGAGAAGACTGGGCGAATAACAAACACAAAAAGTATTGTAAACAGAGTAGTATTACATTCACCAGTAACAACAACAATGACCCACCTATATATGTACCGTTAGATACGGTCACACATCGATCGTTATGAAGCCCTACTCTTTCCAGTGCGCTCTCTTCGCCGTACTAAACGCCGTCTCTGGAGTGCAGTCCGATCAGTGCGGTGTGAACTTACTCCAATTGGCTATCGACGTACAAGACGTCTCTGCAGTGATACTAGAAGGTGCCGCCACCGTGACGTACACTGTGTTCGAAAAGGAGCTGGGGCCGCCTCCCCCCGAACTGGGAATCGTCATACCGCCTCCTCGTAACGTATCCTTCCAGTCTCCTGACAGCATGCCTATTGCGCCTTCATCCGTGTTTTCCGATATTTCAACGGTTCCAAAGTCATCCCCGACCCTTATCGCCAACGTCAACACACTGCTACTGGAATTCGCCTATTCTCCAGATGGTCCGGAGTGCCCAGACGTATCGGCGACTGGTTCTCCTCTGAACATCAGATTCGTCTTCGAGACACTAAGCAAGGCACTGAATATCACGATTTCGAAACTTCAGTACAATGAATTTTCATCGGCAATCATAGAAATTGCGGAAGAGTATCTAAAAGCTTGCAAGGCAACAACTCGTACCAGTACGACAATTTACACCTTGTATGATCAACTTATCGAAGTCCGTCAGTCAAGCGCCAGCTCGAACAAGGCCAACCTATTGCGAAGCATACTTGCAAAGACTTTGTGCTCTCACACAAGAAACAAGCGACAAAGCGTCAACAATCCAACGAGCACGGATTTCTTCCGCTTGATCACTCATTTGGAAGCCAGGGATATATTTAGCTTTTATTTTCAAAGCCTGAGTAAAAAACATAATGCACTACCTACTCTCGCATTTGTCGTAGACACAACTTTAAGTATGTCAGCTGCTATCGCAGGGGTGAAAGAAGCAATAAAGAGCATCATTGCGCTTGAACAACAAAACCCATTCTTCTACATATTGACACCTTTCAATGATTACGATAGGGATGCAAGATATCAAAATTTGCCAAGTAAGTCGTGCCAATATACGCGCAATGCTGTCACGCACTTTTCGACCTTGAACTGACTAGATTACGGACCAAACTACATTGCGACTACAAGGAGCGATGTTGGAGACCCTTATCGGGAACTAAAGAATCTGTATTCGGTAGTGAGTAACCTAACAGCCGATTCCGGCGGTGATGAGCCTGAGTACTGCATGGGGGGAATCCTTGAAGCGTTGCGGGCGAGTCGTACAGGGATAAGCGATAATGGAATAAGCTACAATATAAATTTCTACAGCGAGGCATTACAGATGATAGTGATAACTGATGCGACTGCAAAGGATGCTTCTCTCTTGAGCAATGTTATGGAAAAAGTTTCTTCGATAGGTGTGAAGGTTCATTTTATACTGGCTTCGGAGAGTGTTTTATCATACTCTCCTTACCAAAGTATAGCCAATATTAGTGGTGGTTTGGTGTTAACCTCTACTTTCGAGATCAGCAAAGTGATACAAACTCTAGCATCGTTCGCATCTCAGTTGACAGGCATTACGCCAGTAATAAATAACGCAATTCTAAGAAATAAGAGATCCGCGGAAAATTGCTACACTTTTGGCGTATCATTATTTACCTCCCAAATCAGTGCCCTTTTTATGCAAAATATATCATTGACATACCCTAATGGCACAACCACGCAAATACCAGGACCAAACACTTTTACCGTCAACTCTCCTGACGCTGGACGATGGAATGTGTGTTCCGCAGGCCAAGTTTACTACAGTACTCCAACGGTTGTTCACTTTGCTGTTACTTTCCTTGATTCCAAGTTTTCCATTTCTGAATATCTTCCTAATGTTTGTAAGTCGGCAAATTCAAAATTAGTTTTGCATGCATTATATATATTATGCAACATATATGAGACGTTCCACGTGATTTTGACTTGTAAAATATGGGACAGTTTCCGCGAAAATTGCCCCACGGTTAAAATGTTATAAAAATGCATCGCGTTCGAATCGCTGTAACTTCCCAACGGATAACGCTATCGACTTCCTATTTTCAACACTTCATACTACACTATTTCGCTATGAAGTGTTGAAAATAGGAAGTCGATAGCGTTATCCGTTGGGAAGTTATAGCGATTCGAACGCGATGCATTTTTATAACATTTTAACCGTGGGGCAATTTTCGCGGAAACTGTCCCATATTATATGGAACGTTCTATACGAAAATGGGTCTTGTGGATTTGTATTTTATAACTTAAAATTAAAATCGATATATCTTCCGAAATATTAACGCTATCGGGTTCCTATTTTTAACACAACATACCACACCATTACTATATGTGAAAATCCATTTCGGTGTCTCACACATGCGGGGCACCGACGTTACAAGGTCCGATACCCCGTAGGGTTCAAAACGGCCACATCTTCAGGTAGAAGTGTCCAAATCGGTTCAAAATAGGTACCTACATGTATGTATAGAAGGGTCCTACTGCTATTGATCTGTTTTGTTCGTTAATTTTTGCTTTATCCGTTATGGAGATACAAGTGTGCAAAGAAATTGCATATTTCCCGGGCGTTACGCGCCATTAACGTATTACGACTGGCTCAGTCGTAATACGTTAATGGCGCGTAACGCCGGGAAATATGCTATTTCTTTGCACACTTGTACAGTATCTCCGTAACGGATAATTCAAAAATTAACGAACAGAACAAATCAATAGCGGTAGGACCCTTCTATACATACATGTAGGTACCTATTTTGAACCGATTTGGACACTCCGTTTTGAACCCTACGGGGTATCGGACCTTGTAACGTCGGTACCCCGCATGTGTAAGACACCGAAATGGATTATCACATATAGTAATGGTGTGGTATGTTGTGTTAAAAATAGGACGTTAAGATATATCAATTTAAATTTTATGTTATAAAATAAAAATCCATGCACAAGACCCATTTTCGAATATGCCCTTTTCCTGTGTCATGTGACCGCTCCGTAATCTAACATACGTCAGTGTCACACAATATAAATTAATACACGTCCGCCATGTTGATTCACAGCTTTCCGAGTGACGAAAAGGGCCTATAGAACGTTCCATATAATGTAGCAACCAATTCAATTGTCCGCAAAGTGGACGCTATCGATATATCCTAATTTCAAGGCTTTATACCACATCATTGCTCTATGTGTAAATATAGTTTGGTGACTTTATGTGACTCGATTAGCGCCATTAATTTTCTCCATACATTGACAAAATGATTGTCGCGATACGACCGGAAAAATGTACATTAATTTGCACACGGTATTATCTCCATAACGGAAAGGGTACGAACAGAATGAATCAATAGCCACAGGACGCCCCAACGTGCACACCAATATATTGAGCGCTCCTATCTGAAGATGCGGTAGCTTTGAACCCCGCAGGTTAATCGGACTTTCATACTCTTGCCACTGTGCTTGTAAATGTGCAAGAAACTGAAATATACTTTCACTCAGCGAAATAGTGTGGTATGAAGCGTTGAAAATGGGATGTCCATAGCAATTACCGGTCGGAAGATATAGCGATTTGAGATATATATATGGGACAGTTTCCGCGAAAATTGCCCCACGGTTATAGTGTTATAAAAATGCATCGCGTTTGAATCGCTATAACTTTCCAACGGATAACGCTATCGACTTCCTATTTTCAACACTTCATAGTGTAATGGTGTAGTATGAAGTGTTGAAAATAGGAAGTCGATAGCGTTATCCATTGGGAAGTTATAGCGATTCAAACGCGATGCATTTTTATAACATTTTAACCGTGGGGCAATTTTCGCGGAAACTGTCCCATATAATTATATAAATTCATAAGACGTTCCAATAATTACATTAGCTGTACATGTAAAGGCCCATAAACACTGTCGACGTGGATCTCGCGCCACGTGGACGAGTGGAGTTGGGATAAATGATGGCGCAGGGCTACCAACAGATTTATCAAATTTTGATTATAACGCATCTATTTATTTGGGACAGTTTCCGCGAAAATTGCCCCACGGTTAAAATGTTATAAAAATGCATCGCGTTTGAATCGCTATAACTTCCCAACGGATAATGCTATCGGCTCCTGATTTTCAACACTTCATACTACACCATTTCACTATGACGTGTTGAAAATAGGAAGTCGATAGCGTTATCCGTTGGGAAGTTATAGCGGTTCAAACGCGATGCATTTTTACAACACTTTAACTGTGGGCAATTTTCGCGGAAACTGTCCCATTAATTATTATTACTTTATGCATGTACCTGCAATTATATAAACTGGATAATTATGCTATTATTATTTTTACTTGTAGTCTTTGCATAAACAGCAATAAACAATTCTATGTACCTATGTAAACAGTCCTATAAACTGCATAATTATGCTATTATGATATTTAATAATTATGGCAATAATAATAAACCATACGGTAGTAAATGTGCATACTCGTCAATACATGTAAAACACACCATCATATACACAATCAGTATTATTAAAATATGAAACATGAAAAATCAAGTACACTATTTACAGCATAGAAAATAAATAGATGAACACACAACAATAATAGTTCATACACAAACAAATACATTAACAAGGCATTTTTCTGCGCCAGCCAGCTGCAATTCTTTTCACGAGGGTGCTACTATTACAGGTTTGCCATACAAATTAGACAATTAGATTATTCGATTTGTTGGTCAGTAGGGAAGCATGCAAGTGAAAGAAAAGCTTTGCTCCCTATGCGCAGAAGGTTTACCCAGCCAAGGGATTTGCTATATCTCGTACTTGGTGAAATTACGTACTTGATGTAATAAATAATAATAATGAATTTCATTCATGCAGGCACGAAAGGAATGGTAGCAGTGAAAATCCTCGAAGATAATGCCAAATACATATCCCCAAATGCATCGCTTGGTTTAGATCTACTGAATCCTGACAATGTTTTGCTAACAACAGTTAGCCTCGTCAACTGTTCTGGAACATATCTGGGAAACGTGACCTATCCGGAGGGCATTGTGACCTCCCTGAGACTGAGAGGTAGAGATTACCTGGGTTACGAATTTCAGTACCAGAGAGATACCAGCAGCCAGTTGTCATTTTCTGCCAACCCGTGCAAGTCTTTGACCCTCGTCCCCAGCCAGTCCAGTGGTGTTGTCGTTACGTCAGGAGAGAGCCGGATTTTCTCGTTCTTTATCTCAGTTATTGCCAGTACTACACCAACTGAGGTCACGATAAGTACGCTATCGAACTCCGACAGGATCAGCGGCTTGGTGTTAATGAACGGCTCTGTGATCTCTTCAAATGCAATAGCTACTGTACGAGTAAACGTATCTGTTAGCACGTTGGCTAACGGAACGGCAACAGTTTCATTTACGATTCAAGCCCATTGTGGATGTAACGTTGATGATGCCTACGAACAGGTGTTTCAGATCTCCAGTGTCATGGTGAGCATTATTTATAACATACCTCAGTTTTATTGCGGGACAAAACCCGTATAATCATTATGCAGGGTTCGCCAACTGACCAGTGTGGTGGGTGTCTCAATGGAGGTACCTGTGTTTACCTATTTGGACGATATTTCTGTTCCTGCCCTCCATCTTTCATAGGGACCTACTGCCAAGCATGTAGGGCGTTTAATTAATACGCAGGCTTCGTCCATATAACTGATTTCTCTCCTTTTCACAGTGAACTGAGGAGCTGAAATGTCCCGGTCTATAATGCATATATAAGCAGCTTAAACTTGCCTGTGTATGTGCATGTATGGTATAAAATGCGCTGTGATTATAATAATTATTTCTTAATTGTTGGCAAGGGATATACATGTTCATATGGATTGAGGCAGTCCCTAATACCACTGAACTCGTGCAGCTCGTACCACGTATGGCCGTTGTTCTGAGCCAGCATTCATGCATAATTCCCTCCTTACATATGATTCCTAAGCTAATAATGTAGCCTAATGTGCATCAATACTTTAAAGTAGGGGTCGTAAATTAATACCGCTGTCAGTCGTACGTATACAGTTAGGTCTCTAACCAACCTCATTGTACCGCGGCAGGTCACCGATTTCAAGAGTACGTTATCTCTTTATCATTTCGTGGACTATAAGCTGTTCCATTAGTGTCTGTGGCATACATAAGGTTATATTTCAAAACAGAGGAGCTGCCAATCTATGTATTTGTGCGTGAGATGAAGTTATGATAATAATAAATACAAAGAACATGTTAACTTGCACCAGGCTGCATGTATTGGAGAAAAACCATAATCTGTATAGAAGTCAAACATCCAAACACGTATGGCGGCCTTTTATAAACCGGTGTCGGAGGATTGGGTGACCCCTCAGATACAGTGACCGTGGGTGGGATAGGGTGACCCCCGGATGCAGTGCATGACCGGGGGGGGGGGGGGGGGGGGGGGGGGGGGGGGGGGGGGTTGGGTGACCCCCGGATACAGTCACGGGGGTGGGATAGGGTGACCCCCGGATATAGTGACCAGGGTGGGATAGGCCCCCGGATAGAGTGACCGGGGGTGGGATAGGGTGACCCCCCAGATACAGGGATAGGGTGACCCCCGGATACAGTGACCGGGGGTGGGATAGGGTGACCCCTCCCGGCAGTGGCGGATCTAGGAATAAGGCCATGAGGGGGAGCGGTTGGTTTGGAGGGGCGGCTTCCCTCGCCAGCAAGGGGGTATGGGGGAGCGCTGTAACCTCCCCCATCGGGGTCTGTGGCCAGAAGCTTTCATACTCAGGGTGGCTTAACGCTGCTATAAATTGTAGTCCACAGAATGCAGTCTACTATGATTTTGCACGCATGAATTTAAGATTTTATCTGTAAATTATGGCAACACAACAGATATGATAAATGCGCACGCCATATGAAGTTGTTGAGATCAAAAATAATACCGCTTGGAAGCTAGCACCACATTCCACTCTAATTAGATTATACGTACGGCTAATAATTTCATTGCCTTGGTATAGATAGTTGGTATTCATAGATGTATGAATATAAAATTAACGCACGATGCACTGCAGTCTATGGCTGAGGTAAATTTTTATTGCTTCTAATAGGTGGCTATAAAAGGGCACATCTAATAAAACAACAAAACTGAAGCTAAAGTTAATTTACCATCACAACGTAACATAGGAGCAAACACAGATTCCACCCACTATAAGAAAAAACATGTTTTCATAAACTGGGATACTGCTTGGAGGGAAAATGTACACAAGCTCCAGTTAGTGGATGTGAAGACCACTCCTCAACTCTTTGCCATGATCAACAATCTCATTGTACATGTATACAAACAAGGTCACAGCTGTTACCTACAGCAAGCCACTCCTCAGATGTACATCCACCAATAAACAATCACTCAGTCTCGCAAACATACACTCTCACACACAAGTACATTCATGAGAGACACAAACTTGCCCTGGATCAACCAACGTAATAAAAAATAGTCTTTATTCACACTACAAATGGCAGTTTGGAAACCAGAAAAACACAGTAACAGCTAAAAAGATCATTTGACCAGGTCCATGACAGCCGTTGAACTGATCAGTTGTTGTCACATCCTTAGTTGGTCCAGTGTTCAGATTGTTGCATGACGTTAGGTCCCTGGTTCGCGCAGGTACACACCTATCCTGTGGGAACATGGAACAGCTCAGAGTCTGCCTCAAAG
Source organism: Ephydatia muelleri (assembly GCA_013339895.1). Lineage (NCBI taxonomy): Eukaryota > Metazoa > Porifera > Demospongiae > Spongillida > Spongillidae > Ephydatia > Ephydatia muelleri. Next base: position 16,848,646 of record JABACO010000002.1, read on the forward strand.
TACTTTGCAACTCACAAGAATGGCACCCATCTCTACTGGTGAGCTTGAAAGTACTTAGTAGTTGTGGTCACACCCTCAGTGTTCCGGATCGACGCGTGACGTTGGGTCCCTGGTTGGCGCAGGTACACACCTCCCCTGTGGGTACAAGGAACAGCTCAGAGTCTGCCTCAAAGTACTTTGCAACTCACAAGAATGGCACCCATCTCCACTGGTCAGCTTGAAAATTACTTATTAGTTGTGGTCACACCACCAGTGTTCTGGATCCGCGCGTGACGTTGGGTCCCTGGTTGGCACAGGTACACACCTACCCTGTGGGTACATGGAACAGCTCAGAGTCTGCCTCAAAGTACTTTGCAACTCACAAGAATGGCACCCATCTCCACTGGTGAGCTTGAAAGTGCTTAGTAGTTGTGGTCACACCCCCAGTGTTCCGGATCAGCGCGTGACGTTGGGTCCCTGGTTGGCGCAGGTACACACCTCCCCTGTGGGTACATGGAACAGCTCAGAGTCTGCCTCAAAGTGCTTTGCAACTCACAAGAATGGCACCCATCTCCACTGGTCAGCTTGAAAACTACTTATTAGTTGTGGTCACACCCCCAGTGTTCCGGATCTGCGCGTGACGTTGGGTCCCTGGTTGGCGCAGGTACACACCTCCCCTGTGGGTACATGGAACAGCTCAAAGTCTGACTCAAAGTGCTTTGCAACTCACAAGAATGGCACCCATCCACTGGTCAGCTTGAAAGGGCTTATTAGTTGTGGTCACACCCCCAGTGTTCTGGATCCGCGCGTGACGTTGGGTCCCTGGTTGGCACAGGTACACACCTACCCTGTGGGTGGTGGGTACATGGAACAGCTTGTAAGACTTAGTAGGTGTGGTCATACTCCTAGTTGGTCCAGTGTTCAGGATCCGCACGTGGCCTTGAGTCTTTGGTTGGCACAGGTAATACACATCTACCCTGTGGCTACTGGTAAAGCTCACAACAACTTCGTTTTATATTGTGTTTGCTTACGTTTACAAATGATTGACGTGACTATTAAACGCGCGCTTATGGCGCCCGCCGCGTGAGGAATGCTAAGTTTATTCATATTTGAATGTGGTGCTGAGGAATGTGGTGCTAGCTTCCAAGCAGTAAAAATAATGGGATCCATCGTCTCAAAAACATAAAAACAGGGAAGAAATAAGATAAAAATGGTAAATGTTGCAAGATTTAAAGGAAACATTACAAAGTAAGCAAACATAATCAGCCAGTGATGGATGAAGTCAGCGACCAAGATGATGATAATGATAAATTGGAATGCAAAATGCAAGAAGGAAATAAAACATTTGACCATGCATGGTGTACTCACTAATCATCTCTATTGACCACACTACCTGCATTTGTGGAGAACAGGAGCAGCTGAGCACTCTTACAGAGCAGATGAAGATACACATTTTGATGTAGGTTTTATAAAATAAAAAATTCACTTAGCCGGAGTCTCTGGGAATCCAGGAAGGTAAATTTGCTGTTAGTAGAGACTTATTGGTTGACCTACATGTATGTTTAACACCGGTTCCATGAGAAACGAGTACATTTTACGTGGTTTTTGGGGGATATGCAAAAACTAAAATGTGTCGGAGCTCTAGTTTCAACGGCTGTATTGGATTTTAAATGTGTATCGATCAGTTGGATGATAGAATATATCTATTTTTCCCCCTACAGGTTGAAGGTTCAGGACTTGCAGTCTTTGAAAGTTGAACGATCCGCCGGAGCGGTTACCCGAAAAACGGCACTTTTTTTAAACATCATGGCCAGTAATACAAAGGACTTTGATACTGGTATATAGCCAAGCACTTTGGCATAAGTGTAAAAATGTGATTTTTAGCGTTTTTTGCCGTACCGCATCTTGTTGCAATTGATTGATACATGTTTATTATTCATTTATTCATACATGTTTATTATTCATTGATTGATACATGTTCATTATTGATTGCATGTGTCTCGCGCGCATGCTTAAAGCAGGCACGATTTTTTTCGTTTATAACATTATTGATCGCGAAACACAATCTGATAGCTATTGTAGGAACACTTCACAATACTGATACTCTTGTATTTGCTTGATCAAATCAGTCTTACTTCACCAATCGATTTCAGTATCATTAGATTGCAGACTATGACAATGTTAACTTCTTCTTCCTTTAACACCTGTACTGCTCCCTTCATGTTCAGCAGGATACTTTCCTTGACCAATTCTCTGGTACACCAATCTAATTTGACCAACAACTGGGACTTCTGAGAGTAACAAATGTCCATCTGCATATTTAGCAACAAGTCTGGCATGCACTGCATCAGGAGACACCTTGTGACGGCTTTTAACTGTGCTTCCCTCTACAACCTGTCCCAAACCTTCCTGCCAGCATTGTGCGATATATTCTTCAACTCTTTTGCTCATCAGTGGATGTTAATTTTTTGTACAATGTGCCCAACCTAAACAATTTCCCTCAAATGAGGCATACACTGATGCTTCATTGGTTCTTACACTTGCAACCATGACTGCTGACTGACCATCCATTGTAAAGTCTCGGGTTGCTAAGACTTTATTTGCATAATGCAGTGCAGTATTAATGGCATTACTTGGCAGAGCTCACATTGGGGGAAAATGCTGCATATCTCTTTAATAGCTTCACTCTTGGTATAATCCATTTCCTCTTTTTTCATTAGTATTTGCTCTTCTTAGCAGGAATACTAGCATACCGAGAACGTTCCTTAGTTATATACCTCTCAGAACCCATATTGTGAAAATGAACTTTGCATCCACTAAAATTATCTTCTGCATTACCAATGGGCACAAATTCAAAGATGGCAGCAGTAATTTTATTAATCCAAGGACACCTTTTCTAAAGACTCTCTCAACAGTGCAAAATTCCTTATCATCAATGTCGTTCCTATTCTTCACTTTCATTCTTGTCTTCATGGATGGAAGATCATTTATATCACGATATGCGTCCTCAAGATCCATCAGTTTGTAAACGCTCAAAATGTTTGATTTTGAAGCAATCTGGTCTAATGGCAGAGCTGAAGTGCCTTCATCGCCTTCGGGTAACAATTCACCTAAATACGTAGGTCGGGAAGCTCTACACTCATTGCGGCGTTGAGGCTCTATAGAACTGGCCACCAGATCCTGCTTCCGCGGACGCCCTAAACGTTTAGGACACTTACAGCAGGCACTGCAAATCCCAGAATTTTTTTATGAGAACAGTCCGCCATTTTGGATCCTCCCCCAAAAAATGCCCGCGAAGGTAAAATTAGTTATTACAAGTCAAATATGAATACAATTAGCAACTACAAGTTGATGTATATCTACAAGCAGTACGTTATTTCGATCGCTTTTCATAACTATTATGACTTTATGATATTGAGAAACACATTTAGGCTAAATTTGTGCATGGAAACTGCATTTAAAAAATCTGTACTCACGTACCGCAAAACGAAGTAATCAGTTGGGCGTGCCCGAATAGAGCGTAGCCGTTACTAATGGGTTCTTTAAAACAATTTCAGCGTTCGTCACGCCAGTGAATATAGTATCAATATTTACAATTACTTTTGAGATACATGCATGACCGATTATTTTTCATTTTTGCATTGCCACACAAATGTGTACCCGTTTCTCATGGAACCGGTGTTAAAATTCCGAGAATACAATGGAGAGCTCCAACTCAGGACATTATGGTGGGTGATTTTGTAGTTTTGACTGAGGACCTATGGGAAGATCCGGATAAATTCAGAAAATACTAGATTGTTCTGTAGTTGAAGATGTAGAACTTGTGAGGTACATGTATATTGGCGTACATCAAAGGCTGTGACTTAAAAAAATTGATATAATTGACAGATCATACCTGCTAATACCATTGATTTTAGATGAATTTTTAATTGGATATACAATGAGAGGAGAATTTGGAACAACGATCTGCTACAAATTAATTCAGGAATTGAAATAAAGGATAAATCCACCTCACTTAACAAAGGTATATTGCATTAATTCAAATATGTTAATTGAGTGTATACCTTCGATCCCTCAACAGAGATTGAAACAGTAGGGATACACCTGATGATGATGCATCAGTAGAAGTGGTCAAAGGTGATAGCGAACATTTATGTACTGGCCAGTATGCAATGAATGGCAGATAATGAAATGTAGGCATTTAGGATTGAACCATATTAGAGACCGTCATTTTTCTGAGCCACAGTACTTCAGCAGATTCCATATTCCGCAAGCTAGAGGAAGAATGCAAGGGGATGGTAACTGTTTTTTTAGAGCACTGGCTTTATTAATCACAGGATCGCAGGAAGACCATACTGAACTGCGTGCTTTGATAACAACCTATATCACAATGCTGATCAATTTTCATCCTAGAAGACGAATCAATGAGCCAATTTTTCAAAAGATCCAAGATGGACATGCTTACTGTTTGGGCATCAGAAATAGAAATCTTCGCAGCTGTACAAATATTGCAGACATCTATATTTGTGTATGTCAGGTCTGGAGGAAAGCATATATGGCTGAAACATGCTCCTATTAAAAACGCCGTCAACTGCATTCAAGAAGCAATTATACCTTACAGATATATCAAATCATTATGAAACTGTGAAAAGAATGGAATAGACAGTACAATCTAATTACGTTTCTATTGTGACAAGTACTTCATATGCATTTTCAAATTAAATGTTTCATACTCCTACTTGTCACAAAGCGATTTAAGTTAAACTGAAGTAAACGTTGCATGGGTTTGCCTGAAGACTCATTAAAAGCTTGCCTTTGTCCGTTAGTACATGTATAGGGCCACTGAGAAAGACTCGTATAAAAACTTGCTCTGCACATGTATGCGTGGGATAATGCATGAGTGGATAGATGGAGGGGGTCACCGATTCCCAAGTGGGGTCACCGTATCCCAGAAGCAAAGACTCCCCAGGTCACTGTATCCTAGTCCAGTGACGGGGTTGTCACCGACAAGGGGGGTCGCCCAATCCTCCGACATGGGCCATACGTGTAACCTATAGTTAGGTCGAGGTCAGTGATTTTATGGACTGCCCCAATCCACATGCATGTCCTTGCCAATTAGTGCATTGCACCATTATTAGTAGTTATATAACAAGAGACTATATATTGTAATCACAGAGCATTTTATACTCGTACATGAAAACACACAAGACTACTTCTACACGTATAATAGACCAGCTCCTCAGTTCACTGTGGAAAAGGAGCAATTCATTGCAATCAGTTATGAACGAATTTAGTGTGCGCATGCAAACGCCCTACTTGCTTGGCAGTAGGTCCCTATGAAAGATGGAGGGCAGGAACAGAAATATCGTCCAAATAGGTAAACACAGGTATCTCCATTGAGACACCCACCACACTGGTCAGTTGGCGAACCCTGCATAATAATTATACGGGTTTTGTCCCGCAATAAAACTGAGGTATGTTATAAATAATGCTCACCATGACACTGGAGATCTGAAACACCTGTTCGTAGGCATCGTTAACGTTACATCCACAATGGGCTTGAATCGTAAATGAAACTGTTGCGGTTCCGTTAGCCAACGCACTAACAGATACGTTTACTCGTACAGTAGCTATTGCATTTGAAGAGATCACAGAACCGTCCATTAACACCAAGCCGCTGATCCTGTCGGAGTTCGATAGCGTACTTATCGTGACCTCAGTCGGTGTAGTACTGGCAATGATTGAGATAAAGAACGAGAATATCCGGCTCTCTCCTGAAGTAACGACAATACCACTGGACTGGCTGGGGACGAGGGTCAAAGACTTGCACGGGTTGGCAGAAAATGACAACTGGCTGCTGGTGTTTCTCTGGTATTGAAATTCGTAACCGAGGTAATCTCTACCTCTCAGCCTCAGGGAGGTCACAATGCCCTCCGGATAAGTCACGTTTCCCAGATATGTTCCAGAGCAGTTGTCAATGACGAGGCTAACGGTTGCGAGCAAAACATTGTCAGGATTCAGTAGTTCTAAACCAAACCATTCATTTGGGGATATGAATTTGGCCTTATCTTCGAGGATATTCACTGCTACCATTCCTTTCGTGCCTGCATAAAATGAACATTATTACCTTATTATAATGTCATGCACAATAACCATTCAGTTGATAGGGCGTTACATGCATATGAAAATAATTGTCGTAATTTAAGTCACAGCAAACCTCATACGTATAGGGCCAGTGGTTACCATAACTGACTATAACCAAGCAGACTAACAAACACTATGAAGATTTTCGGAAATAGAGAACTTGGAATCAAAGAAAGTAACAGTGTAGTGCATAACAGTTTGAGTAGTGTAGTAAAATTGGCCTGCGGAACACACAGCCCATCGTCCAGCGTCAGGATATTCGACAGTAAAAGTGTTTGGTCCTGATTTTTGCGTGGTTGTGCCATTAGGGTATGTCAACGATATATTTTGCAAAAAAAGGGCACTGATTTGGGAGATAAACAATGATACGCCAAAAGTGTAGCAATTTTTCGTGGATCTCTTATTTCTTAGAAGTGTGGCATTCATGAATGGAGTATTGCCTGTACACTGAAATGCGAACGATGCTAGAGTTTGTATCACTTTGTCGATCTCAAAAGTAGAGGGTAGCACCAAACCACCACTAATATTGGCTATAGTTTGGTAAGGAGAGTATGATGAAACACTCTCCGAAGCCAGTATAAAATGAACCTTCACACATATCGAAGAAACTTTTTCCATAACATTGCTCGAGAGAGAAGCATCCTTTGCAGTCGCATCAGTTATCACTATTATCTGTGATGCTCCGCTGTAGAAATTTATACTGATGTTGACTCCGCCATCGCTTATCGTACGACTCGCCCGCAACGCTTCAAGGATTCCCCCCATGCAGTACTCAGGCTCATCCCCGCCAGAATCGGCTGTTAGGTTACTCACTACCGAATACAGATTCTTTAGTTCCCGATAAGGGTCTCCAACATCGCTCCTTGTAGTCGCAATGTAGTTTGGTCCGTAATCTAAGCCAAGGTAAATAACATGCAGCATAAATAAATGTAATGATGAATAATTGGCACGACTTACTTAAAACATTTCTATATCTTGCATCCCCATCGTAATCATTGAAAGGTGTCAATACGTAGAAGAATGGGTTTTGTTGTTCAAGTGCAATGATGCTCTTTATTGCTTCTTTCACCCCTGCGATAGCATTTGCCATGCTGCCAGTTGTGTCTACGACAAATGCGAGAGTAGGGAACCTGAGTTTGCTCCATGCGTTGAAATTAAAGCCAAATATATTCCTTGCTTCGAAATCAGTAATCAAGCGGAAGAAATCGGTGCTATTTGGATTGCCGACGCTTTGTCGCTTGTTTCTTGTGTGAGAGCACAAAGTCTTTGCAAGTATGCTTCGTAATAGGTTGGCCTTGTTCGAGGCGCTTGACTGACGGACTTCGACAAGTTGATCATACAAGGTGTAAAGTGTCGAACTGGTACGAGTTGTTGCCTTGCAAGCTTTTAGATACTCTTCCGCAATTTCTATGATTGCCGATGAAATTTCATTGTACTGAAGTTTCGAAATCGTGATATTCAGTGCCTTGCTTAGTGTCTCGAAGAGGAATCTGATGTTCAGAGGAGAACCAGTCGATGCGTATCGTTTTCTTCTTTCGGAGGTTCCATCACCACTTGCATCTGGATTTATGCTGCACTCCGGACCATCTGGAGAATAGAGGCTATGCAATGGAACTATGAATAATTAACTGGTTGTACCCATGGTGCTCGTGTATTCATATGTATTTGAGAGAATTAGCCATCATTTCATTCCTAATTTGCTCCTGCGTGCCGCCACAAAAGCTGTTCTGGGTACTTCCCACCTGGAACAAGATAGCGGCAGACACTTTTACCCGCCACGTGTCTGTTAACGGTTGTACCTGTTTTGATCGTAGTATATCTATTTTGATCGGACCTTATAAGCCTCAGTACTAACAAGTGATTGAACTGTGCCTTAGTCATTGTCCTACAGATTTTGAACATACCGTTATAGAGTGGTCATGTGTGGGCATGTGATTGAATTCCAGTAGCAGTGTGTTGACGTTGGCAATAAGGGTCGGGGATGAATTTGGAACCGTTGAAATGCCGGTAGACGCGGATGGCGAAGTCGATGACGAAGAGTAAAACGCGCTAGACGAGGGCGCAATAGGCATGCTGTCAGGAGACTGGAAGGATACGTTACGAGGAGGCGGTATGACGATTCCCAGTTCGGGGGGAGGCGGCCCCAGCTATTTTTCGAACACAGTGTACGTCACGGTGGCAGTACCTTCGAGTATCACTGCAGAGACGTCTTGTACGTTGATAGCCAATTGGAGTAAGTCCACACCGCACTGATCGGACTGCACTCCATAGACGGCGTTTAGTACGGCGAAGAGAACGCACTGGAAAAAGTAGCGCTTCATGGTGTGTGTACAGCAAAACATTATAAGAACGTAATCACATTCAAGCTCGTTTGGTTTGCAGTGCGGGGGGAGGGGGGGGGGGCGGTCTTCCAGCATATATGGTCTAGTCGTCTGGATTCCCCGATAAAATAATAATAATAGCATTAAAAAAACCAAAAAAACTGGCTTCCGCTACATGTCCTGAAAACAAGGGAAATTAATACGAAAATGGTATCCATGAAGTGGAACACATGTCATTTACTCTTTCTTGCATCAGTGGGTGGCCATGGCCCTCAAACATGCTACAGATCGAACGGCAATATGAATAGATTCACTCCTAGCTGGAAAAAAGACAAAAACAAAACACGGAATTTCGAGGCAACTATAAATGAAATACGATATATACGGTGCTGTTGCTTTTATAAAGTATTAAACTATGCACTACTTTTAAGACAACAACATGTGGTATCTTCTGTACTTGTTACTAAGCTCGTACGCTGTTTTTTTGACCACAGGTTAGCAAGCATAATTCTACATGCATGCGTATACTTTGCTGGGTTGTAGGCTTGCGGCACACATGAGTTATGTAACTATGATGTTCTCTTTCCGCCAACAGCAAGCGATGCTTCACTGTGTTCATCTTATCACAACAATGCCATCTGTCGGTTTGAGATCAGCTGTTCGTCTTAAATAATGCAACGTGTTATGTTGATACCGAGTCGAACAGCTGCAATGGAGGTAAATCAATATGAGGGGCTTGATAGTATAGGGTACATTCATGTATACGTGTATGAACGGGCGGCATGCATACATATGGTGCATGTATGAATAGCGATTGACTTCATTATATATTTCTACCTCGCCTATCTTGATGGCCCTCACACGGTCTTCATCATCGGAAGCGGATTTAATTATTCGTTTCGATTTTGTGGAGGTTTGTTTAAATGCCACGCGCAAGCATTCCATGTCAGTGACACAAAACTATATACTTGCATTCATGCAGTGAAGCCATTGGTCGTTCAGTGTCAAGAAACGACGGACTATTCCAAACTGGAACTTAAACTTGCTTGTCGTGTTAATAAGCAACGCTTCCAAGCTCAATGTGCAGTTGATGGGTCACCATGGTCTACATGTGTGTTATTCAGCACGTGTAAGTGTCCTCAACCTTTATTAACGCCCATGTTCCTCTCTATATAATAGATTCGGCGAGGATTGCGTTAAATGAGTACAGCGCAGAGGCTCATACGTTGTTGATCTCCGTGATCGATGACGACGGCCTAACGTATAATCACACGATTCAATTCAGAGGTGCATGGTACACAACCCGGTACGTTTGGGTATATTGTCATGCTGGGTCTGTATTCCACGCGGATCATGTCTATATACCTCCCACTGATGATTGTGCACATACTGTATATGATGAGGTTTTACTGTATATATATAAGCGTTTGCGAAAATGTTTTTAAGTCGGAGGTGGCAACTAAGCTTTATAGCTGTGCCTCAGCTCAGCCAACTTACGTTCAATCCTGGCCCGCTTCTACTAGTACCGGTACCCTGAACGGGACAATAAACTGTACTAACCTTAACCCTAACCCCCTAGCCCTAACCGTAACCCTAACCTAGCCCTAACCGTAACCCTAACCGCAAAGAAACGTGGCTGTGCTACGCCAGACTAGCGTGTGCACCATGGCCACGCATCAAACGTTGAAACTGGTTGATATTTCTGTTAACTGCAAGATTTTGGCTGGCTGGCATCTGCAGTTCTATTACGGGCTTCCGCGCACACGACTCATGCAGTCTTGGACAAATTTTTGGCTTTCTCAGCAGTTTGAGCTTCCACTGTACTTGCCATGGTCAGATACACGGAGGACCTTACACAATATGCACGAGATACGTCTTTAGAGAGACTCATTACTGCATGCACCACTCCGACACCATGTACTATAGGCCTACTTCATACATATAAGTAGAGAGCACTGTTTGTAATCCTGTGTTGCGTGTGAATCTGTGAATTACATCAAAGTAGACTTTACTATCTATGATTGATTACACGCAGGAGCTCGCTGAACTTTTTTACTTTAGGTTGAATTGTGTCTTTGATATGGGCTCAGGTTGCGTTGTGTAATCTTACAAACGACGGGTGCAGAATATATATTCACTATCGGGCCAGGGCCGTAGATATGGTATTAAGATAATATAATATTATGTTGATAGTGAAATCAATTCAGCCCCCCCTTTGTCTACGGCCCTGACGCTCAATTGGCGGAATTAACAGCACAGCGCACGTGGCTGGATTTGCACAAACCATCCACAACAACCGTTTTACAGTTTTCAGGCACTCGAGCGAAAAGTTTAGCATGAATGGGAGTATATCATTATGTAACAGAAATTGGAAGGTCTGCACCGCGACCACTGCTGATGTAATCTGCATGGAGTTATACCAACAGCCTCAAGGTTGGTTCTCAAACAGCCTCTCCCCCTACTAGGCTTAGTCACTTCTTCGAGGTGTCTTCTCAATGGCCTCTCTCTTCTCCTAACCACAGTACCTCTAACAGTCAAACACAAATGCACATCCTTGTGAACACCCCACATCTAGCACACTATAAAGCCTCAGACAGTACTCTCCGTCAGACCTTCAAACGATGATCCCCTTCCCTCGTGCGCTTCCCGGGTCCAGTCTCATCGTGCAGAGTTTGATGGGTTTTTTTTTTTGAAAATGATCCACTTCGTCTTCTGAGGCAACCTACGAGAATGTTGAATGGATCCTTTGATGAAAGAATGTGCGATAAACGTCATGTCCAGAGTAAAACCCTGCCTAGTGATATTGTGTCACCTTCGCGGACGTTAGTATTCCTGCATGGGAGATAAATGCGTTGTAGCTACAAGTTTAAAACTAAGACGATTTCCTACTATCGCATGCCACGAAACTCTTCTCGTATTGTGGCGAGAAGCATTTGGGCTTGATGAAGCCAAGTTGAAGCCATTCTCAAGAGTATAGTTTCCATCGCGTCACTTTGTTAACGGAGACAATCGATGTGGACCATTACTAGCACCTACAGTTTTAACACCTGTGGCGATAGCTGAAGAAGATGCCTTGGCTGCAGTACTGCCAACGTTAGCGCCAATCGTGGGGCCTTCGACAACAGTAGTGGCGATCGAGGGACCTGATTTGACTACGGTCGATGGTATAGGTCAACTGTCGGGGTATAGATTCGGCACCAATAGCATTGCAACCATCAAGACTTTCCCAACCAGATAAAGGTGGCTGAATGGAGGCAAGGCTACTTTCATACCTGACTGCTGGATTTTTTTTTTTTGCTTCCTATACAAGTAGGACCCATCTACATCCACAATTGGAAGTTTGTCAGTTTTAACATCCTGAATCCTTCGATGACAAAATAATGCTGGCAGCGGTAGCGCAACAAGCTACTTTGAGAGCAAACGATTCTTTTTCCAAGATGTCGGTGCCTTAACACCACGGCACTAAAGCCACCATCTAAGCTCTGGCATTGCATGCCAGTCCATGGGTTCTGTCAACAGGTCAGTATGTCAGACTCTGTCAAGGTCACTGTCGGCAGCATAGTTTGATCACTAGCTGGAAGATCGCCGTCTGAGCGGGATGGAATCGTGGCCATTTAATTTACTGACATGTCCGCGAATGTGATACAATATCACTAGGCAACGGCTGCGGGTTTTACTCCAGACATGACGTTTATCGCATGCATATACGATCTTTCATGCAAAGGCAGTAGCGGCTAGCATATCAGGAAATGAACACTTCTGCACATGTACATTCATCTGATTTTAAGTAAGCTGTTGGTGTACACAGCACATATACAGCACAGCCTCAGTGCGTCCCTTGGTTAATATACGTAATTTAATCTCTAGCCACCAGCGCTGCACTAAAATTCCATTTACTTCATGGACTCACTGTTCACGAAAGAACGCAACGCTTTTGTACTGCAGGGGCGGATCCAGGAATTTGGGAAAGGGGGTCGGATAAATATATTCACAACTGGGGGAGGGTACGGGAGGGGGCGTGCCCCCTCCCGTGACAGTAAGGGGGTCTGGGGGAGCGCTGATAGCTCCCCCAGTGGGGTCTGGGCCCCAGCCGCTTTTTTGCTTTTGTGTTTATTTAGCATGAAGTTCACAGTGATATCCAATACATATACGTCACGCGATATCCAGATTACTAGAGCCTGCATGGATAGCGACGAGAAAACTGTTCATTCTTCACAATGCTATAGTTCCTACTGCTCAGTAATTAAATTCGTGACGCAAAGCTTTTGTGAATTTGTGACCGAAGCACGTCTTTTGATCGCTTACCTCAATTCCTGCTCACACGCACCATTCGATCGATCGCGCAATTAAATATTTCGTTAATACACATGTAGGAGGATTTAATTAGATCGATATAGTCCCCGCGTGGCTAGAACGATGTGCAATCTTGCAAATTCTAGGACGGTAACATGCATAGATTACAGTATGCATTACGTCATTCTTCATACAGGAAAGGGTCCGGACCCCCTGGACCCCCCCCCCCCCCCCTAAATCCGCCCCTGTACTGGAATATCTTTTCAACAGATGTAGCTTAAAATCATACTAACATGAAGAATTTAGGCAAATTTTTCTCCATATATTTAATTAAATTATTAATCAAGATTAATTCATTTTAATAACCACATGCAATTAACTGCATTGAGATGTAGCAATGGATATCAACTCTGAAACCAAAATCATGATTTTCTCATCTAGAACTCAGCTTACGCTTCTGTATCATTTCACTTTGCGTACGCATGCGCATTGCGCACAATTATTTACTCCAGTCCATCATGATGTCATCTGGATGCCGCTTAACTTGGCCACGTAGCCCCACCCTCGAGTCGTATGCAACGAAACTGCCCTACCTTCTCTTTGTACAACGGTGGTCCCCCACAATGCGGTTGCCTTTCCTCGGCTACATCGTGTAGGCGCTAAGTATCTCAAAATCGAATCTTGCGGTTTGCCGTTACGATCTTACGGCCAGTTGAATTCATGTATGGTGCGCATCAATTGTAGCATGGACGAGACACACGAATCTTTAAAAAACGACATCGGTCCGATTCTCAGATACTATCATACGTGAGTTAAAGTGTCGTACAGCTGTAGCTGGTACCTAAAGTAACACACACACACACACACACACACACACACACACACACACACACACACACACACACACGCACACACACACACACACACACGCACAGAAAAACTACTTTAAGGTTTAGAAATCCTTCCAACAAAATCAATAATCACAACCTCGAAAAAAAAACAGTCATGTAGCTTCATCGGTACGTACTGCCTTTTCATTGTGTGTAGCCCGTCTTGCTACATTAAGCATGTAGTTTGTTATGGTACACTAGCATCTTGTTACCAAACCTTGTTACAGTATGCAAGCAGTTTGTCTGGATAGTGTGCCTTCTCAGGCACAGTGCATAGCTTGTCATGGTACATAAATTATGTAACTTGTTACAGTATGTACCCTTTCTTAGTACTTTTAGTCTTGGTATACTGCCTTGTTATTCGTCTAGGTACCTAATCTTGTGACACCCAACCTTGTATAGGTCTTGGTACTTAAAAATCATGTAACTAGTCTTGGTAACCTGCCTTGTTACAGTGTGTAGCTTGTCTTGTTACTCTGCCTGTTTATAACATGTACATGTACCCTGTCTTAGTGCATAGAGTGTGTAGCTTGTGTTGGTACACTGCTGTGTTACAGGACCTTGGCACCAAACCTTGTTACAGTGCCTTGGTATCAAACCTTATGTACACTGTAGCTTGCCTTGGTAGTATGCCTTCTTCATGTCTTGGTACCGTGCCTGTTTACATCATGTAGCCTATCATGCTACTTCAAGCTAGCAGCTAGTCTTGGTACCCAGTGTCTTGTTACTGTATTTAGCTTGTGTTAGTACCCAGCCTTGTAGCAGTATGCAGCTTGCCTTCTTAGTTTGCCATCTTGCAGAGTGTAGCTTGTGTTGGTACCCAATCTTGCTTGCGTTCGTAGTGTGTGTAGCTTGTTTTTACATTGTAAGCGTGTCTTGTTACCCTACCTGTTTGCAGCATGTAGCCTGCCTCAGTACATAAAGCATGTAGCTTGTGTTGCTAACACTGCCTTGTTAAGCTACCTTGGCTTGTTACAGTACTTATGTAGGTAGCTTGTCTGGGTAGTGTGACTTCTTGTAGCATGTTAAGTATCTCTTGGTACCATGCCTGCTTGGTACCCAGTGCCTTGTTACAGTATACAGCTTGCCTTGTTACCCTGCCTGTTTATAGTATGTAGCCTGTCTTGGTACATAAAGCATATAGCTTGTGTTGGTACACTTCCTTGTTACAGTATCTTGGCACCAAACCTTGTTACAACAGTACGCAGCTTGCCTTCATAATGTGCCTTCTTGCAGTGTGTAGCTTGTTTTGGCATTTTTAGCTTGTATTGGTACCCTGCATTGTTATACACTATAATGGCACCAAACCTGGGTACATGCATGAAGCCTGTCTTGGTGCATAAAGCGTGTAGCTTGTGTTGGTACACTGCTTTGTTATATTACCTTGGCACCAAACTGTGTTACAGTACCTTGCCACCTAAACTTATGTGTGGTACCGTGCCTGTTTACATCATGTACCCTATCATGGCACTTCAAGCTTGCCCGTCTTGGGTTTCCATATTTAGCTGTAAACAGACATGGTACCAAGACAAGCTACACACTGCGCGAAGGCACACTACTAAGGCAAGCTGTATGCTGTAACAAGGCACTGGGTACCAAGACACGCTAAGAACACAAAAACCACCTATGCACTGCAGCAAGGCACATTCCAAAGGCAACTGCATACTGTAACACAATTGAATGTTAAGACTAGCTACCAACTGTAACAAGGCATGGTACCAAGACTGGCTGCTTGCTATAAGTACCAACGCAGGATACATGCTGAAAGAAGGCACACATGTACTCCCAAGGCAAGCAATATAGGTTAGTTACCCAGGTTTGGTGCCATTTTAGTGTGTAACAAGTTAAGGCAGTGTAACAACACACGAAGGCAAACTACATGAAGTCAAGCTGCATACTCTAATAAGGTAGGAAGGCAGGGTACCAAGATGGGCAAAGTTTAGTCACAAAATAACAAGGCACGGTACGAAGAGAAGCTACAGACTTTAACAATGTTCGGTACCATGACCAGCTACAAGCTGTGAACAGGCACAATACCCTGCTGGAGAACCTGAACTGAAACTGTAACAAGGCAGGGCACTAAGACAAGCAAGATTTAGTCAGGAATAGCTGCTCACTGTATGGCATGGTTGGATTAAAAGATAAAAGGTTGCAACCAGGCAAGGTACCAAGACGAGCTACACACTGCGAGAAGGCAATCTGCCAATTCTAGCTACATACTGTAACAAGGTTGGTTACACACTGCAAGATAGCAAACGTACCAAGGCAAACTGCATTGCATACTGTTACAAGGCTGGGTACGTAGTTAAGCTACAGGCTACACACTGTGAAGAGACACACTACCATGGAACCATGACAAGCTACATGATTTAGATGTAACCAGGCTATGAGTTTCATTCACAATTGTGATCATCTGTTGTATGCTTGGTCTTAGTATTGCTGCATAGGAATTGGAGTGCTTCTTTTGACAGTTCATACATGTACATGTACATGTATGCAGGTGGGCTAGGTTTACAGGGATGCAGTTGGGTACCAATACAAGCTAACTACTGTATCAAGGCACTGAATTAGGTACACACTGCGAGAAAACACACTACCAAGGCAAGCTACATGTACATACTGTAACAAAGTAGGGTACCAACAAAAGCTTACAATGCAAAAACAAGCTACACACTGCAAGATGGCGAACTGCTGCACACTGTAACAAGGTTGGGTACCACACAGCCCTCAGTGCCTCCCAATATGAGCAGTTTCATTGTTGTTTTATGTCGTGGCTGTGCTGTGTACACCAACAGCTTACTTAATCTGGTGAATGTACTTAATTTTCCTGATGTGCAAAAGTGTAGATTTCCTGAAATGTGAGCCGATACTGTATACATGTACACATATCATCAGTTGCTTTCCAACCACTGGGGTTTAAGATGAATGCAATTTAGAAATGTGGTACATACAGCACTGTGGTCATTATGCAGGCTGTCTAGTGTTTGATTGGCAGTGTGAAAAAATAAATCATTGTGAGCTTGAGTACAAAGTACAGGTGGTTAGTTAATCTCCTCCCCCTTGTAAAACAGGTGTCATCACTCGCCATAATTATCTGTGTAACGTGTTTGTTGAGTTCTGCCATCATGCCCACCTTGGAGTGAGGTTAGAGTCGGGCAGTGGTCTTACACCTGACCTAAGCCATACCTGGCCAGCGGATGTACTTGTCCTCAATTGGGAGAGATGGAAACATGCTGCCTTTGACATCACGGTGACCTCTCCCTTAATCCCTTCAATCCTAACAGCAGTAAGCCTGTCTGAAGGGGCTGCAGCAGAGGAGGCTGAGACCAGAAAGCATAAAATGAATGACCCTAAGTGTTTGGAGTTGGGCTGGGTGTATACAGCGTACCCAAACTATCTTTATATGTACATTTGCAAATGTATATATCTATACAGAGCACCATGCACCAATTAGCCAAGCTTGAATTTGAGGCAGCAGCCTCTCCATAACACACACACACACACACACACACACACACACACACACACACACACACACACACGCGCAACACATATATTGCGACCGGATTGAAGCTGGGTAGTAAACATGTTCTTAACCTTGGGTATGCTTTTTGTGCTGGTCATGTATTTTAAAGTGTGCTACATGTAGTGTTGTGTGTGAGATATGGGGGTGTTGTCATGTACCATGGTGTAGGAGAGGAGAGGCTGTTGAGTAGAGAAAGGGGGGACTGTTTGAGAGCAGACCATGGTGTGGGAAGCGGCTGTGTTGGAGTGCTCAGCATCCAGGTACTGTAGACCTCCAGATTATATCAAGGGTCAGATCGGTGGTTTTGTACTACATAAGGGTGCAGTCCTTACGGTTTCTGTTAGATAAGGATATAACTCAGTCAAGTCTGCAGATCTGTCATCCATGTATTCCAAAGGCAAGAAAGCATAATAAAAATAAAAAACTATATCGCTTGATAGCCTGAAAGAATGATTGAGTTGCTTCTTGTGATTACTTTGCATGTCAAGACGCTAATCCAACCGGGTGCTCTGTCATTGAGCGCTCCACCTATGCAGAAAGTCAAAACTGGTGTTCAAAACATGTATATGAAGTATACAGGTACATCACCAAAAATTTCTGTCATAGAGCGACTGTCTCACCTTTTTATTTGCTGTTGTGTTCAGGTGGAGTTCATATCTAGCCACAACTGTAAGGTCTGCACCCGTTGTAAGTTTGCACAATGCTACACTTGCCATAACCAGCTCAGCAAAAGGTCACGGCATGCAGTCACTCTTAGATAAGCATACAAGTATAAGATCTGCAAATCTCTACCACACACACATGCACATGGCTCTATGTATGTATACATGTAGCTGCATGCCTACACTTTGTCTCCCTCCCCCGACCTCTCCCCCCCCTCCCTCGCACACTCTAATCGTATGCCCCAACGTATGTATGCCAGTGTGCCCCGATGTATGCCTATTGCCAGGCTTGGCCTAATACATAATACCATGCCTTCCCATATCCAAACGCCCTTCTCCAAAAGCCTTGTCAATGTGTGGGTGCGTGTAAGTGTATGTGCGTGTCACAAAGGGCGGATTGAAAGCTTGTGTTTGTCTACATATGAGTGTATGAACATGCGTGTGTATTTGTGTGTCACACGTACGCACATGCAATATTAAATGGTGGATTGAAAGTTGGGTAATATGCATGTACAAGCCTTCTTGTAGGCATACATACACAGAGTGTAACACATACTATAGTAACTGACCTTGAATATGAAAAAGAAGTTTGAAGTGTTTGTCTTAGTTATAAATATCTTGCAATTGAGCTGTTATGGTTATTTGCATCAAATTATGCAATATTAGTGTTAATGTGATGCTTATTAATTATTCCATGTGGGGCTTGGGAACGAGCGAGGGTGTTACAGCTGCCATTTTTAATAGTAATCATTGAATCATGCGCACCAATGACCATTATAATATAAATCCTCCAGGAACCGACAGGTTTAAAGTAAAAAATATGTTTTCACCAAAGCCTCCTCCTCTATCTCTTGTTTCTCCTCTTTGGCCTCGTCCACCGCATCCACCTCCACGTCTTCCAGCACCACATCCACCTCCACGTCTTCCAGCACTGCATACACCTCCACGTCTGAGCACTGCATACACCTCCACGTCTGCCAGTACCATCTCTACCCTTGTCAACATGTCCTCCACCGCTGACAACACCTCCTTCTTCACAGTCGCCAACAAGCCTTCACCTCCTCCACAGTCGTCAACACTTCCTCCTTTACCTCCATCACCATGAGCTCCTTCACCGCTGCTGGCTTCACGAGCTCCTTCATCACTGCTTTCACTACCACCATCATGGGGATTAGGTCTCTCATGTCGTTTTCTGTCAGTTGGGTGACCGAAGTGATGTGCACATGGCACATGGCTTTACAAATTACTTATATATAGACCTGATCGTAAATTGCATGTGAGGAAGATAAAAGGGCTGGACTCGAGCTTGTTTGAAGTGGAACTAATATTCAAGTGTGCCTTCTTTGAAGTGGAAAATGTAGCAATTACAGTGTGTTAACCACTGATTTACAAAGCAGACAGTATCTCTGCCTCCAATTGAATTCAGCCCACCTCTATTGCTGATTCGCAATAAATGAATCCGCATAATGTTTGAGACAAAGTACAAGCAGCCATGCAGCTAGATTGAGCACATGCAGTGAACGCTACTGCAAAAGGTTAAGCTCCCCAAGCTGCTCAGTGTTGATGAAATTTGATTCATATATCATGCATGACTGGTCGTCATACCTTTGGGTAATTTTATTGGTAGTATTCTTTCAAAGACCTCGTTGGTATTTTCGGATGCTCCCTGTATCGCACTCTTTTCGCCATGCGAACAGATTCAGGACTCTCCCAATACCATTGCCTTTAAGCAGCGCGTTTGTTTTCTGGCTCTGCTTGATAGCTTTCACGTTCAGCGGCCCGCTTCTTTTCAGGCTCTGCTTTGTAGCATGCCAGTGCTGATTCTAAAACATCATCTCAAGTTTGGAGGTATTTCGCACGTTTTTTCACTTTATTCTTTCTCTAACGTGAAGGCATTTCGAGAAAAACAACTTCACTGACAAAAAGGTTTCACACCAAACGACGATTGAGGCTTTCTTTTGATACCTAATTATACGTCTTAAGCATATCGCATGTTTTTACTGACTTCATAGTCGAGGTCAAATCCTATATGGAAGTTTCTAGCAAAACTTCCAATATTTTATTTCTGTGGTTATATGTAATTAAAAAAGCATTTGTTCTGTTTTGCATGAGGATGATGTGTGCATGGAAGGAGTCATCATTGCAATGGTGGTTTAGAATTACTCATTGCTATACCCAGATGACACCCTACTTCCCATTGTCACCATTGCTGAAGCTGTTGGGACAGGAGTGGCATTCATTATTGGAACAGCTTTAATCTCAACATGCGTGTGCTATGGTTTCAAAAAAAGGAAACAAAATATGAATCAAGCTGTCACCAGTGTTGCTTACAGGAATACCATGCACATGGGAACTGAGAGTGATCAGAAATTGGCAGAAATTGCCATTTGTGATAATATATGTTATGAGCATGTCAACAGAGATGTCATCCTCCGTGAAAATGAGTCTTATGGACGTGTTTTTAGAGAGGAAGGCGAGGAGAAATAATGTTTGCATTTTTGCTAGAAAACTACATATTATATGCTCACTATTTGTATGTTTCTGTCTTTTTGTGAACCACTCACCTCCTCACCTCGCATGTTGATGCAATATGACCCATGAAACACGCTTATCAAGGGGTAAGAGTGGTCAGATAACACTTAGCTTTCACTAGCTCAGTATGACCTACGGGTTATATAATGCCCTGATCTTCTCTAAACACACTATGCCATGGGGGGGGGCGTGGGCGGCAGGGCCGGGGGGGGGGGGGGGGGGGGGGGGGGGGGGGGGGCAGCATCACTTGCTTTCACAATGGCTTGTGCCGGTCTATTTTGCTGCAACTATATCAACCCAGCAAGAACTTATGACATACACAGAAATCGGAGGTCACCAGTAAAGGGATGGTGTTAAAAGGACGTCCTATAGCATATTTTCCATTGCTATTACATAGCTGTAATGTAATTTGAATTTGTGTTGAATTTCTAAGTAGGAATCTTTCTAATTTATTCAAAACAAATTTACTATTTAAATGTACGGAAATGGACTACGCTTGAATTTTATTAATTACCACTTGCTATTAAACTTTTGCCACTTCACTTATATGTTACCATTACATTGAACATTTTGGTTCGGGAAAACAAAATATAGTTTCCATAGACATGTACACAACACCAATTTTTTCGTATTCCACTGTTTGTCAAAATATACTCTTAACAACAAATTGAATTGCCACCCTTTATAATGAGTTGCAGCACAGTGGTACACTTCTTCCTGCCATTTGTTTTTTTTTCCATTACATAGGCTTTTCTGGTTCAGGGAGCCTCCAAACAATATCATGTCCGGCACCATCTTGACCATTAATGGTCATCAAGGTTTCAAGTGAACATAACAGAACCCTGCTTCATTTTAATTGCTAAATAAAGCAAATGTTAGCAAACTATTGTATAAACTTGAATAGATTGTTACATTTCTTAACCACAAGCACGTGCAGGCCTTTTTTCACATGAATGTATCGCTTTCTGTTTGGAAAAATCTTTGTGTCTTGTGAATGTGACACAACTAATCATACATCATTACATTTGGGTCATATTTGACATATTATTCACCAGCAAGCTATTTGTCATCAAAATCTTCACAGCGATACTCCTTATAGCCACTTTCTGCCATGACCTTTTATCAACAAAGAGGGATTGAAATACATCCACTCTGTACATAGATACATGTAGCTATAGCTATATAAATGTAGTGTCCCATAGGATTGACCCTCTGCACATATGTGCACACACACATATACACACATACACACTGTTACACATGTATCAAAAACAATAGTACTCTCTGTCCCTCTGCACATGTAGATGTATTCATCATATGCCCGGCTATGCAATTTTGATCTATTCCACACATGCACATGCATTTTTGAAGGCCCCTGATTTAGAGAGTTTCCTTTGAGATGTGCCTACAACTGCTCATATAGGTAATGTAGCAACATGTAGGCACTGTAGTGTCCCATAGGACTGGTTTTTACCCTCTGAGACAAATTGAAGGACAAGTGCCGTTGTTGTTATGCAAGAGGTTTTTGTTTTGTTTTTCCTTAGAGTGGTTCAGGGCTGAAATAATGATATTAACTCTTTGAACGCCAAATGCATATATACATGCATGCATTCTCACACGACCATAACTATCTGTTGTGTTGATTAATTGAATACCGCAGTACATGTACATACATGCAAGTCAGTGCAATATACTGACATGTATATAACCAAGTGGATGCTTTAGTAATATAAACATTTCAACCCATGTGGGGTGTATGCACATCTTGTGTGTCCATTATTACCTAGCATGTTTGTAGTTGTAACAACCCATACGAATTATGAACTGGTAAAAGGCCAGAGGAGTGAACTGGCATTTTAAACGTAATATACTACACTGATTTGGGTTTTGCATTCCTGTTCTGGGAGTACTGGAGTGATGCATTAGTTAAGTCATCTGAATAATGTATTCTTGAGAAGAAATTAAAGCTGCATTTAACCAAGCATGTCACATGTACTTATATGGTTACAAGTGCAGCAAGCATTTGCATGCATCATGAAGCTTTTGTGATCAACTTTCACTGTGCATGTAAAGTCTATAAGGTGTATATGCATTACCCAGCGTGAAAACGAACTTTATAAACTGAAGTTAGGTTTGAGCGATCCCAGATCAGTTCCTAAACGAATATTCTATTGTAACAACCGTCCAAGTTCAGAACTCTCGTTACCATAAGAAGGGTGGGGGGTGGGGGAAATCCCTACCAATACATAAGCTGTGACCGACGTCATTACTAGACTAGCACTCATTATAAACATATCATTAATGATTAATATCTTTAGCCACAATCAGAGTAAACTCATACAGCCACACAAAAACTGTTCTATCAGCGCATGCGCAGAACATGGCGTCTCACAAACTACATTCCTCCACACTAAATTGTCAACATCACATCCTAGCTACTCAATATTCCTGTGAGGGCTTTCTTATCCTCTGTGGGTATCGACGAGTTGGTGGTATTTCCTGGCCAGGTATTGATAACATTTCTTCTTGATCCAAGGAGGGCGATGGTGGTGGCAGTGTCTCAGTGCTCTCTTCATTTGGTAGTGGCCGTATTGCTGAGGCCTCCCTTGATGGTAGACTGACAACACTATGAACCTGGTTCTCTCTGGTACCGTCCATTTCAGACAACAGTTCTTCAGACACTAACACATGCTCTCTGGTACTATCCAGTTCAGATAGCGGTCCTTTGGTAGGTCGTTCAACAGTGGGAATTAACTCCTCTTCACTCAGCCCACTTCCAGGGTCACCCACTTCTCCAATCTGGTCGACATGACGTTTCCACACTTCTCCACCTGTAGTTTGCACAACATAGGAGAGTGGTCCTTGTCTTCCCACCACCACTCCAGGGACCCACATCACGAAGATTACGCAGCATCACCTGCTGGCCAACCAAAAATTCCCTTGCCTTTGCATGCACATCATGCATGGCTTTTTGCTGCGCCACATTTTTGGCCACCCGAGATTCTACATCAGGGTAGAGTAAATCCAATCGAGTGCGAATCTTCCTGTTCATCAATAGCTCACATGGAGCCACATTAGTCGTTGTATGCGGTGTAGTGCGATAGGCTAACAGGAAACCAGCCAAGCAATGTTGAAAGGTTCTCCCGATATCTTTGGTGCACCTTAACGCCTTCTTCAACGTCTGCACAAATCGCTCAGCCAGACCATTCGAGGAGGGATGGACACCGTGTGTGTTTAATGCCATTCTCCTTCATAAACCGTTGGAACTCCTTTGACACAAACTGTGGCCCATTATCTGAAACCACCTGATCAGGCAAGCCGTGTATCGCAAACAAGCTTCGCAAGGCTTGAATGGTCAACTCTGAAGTGGTCGAAGTCATCTCCATCACTTCCGGCCACTTGGAATGAGCATCTACCACAACCATCAACATGCGCTTCTCAACAGGACCCGCGAAGTCGACATGAATACGTTGCCATGGTTTAGCAGGCCACAGCCAGGGGTGTAACGGTGCTACACTTGGAGCATTTTTAACAGGCAAACATGATTTTACCAACTGTTCCACCTCACTGTCCAACCCTGGCCACCAAACGTAACTCCGGGCCAGAGCCTTAATACGACAGATGCCAGCGTGATCCTTGTGTAGTTCCTCCAGAATAGATGCTTGCAGTTTCTTTGGTATTACCACTCGGGTACCCCACAATACACAGTCGTCCTGTAAATGTCAACTCCAGTTTTCTAGCCGCATATGGCTTGAGCTCTTCCGAAGCTGCAACAGGCCAACCATTTATAATACACTGCAGCACCTGACCCAGAATCGGGTCATGATTAGTAGCTGATTTCAACTGCTGGTATGTAACGGGTAAGGTTTCTAACTGAGTCACATTGTACACCTCTGCGTCCGTAGTGCCTTCCTCGTCCACAGGAGTACCAACAATGGGTAGCCTAGAGAGAGCATCTGCATTCCCATGGCACTCCGACTGTCTATACTGTATGTCATATTGGTAAGCAGACAGTAGCAAGGCCCAATGTTGCAGCCTAGCAGCAGCTAGGGGAGGAATCCCTGTGGTCAGTGGTTTATGATCGGTCAACAAAGTGAACCGGCGACCATACAGAAACCGATGAAATTTTTTTATTCCAAACACCAAGGCCAGCGCCTCTTTCTCCAGTTGAGCATAGTTCTCCTCAGATCTGGTTAGTGTACGAGATGCAAAGGCTATTGGCTTTTCCTCCCCACTGGGTAACATGTGTGAGATCACTGCTCCCACTCCGTAGCTAGAAGCATCCGCAGCCAACACAAGAGGAAGATCTGTGTCATAGTGCAACAACACACTGGATGCTTGTAACGACTCTTTCGCCTGCTCAAATGCTTGACGACACTGGGCTGACCACTGCCATTTCACTCCGGACCGCAGCAATCCATTTAAGGGATGCAGTAAGGTAGCTAAGTTAGGAATGAACTTCCCAGAATAATTGAGCATTCCTAAAAAGGATCTTTGTTCCTGGGTATTCCGTGGAGGTGGTGCCTGCACTATGGCTTCTGTTAAAGTGGGTGACTTGTGTACTCCTTCTGCATCAATTACGTGTCCTAAATACGTGACCTACTTCGCCAGGAACACACTTTTGTCCTTGTTCACCCTCACACGATGTTGCAGAAGCCGATACAACACAGCCTCCAAGTTGTCAAGATGAACTTCAATGGTCGCTCCAGTCACCAAGATGTCATCCAAGTAACACACCACATTTCTATCCATTACTCTTTGGAATATAGCAGGTGCCGAGGGAACTCCAAATGTAAGGCGCTTATATCTGTATAAGCCCTGATGAGTGTTGACTGTCAGATATTGCTGAGAGTCATTATCCAGCAGCAACTGTTGGTAGGCCTGTGACAAGTCTATTTTCGAAAATGCAGTCCCTCAAGCTAGTGTGGCAAATGTATCTTCCGGTTTCGGAAGTGGATACTGGTCTACTTCCAGTGCCGGGTTGACTGTAACCTTATAGTCCCCACAAATTCGAAAAGTTCCATCGTTCTTGGGAACTGGCACTATAGGAGTAGCCCAGTCACTGTGCATCACTCTTTCCACAATTCCTTCCTTCTCCAACCGATCCAATTCCTCTCCAACACGTTGCTTAATTGAAAATGGTACAGATCTGGCTTTGCAGGACTTGGGATGAGCATCAGCCTTGACTGTCAACTTTGCCTTCAACCCCTGAATAGCACCCATTGCCGGCTTAAATAACTCTTCATACTTCCTCATGAGTGCTTCCAATCGTCCATTCTTCTCCAACACTACCCGATGTACCTGGTTCACCATTGACCAATCCAGTTTTAGCTGTCTCATCCAATCTCAGCCTAATAAGGTAGGTCCATCTGTTTTCACTACGAATAAGGACAGAGTCCTAGTTTGGTTCTTATACTTCACTTGCACAGAAATAGTACCCATGACTATCATCTGCTCTGCAGTATAGGTATGCAGTTGTACCCTGGTTTTCTGTGGCTTCAAATATGGAAACAACACTTGGCGCACTCTTTCTGGAATTATGGAGACTGCTGCCCCAGTATCAATCTCCATTGGTAGAAACACCCCATTTACCTGTAGTGAAACCAAAAGGGGCTCTCCAAACGGGCCATCGCCATCTACCACATACACTGTCTGTACTCCACCCTCCTCTGCCTCTTCAGTATTCACCTATTTTGTGTTCTTAGGGTTAGCCTTAAATCCCGCAAGGCATCATCCAGGAACTGCCCATATTCACAATGTGAAGCCAGCCTTCTTAGTTCTACCAGGAACTCCGATACCGACTCTTCAGCTGTCTGATCTCTTCTATAAAACAGAAACCTCTCTGCTATAACCAATGGCTTCGGATCATAGTGCGCTTTTAATAGCGTTTTCAGTTCTTTATAAATAAATGATACAAGATAGAAATCAAAATGTTGTCTAGATTTAATGCTTAATATTAATGTAATGAAGCACACATATTTTGTAGTCTGCAAGTCTACTCTAGATGATTATATCAACAGTAGTCTTGGTGTGGTATATCAACTTTACCATGGGTGGCTGACCTTACAATTGCTGCTACTGGCCCCTCCCTTTTGTAAAGAAAGGCTGAATAATTGCGTTATCCCTCCCTCCCTCCCCCCCCCCCTCCCTCCTAGTCTCGTACCCAGACCCAACTGTACGTAACGATGATCATCGCTTACAGTATGACATCACGTGTCATACTGTAAGCGATGATCATCGTTACGTACATATGGGTCTGGGTACGAGACTACCTCCCTTCCCCCCCCCTCCCTCCCTCCCCAGATTTCCCGTACAAAACAGCCCTTACAATGTACAATTTTATGCGGTCTCCCAACGTTTCTCTGCCCAGTGACGCAATTTAAATGCAAGCGATATGTTTCTTTAAACGGCTTCCTATCTACACAGAGACATGGGTAACAAATACTGACCGAAACACATCCGAGAGTGTAGTGCTACATGCCCGTAGTGCGCCAGTAACAGCAGCAATGACCCACCTACATGTACCGTTATATCACATCGATCGCTACTCTTTCCAGTGCGCTCTATTCGCCGTACTACATCATTATTGTCGCCAGGCACGCTAAATGTACGAGCTACAGCTACATGAGATCATTGCGCCTGCGGTTTGTACATGTTTCGGTCTGGGTACTGATAGTCCCCATCCCGTCCCCAGACCCGAATGTACCTAATGAAGCGCTCATTACGTACGTTTGAGTCTGGGTACTTGGCTAACCAAAAGTGCCCGACAGGAAGAATGAAAGCGAGCCTGAGAGCGGCCTGGTTCACTTTGGCGTGGGCAGTTATCGCAGCAGATGTCCTTCAGGTTCACATCGTCCCGCACACTCACGACGACGTCGGTTGGTTGAAGACAGTGGACGAATACTATTACGGAGGTGAGCGGCTGACAACTTTCTCTATACACATACCGCGAACTTTACAAAAAATTAAAATATATTTTCTCTTATTCGATTTTTTGTAGCCAACAACTCCATCCAGCATGCCGGGGTTCAGTACAATCCTGGATACGGTCATGGACGAGCTCAGTCGTGATCCGAACAAGACCTTCAGCTATGTGGAAATGGCGTTTTTCACCAAGTAACAGCACCGCACTGAAAAATACTACGTTTGCTATTCGAACGTCAGACTCGTTCTTTCGTTTCATTTCGCGCTGATGTTAATTAATTACCTCCTCCCCTCCCCCCCCCCCCCCCCCCCCCCCCCCCCCCCCCCCCCCGTTGCACTGCCTAGCTCCTCCCGTTTACTTCCTCTATCCAT
This sequence comes from Ephydatia muelleri, assembly GCA_013339895.1. Taxonomy (NCBI): domain Eukaryota; kingdom Metazoa; phylum Porifera; class Demospongiae; order Spongillida; family Spongillidae; genus Ephydatia; species Ephydatia muelleri. Next base: position 16,876,289 of record JABACO010000002.1, read on the forward strand.
GCAGGTGGTGGTCAGAGCAAGACGATGCCACAAAAATGAGGGTGAGCATTAATATGAGCAGTGAGCTTTTTTAAAATGTATCTGTATGCTGTGTACAAGCTCATAGCCCTGGTACCAGCTCATGACCTGGTCACTGTGGTACAGGCTCATAGCCTTGCTACCAGCTCATGACCTGCTCACTGTGGTATCAGCACATAGCCTTGCTACCAGCTCATGACCTGCTCACTGTGGTATCAGCACATAGCCTTGCTACCATGCAGCTCATGACCTGGTCACTGTGGTATCAGCACATAGCCTTGCTACCAGCTCATGACCTGCTCACTGTCATATCAGCACATAGCCTTGCTACCAGCTCATGACCTGCTCACTGCCTGGCTATAATACAATGCTTTTTGATATGCATTGCAAAAAGTACTCATCTGTTAATTAACCAGAACTGGAGGCACTCATTTCCTTTTGTGGTCAGAGTGTCACCTGTGCATTTTTTAAGGGGTGATACATGTAGCACTCTCACTGGCTGCTGATCAAGCTTTAAGTCTGACTGTGGTTTCAATAGATGTGGTTACACGAGGCAGGGGGGGGTTGGGGGGGGGGGGGGGAGGGACATACATGTACCACAGCCATTTGGAATGACCCAACTACTGATGTTCCAGACTTGTACTGATGTCCCTATTGAGATCGCTCTTGTTCTCTGCTCAGGTGAAGACACTGGTGAACAACAAACAGCTGGAATTTGTCAACGCTGGATGGTGTATGAACGATGAGGCCACCACCGATTACAACTCCATCATCGACCAGATGAGCCTGGGGCTGAGGTTCGTGAACGACACCTTTGGTCCCCAGGCCAGACCTAGGGTGGCTTGGCACATAGACCCCTTCGGGCACTCGGCAGAGCAGGCAGCCATCTTTGCCAAGGTGAGAGGAGAGTGGTCATTGCAGGCATGAGGTGTATCTATGCAAATAGCGTAGACAGAAAATTTGCACAACCTAGGCAGTCAGACAGTGATATTCATTATGCACTCCTTAAGATACGCATGTGCACATGCTAATGACGGATTGAATCGTTAAGTGCTGGTATAAGGAGGGCTTTATTTAAAATCAAATACCTGTATGAAGCAGGACTGGTACATGTATATGATTCCCTCCCTACAAAGCCACACCCATATGCATCCTTCCTTCTCCCTCCTAAGCCACACCCATATGCATCCCTCCTCCTCCCTACAAAGCCACACCCATATGCATCCCTCCTCCTCCCTACAAAGCCACACCCATGTGCATCCTTCCTTCTCCCTCCTAAGCCACACCCATATGCATCCCTCCTCCTCCTCCCTTCTCCACACACAGATGGGATACGATGCCTTCTTCATCACACGCATTGATCGTAGTGACATGGCTGCTCGTATGAATGCCAGGACACTGGAGATGGTGTGGAGGGGAAGCCACAGCCTGGGGGCAGGGTCAGAGATCTTCACAGGGGTCCTGTACACAAATCATTACGGAACCCCTGAAGGTTTCTGCTACGACCTAAGCTGCAAGGATATTCCCATTGTGGTAATTATTTCACTGTGCCCGTGGCACAACACTGCCCTATTCCACGTGTGATGTGCATGTCCACCCTGTGCACCTGCATGTGTGTGTGTGTGTGTGTGTGTGTGTGTGTGTGTGTGTGTGTGTGTGTGTGCTTGTAATTATTTGATGGTGGATGTATAAAATGATATATACAGCTTACATGCTCCAAAGGTGTCTGTTTAAAAATTTAGTCCAGTATTAACAAAAGGTGGGGAGAGAGGAGGAACTTAAATAAATATGTGACCATTTCAGTTTATGCAGCAGTGTATGTTTTCAATAGCTTATGAACACACGTATGTGGAATAAGATGTGTGCTCAACTGTCTGCCATGTCCATCCCTAGTCAAGCTAAGCTCTGCACCCACTCAGGATGACCCTACACAAGAGAGCTACAACGTTCCAGACCGTGTGAATGCTTTTGTGGCAGCAGCCAACGACCAGGCACAACACTACACCACCAACAACATCTTGATGACCTTTGGAGATGACTTCCAATATGAAAATGCACATCAGAATTTCAAGAATATCGACAAGCTCATCAAATATGTGAACCAGGTTAGTTGCTGTAGAATTGATTTAACTCTTTCACGGGAAAAGCCAATAATTACGGTACACATGTTTTGCAGAAAAAAAAGTGTTGTGCGTTGCAGGAAAATGTAGTTAGCAAACAACTGACACAATATATGACCAGGAAACAACTGATCAATATGTTGTTGTCTGTAAAGTGTTAACTGCTTAGATAAACAGAGTGGCTTTAGTATAGCACCTGCGGCGCAATATTGCTCTGTTGCCTCGTGAAAGAGAACCCTAACCCTAAGTTAAACACACGGAAAGTTAAGCAACTGTTCTTCCATCTTAATTATCATCATCCTCGCTCCACACACCTGATCTCCTTCACTCCACACACCTCATCATCTCCCTCACCCCTCACACCTCATCATCTCCCTCACCCCTCACACCTCATCATCTCCTCACTCCTCACACCTCATCATCTCCCTCACTCGTCACACCTCATCATCTCCCTCACTCCACACACCTCATCATCTCCCTCACTCCTCACACCTCATCATCTCCCTCACCCCTCACACCTCATCATCTCCCTCACTCCTCACACCTCATCATCTCCCTCACTCCTCACACACAGGATGGACGTGTACACGCCTTCTACTCCACACCCTCTCGCTACATTGATGCAGTCCATGCAGCCAACAAGACATGGACACTGAAGACAGACGATTTCTTCCCCTACGCTGACAGACCCTATGCCTATTGGACAGGCTACTTCACCAGTCGACCAGCTCTCAAAGGGTATGTTCAAGTGTGTAACAACATCCTTCAGGCCTGCAAACAGCTGGAGGCCATTAGAAATGGTGTGCAAGCAACATCCTCAAGATCTCTGCGTAAGTAGTTACCACGGCAACACCAACTTTCATTATGTATTTCCTGTGGAACAATTTTAAAATGTACAGATATATTTTGAAGTTACTGTAGAATCATGCTCTTGTATACACTATATTATATGATGCTATACACAAGGACTAAATGTAACCAGGAAACCACATGTAACTAGGATACCAGGTGTAACCAGTTAACCACATGTTGCTAGGATACCAGGTGTAACCAGGAAACCACATGTTGCTAGGATACCAGGTGTAACTACATCTTTCCCTGCAGAGCAAGCAATGGCCGTTGTGCAGCACCATGATGGAGTGAGGTAGGTCTGCATCAACGTAGGCATACCTAGATGTAGCTCACACCACACATATACACACATATGCACACACACACACATAACACACACATAACACACATAACACACACACACATAACACACACACACACACACAACATGCACACACACACACACACACATAACACACACACATAACACACACACATACACACACACATAACACACACACATACACACACAACACACACACACACATAACACACACACATAACACACACACACATACACGCACCCATCTGCACACTGATTAATTACATGTAATTTACTGACTTCAACACCTCTTCTCTCCTCTCAATGTCTTATTGTAGTGGCACAGAACAACAACATGTGGCCAACGATTACGCCAAGCAGCTTCATGTGGGACAGGTGG
>JABACO010000002.1:16880979-16928436 GCA_013339895.1 Ephydatia muelleri
TCCCTCCCTGCCCCTCCCCCCTCCTCCCTCCCTGCCCCTCCCCTCCTCCCTCCCTGCCCTCCCCTCCCTCCCTCCTGCCCCTCCCCTCCTCCCTCCCTGCCCCTCCCCTCCTCCCTCCCTGCCCTCCCCTCCTCCCTCCCTGCCCCTCCCCTCCTCCCCAGGTTCATCGACGTCTCCTCTGTGATGATTGGAGGGGTGTGGACCAACCACTGAACGAGACAGGAGCCACTGGCAGAGGTCTAGTGATCACTGGTCGACACATGGCTGTACTGGACACCATAGGAAACTCCCCTTCTCTTCATCGGCTGTTGGCCAAGACGATAATGTTGCCCCCTATCTACGCCTTCACTCCTAGTTCTCAGAGCTACAGTGACTACGGGAAGTATTACAATCCAACGGCAAGTCGATGGCTATATTGCGGCCTTCTAAGTTCATCATGTTCATCACGATGTGCTTTAGCCTCATCACCATCATGTTCAATTGTTGTAACCTGAAAGTGTACCCTAGTGGCAGTACTCTGAGTTCAATGTTAACCCTTTGGTGCCAGGTTTCTTATTCTCGTTTTGAAAGGCTTCAGTTGCCTATGATGTATAAACGTCTGTTCCTTGCTCACTTGTAATATTTCCAAATTCAATATCTGATCTTATTTGTTGTTGCTGACATATGCAAGTATTTGAAAGGTCATTAAAAACATGTAGGACTGGAGAAGAGACCAGGAGTCCTGGCTTGGTTTGGTATGGCGTTCCAAAGTTGTATCTACATGTAATGCACTGCTTATGATGTCATCCACACCACACTACCCCTTTTTAATGCACACCTCTCTCTGCCCTGCAGTATGCAGGACTGGCACAGAGCCTCCCTCCTCAAGTCCACCTCCTGACACTTCAGCTCATTAGCCCCAAAACCCTCCTCCTCAGACTGGAACATCAGTACCAACTTGATGAGCCGCCTTACAACAAATCTGTGACCATATCCCTCAGCGTGAGTTTTCACAAGAGACATGGAAGTAATTAATGAGCAAGCCACAGTGGAGTGTTTTGTTTGATGCATTAACATGTGGTGCATCAAGATGCTGTAGAGAGGTTTATGCCTGACCTGTTTATTCTTTAAGTGCTTTCCAAAGCTTTCATCTAATTCCTCACCAGGACCTGTTCATAGCCTTCAGTTAACCTTCCTCCCTCCTTTCCCTCCTCCATCTTCATCTCCCTCCTTCTTCCCATCCCTTTCCCAACTCCATCTCCATCCCCTCTTCCTCCCGCTCCACCACCAGAACATGTTCACAGGTTTCAGTGTGGTCTCGGCTACAGAGCTGGTGCTGGGAGCCAATGAGAACATTGACAACGTGCAGAGGCTCAAATGGAACGTGAATGGAGGTGGGCGTTATTAAAAGTCTCTAATGTCTTCATGTGTACTTGTATGTACTCTTATGTGGTCACGCAGATAACTGTGGCCGTGCACGCTACCAGGGCCATGTGAAGAAGCCACTGCATGCCTGCCAACCTCAGCAGCACTCCAGAAGGATCAATGCTAAGAGCTCTCACCTTCCTATCAGAGGGCCCAGGTTTACCGTGCAATTGGAACCAATGGAAATACATACATTTGAAGTTCAAGTGGAATACCTTTCAACGTAGCCATCGCAGCAATTCCTTTCTTTAAATAAATATGTATAAAATGATAACCAGTGCTTAGAATTTTTTTAGCATGATGCATAAACTTTTTTAATCACAGATGTGATGTTACACGTATGGAGCATTTTTGAACCAAAAAAAGTGTATTTAAGGCCAGGTTCCTTGTAGCGTCCTAATTGTACAAGTGGAAGGAAGTCTTTGTTGAGAAATATCGTGCTGCAAACTTGTTTTTGATGATAACTTTGAGTTCCCGTTTTGTATGATTAGATTTGGAATAGTTAAATAACCACTTGCCTTGGGAAGCTATAAAACCGCACTGCATTTTTGAGTCAAGTAATCATACCTGTGACGACTGTGCGTATAAATGCATACAAGTTATGAAACCATCCCAGAAACAAAGTGCTATGCTCGCTTGATCTGTAGCATTGCTAGTGCTACTCCATCTTGCCTTGTAGTATAGATGTAAGGGAGCCCACATGTGTACCGCTAGTGTATAATCAAATACCGGTCAATTATAACCGTTAGCTATTGACAGCTCCATGGATTGATTTGCACATTTAATTTTCCATGTAGATACATTTGAGGTCTACAATCCCCAATTAGTAACCTGAGGGGAAGAAATCGTGTTAAATTATGCTTAATCACACCAAAGGAAAGTAACATTTAATTGTGATTTACATGTACATTTTAAATGACATACAAAATGAAAAGCTTTCAACTAAATATTTTAGCTTATATCTTTCTAACGCTTCATGCTACAAGCATTGCAAATACATTTTCACATTCAGCAAACACTTCTGTGTAGAAAACTGTGGTATTAAGACGCGCAAACAAAGCGTGGCTATTGGTAAACACATAACGGTTATAAACTCATTTTTCAATCATAACTCCCACTCGGAATGTAACTGAGAGTTCAAATTTATATCGTGGGTACAACGTTAGGACCCCTATGTATATGGTTGATTTGGCATCTTCCGTTCAACTTGTTGGGAAGATCGGCCCAGATTTATGTAATTTTCGACGACGCTCGCGGTTCGCTGAAATTTGCATGACTTAAAAGAAGAACCAAGTGGTCCTTGATTATACACATAACCAAAGTATGCACAGCAATGTGGACAATGCTATTTCTGCTGGCTTCCTTCAGCTGGGATACTTAATACTCTGGGTTCATCACTATGATTATTTGGTATCAAGACCCTTCTTTAATTACCAATAGTAAGAGTCATGCATGCTTCCTTTGACAACTTCATACTAGGCATAGATTTTGTTAGTTGTAAAGTGAAATACCTTATAAATGCAGGTGACTGTACAGAAATCACAGCCAGTACCCTTTTATCTGCCGAGCATCAGCATCATCATCATCATGAATCTACTCTTCAAAATGTATTGTAGTGAATGCATGTGTATTTCAGTGCCGACTTTATAACCGTCTGTCCCATGTGGAACTTGATGTATATATTCGATATTGCCAGTGAAGTAACGCTAGCACATGTATCAGCGTCTGTATGCTTGGAGTACGGTGCTACCGTTTCACCATGTATTTCTTGGCCACATGTGTCCTCAGCGCACTGGATGCTAGGTCACAAATAGTAATCGTCATTGTGGCATATCAGTGACGTGATCAGCATTATAGGGGGAGTCCTATAGTTTGGCGACTATAAAAGTATAGAATTAACGATACCTTTGTAAACAACTGCCACGCACAACAAAAAAAAAAAGGATCCCTACAATGAAACGTTCTGTGTGTGTGCACTCCAAAAATGAACTGGGCATGTTGTCAAATACTGAAAAACCCCAAAAACTGAGCATGAAATTCTGATTTAGCATTTATTCACTTGAATATAATTCTAAGGCTCCAGATTTCCATATAACTTTGTGTATATCCCCCAAGTGTCATATTGAATCAACAATGAAATGTAGGGAATATAAATTCCCTTTCCAAGGGGTAGAGAAAGAAGAATGATTGAACATGAAATAACATCATAAATATATGTATGGATTATTGAACATGAAATATCTGTTGTACCCTGTACTATGTTTGTATGTATCATTGAATAATAGATGCCTGAAAGTGAAGGTGTGTGCGGAGGAGGGAGGGTGATGGGTGGCGTACTTTCACTACATCAACAAACATCACATTCCCCTTCCTTTGCCCTTTGCCCTCCCTCCAGTGCCAATTGAAAGGCCACACCCCCACCCACACACACACACATGCACACACACACACACTCACACACACGATTTGGCCAATCTCGTTTGGCATCATGTTCCTGGCCTATTTCATTTTGGAGCTCCCAGCTATCATCGAACACCTCTCCCCTCTTCCCTCTCCCTTTCCTCTTTGACCCTTCCTTCTCTTCAAGAACCCCCTCCTCTAACCTTGCTTATTCACCCATCAGTCTTCCCACCTCCAAGTACCCTTTCCCTACGCTTCCCATGTCACTTCCTCTTCCACCCACACCCCATCCTCTCCTCCCTCCCTTCCCCGAGTCAGCAGAAACTAGTGATTAATAAAACGATGATTTCATATAGCAATCTATGGAATTCATTCCTGATGGCTTCGAGGTAATCAAGATCATTTCAGATCACTACCATCTCCACTCCTCCACCCATCTCCACTTTTCTACACACAACCTAGACATGTCCAACTATATCCGCTTGTTTACACACTCTACTCCACACACCTCCACCATCTCCACATGTCTCCTATCAACTCCAGACTTCTCCATACAATCTCCACCCTACTCCATACTTTCACCTGTCTCCATTCATCTCACTCTTCTACGCACAACTCCACCATCTCTAATTATCTAAAGTGTACTCCACACATCTCCACACATCTCACCTATCACCACACATCTCCACACATCCCACCTATCACCACCCATCTCCACACATCCCACCTATCACCACCCATCTCCACATTCTGCCAAACACATCGTCCACATATCTTCAACTATCTCCACTTTTTTACACATAACCTCTATATGGGATCGTTTCCGCGAAAAGGGACCTAAGGCATATTATTTTCAAGATTTCTTTTTTTTTATATATATATTCCTGAAGTCTGAGAGTGTCCTCTACCCATTGCATCTTACGCACTGAGAATTAGAGTATCTGTCATGGAGTTGTAAGGCTCTGAATTTTTTATTCGCCATACATTTCAACACATTTCTATTGCACATTCTGGAAATTCTATCATGTATGCGTTACGTCCCTTTTCGCGGAAACGATCCCATATATCTCCACCTGTTTCCACTTAACTCCTCACATCTCCACCTATCTCCACCCTACTCAACGCATCTCCACTCATCTCTGCATATCCCACCCTATTTCACACAATGTACATACATCTCTCCACCTCTCTCCACCATCTCCACACATTTCGACACATCTGGACCAATCTCCACTGATCTCCACCTTCACACAACTCCATGCATCTCTACCTATCTACACTTCAGCACACATCTCCACATATCTAGAACTACTTCACACATCTCCACACATTCCACCCACATGCACACTTTCACACGCTATCTACTGTATTACTAAAAGATTTCGACCTTCATCAATGTGCTTTGTGTTGTATGCATCTTTAGGAATGGTGTGCACCTCCTACCTATACCACCCTACTACAACATCTCCACACATCTCCAGGTCTCTTTACTGATCACCACTTTTTTATACTCAACCTCCAGACATGTCCAATTCTCCACAGTCTCCACACATCTCTTTCCTCCCTACACTCTCCACCTCTTTCCAGCCTTCTTCTCCACCTGTTTCCACCCTTCTTCTCCACCTGTTTCCACCCTTCTTCTCCACCTCTTTCCACCTTTCTTCTCCCGTTTTTGAAAAAATGTATTCAAGCTAACTTTTTTTATTGCTTAGCTCGTAGCGGTGTCTAGACGAGTACAAATTCTTACAGCGACTGATAGTAAGATTTGGATAGGATTCAATAAGATAGGGTATTAATACAAGAGATAGCTCGATATTTTTTCACAAGCGAGTAAGCCAACCAATTCTGAAGCTATTGGTCATTCTTTAAAAGAGTTCATATCCCGAGTTATGCCTGATCAAGAAGAGGCCAATTATTCCAAAACTAGGTACAAGGATGGGCAGTACCCTTTTGTTGTCTACAAACGCGCAATTTTGCGACATAAATAGTTTTTGTCTTGTCATTCGATTTTAACAACAAGCTACACGATCCGATTGTCAGGTGTCTTGTTAGAAACCAAAACTTGCCATCATGGCAATACGCAAATTTAAGAAGATCAATTTTTAACTGCTTGCAATGGCAATTTGTATCAAATGCTTTATACAGCAATATCATGATGCTACATCAAATATGTACTATTAATAGCCTGGCCTCTTTGTGGTGTCCTACATATTAATAAAAGTCTTTGTTGAGGGATATTGCAACTCAACACATCGTAGTACTGATTTAGTCACAGTGTGTACGTTTTGGAAGTATGCAATAGGTGAAGTCTACTGCCCAGACCTGAAATGTACATGTACGGTGAATGATGCTTACTGCTTACAGTATAACACCACATGTACGCGATGTTATACTGCTAGTACGTAAATGATGCTTACTGCTTACAGTATAACACCGCATGTACGCGATGTTATACTGCTAGTACGTAAATGATGCTTACTGCTTACAGCATAACACCGCATGTACGCGATGTTATACTGCTAGTACGTAAATGATGCTTATTGCTTACAGCATAACACCGCATGTACGCGATGTTATACTGCTAGTACGTAAATGATGCTTACTGCTTACAGTATAACACCGCATGTACGCGATGTTATACTGCTAGTACGTAAATGATGCTTACTGCTTACAGCATAACACCACATGTACGCGATGTTATACTGCTAGTACGTAAATGATGCTTACTGCTTACAGCATAACACCGCATGTACGCGATGTTATACTGCTAGTACGTAAATGATGCTTACTGCTTACAGCATAACACCGCATGTACGCGATGTTATACTGCTAGTACGTAAATGATGCTTACTGCTTACAGCATAACACCACATGTACGCGATGTTATACTGCTAGTACGTAAATGATGCTTACTGCTTACAGTATAACACCACATGTACGTGTGTTAGTGATATTCATCAGGGCATACATTTGGGTCTGGGTACGAGACTACCATGAGTGTTATTGGAATGCATGGAGCAATACCATGTGTTGTTAATGTAATAGCAAGCAAAAGTCCCAATTTCATTTTCTTAGTTCTCATTTTTTGTGTGCATGGCATCTAAAATAATTCGGATTAATAAAATAGAATTCATATCAGGTTTTTGGTTACTTGATTACTACAGAGGATATAAAAGGATGGCACACACGTCTACATGAAAAGAGCAACGACAAACAGCAGGCCGAATTCATGATGATTGGGCGGCTACATTTTGGATGTCCGTATGGTTCCATGCATCCCAGATGATGATCCTATTGTGTGCTCTAGCTGCCTCACCACTACTTTCAGAATCCTCACCCCTTTGGAAGCTGAGTTTCTCTAGCCACTGTGAGGATACCACGTATTTTCCTTTGATGGCCACTAGCTTGTGGTAAGACTTCAGTCCATACTTCTCACAGTCCTCTGTGGCCAGTCTTGCCAGCACCATCCCATGTGTGGGGCCTCGAGAAATGTCCAGGATGATGACATCACCCATGGCACGACCAATCCACAAGGTCCTATCATGAATGGCCAATGAGGTTGTCTGAGTTGAGCATTGGTGCGAGGATGCTGTACTTGTTTGGCGCAATGAATCCCTCTTCTCCTGCTGAGATCTTCTAGAGGCATTAGGTCCATGCAGCGATGCAGGTCGGTGCCATGTAAGCTCGGATGTGTCATCCAGTTCATTCGACCTTTCAAACATGTTGGACATCTCGACCTCGTGGTCTGATATCTGCACCTCTTCGTTTGACCCACTAAATAGATCATCAAGCTCTGTGGGAGAGGTGTTCACTGTCAGACCTGTTGGGTCCACATTGGAGCAGTCGAAGACACTGACGAGGGTGTAGGTCTTGACGTCCCACTGCAGCACATATGAGAGGTGCCGCCCCACCCCCCACACTGCATTGCCATCCGATACAAGCTCTCTCACGAGCTTTGTGGTCTCAAAAAAGACCGGGATTTGCTTGATAACTTTCATGTTGACAATATCCACCACGGCAATGCCATTGCCACAACCACACCAGAGATGGTCTCTGCCCACAAAGGTCATGCACTTGACCAACTTAGCTGGTACATCGAGGCGAAGACAAAATGGGTTCGACCAATCATCAGCTTCCAAGATGTACTTGTCATCTTTGGTAACAGTCAGGCATATTTCAGGAAGGGCATCCCCTGTGCTATGTGGGTATTCATCTTTGGTAGCACTCTTGCAGGAGAATATGCAAAGTGTTCCTCTTGCCAAACCAGCAAATACCCTTGTGGTCTGTCAAAATGGATGCAACAGTGTTTTTGTGTGCATAGTTTGAGGAAGTGAGAACCAGATCAGAACAAACCTTGCCATCCTTTGTCTCAGCTAAGAGGGACAGTACTGTGTGATTGAGCTTACAGTTCCACAAGCATCTTGGGACCCCACCAGTTCCTAAACGATACACTTGAACTCCCCCTAACTGTATATAATTAATTAAAGTAAAAAAGTGTTGGATTATTAATTCCCATCCTCCCGGTCAGTCCTTGGCTCTAACTCACCCCACAGCCTATCCACATTCTCCTGTTCTCCTCCTCTGTCACCATTACAGTATGCACCCTAGCACCAGGCACAACTTCCTCTGCAAGTATGAATGTTCCCTTCTTTGGATCCAAAATGCTGAACTGCCTCTCCTCATCCTGTTTGGCCCAGGTACAGATGGAGTGGTGTTCAGTAGGAGTGTGCTCGCTCATGGCTAGTACACACATTGCGTCCACCTTATGGAGGGGATGGTCCTTACAAGTGGTGATGGTGTGCTTGCGACAAAGGAATCCTGGAGCTGATATGCGTTTCACAATCTGAAGAGCAAATGTTTATAGTTAAGAGATATTAACACGCATATCTAAAATGTGATTGGTAAAATTATGCATACATTGAAAATGTTATCTCACATTCCGTGTTCTCATTGAATTGAGAGTGTACCAGATGATGTAGAATATAATTTACGCCTAGAAAATAATCCACCACACAATGCACATTTATGCATGTGCACTTACAGTACAGGTTTAATGCACAATGAGCACATGGGTTATGGAGGAACTTAATCATTTGATGCCAAGCCTAATTAGAACTGTTCCTGCCATATTGGACCAACCTTGTGTATTGTATGTGCATGTGTGTGTGTGTACTGGTATAAGACTTCTTACTCATAAATGCCAATGTGGGTATAGTTATTGATTTAAAAAATATAGAGAAGAAACCCTGACAGTCAACTGGTCATTTTTCATACATACAGTACAGTGTCTTCACTATCTCATCCAACAATTCATAATGGCCTAAAGTGATGATAGAATTGTAGCAAAGAGTCTCTACACATACCTCCTGTGCAGTAGGTCTGTCTGAAGGAGATTGCTGCCAACAATCCATCATGAGCTCCACCATTGCCGGGAAGGCAGGCTCCAAGTTAGAGTCATTCAATGAAGGCCTGTTCCCTTTTCTGATGGCATTGTTGGTTTTGAAAATGTCAAGCCTTTCGAATGGCACCTGGCCCGTAAAAAGCTCGAAAAGAAGCATAGCAAAAGAAAATATGTCCACCTATTGTGCAAGAGTGAGCATTCTGCTATGCAATCTGGTGCTTATTTTATCCCAGACAATATCTCCATGCATTAATACTTTTTCATTGCTACTGTTTCCTTGGTTTCCTTTCACAGACATTCAGAATACACATGTGAATTACAGACATATGCAAAATTCTCAAAGGGTGGGTACTTGAAACATATCACTGGACTAACAGTCTGTCCAATGCTTCTTAGATGACTAATCAAAGGGGTGGGTTCTTCACTGGACTAACAGTCTGTCCAATGCTTCTTGGATGACTAATCAAAGGGGTGGGTACTTCACTGGACTAACAGTCTGTCCAATGCTTCTTGGTGACTAATCAAAGGGGTGAGTACTTCACTGGACTAACAGTCTGCCCAATGCTTCTTGGATGACTAATCAAAGGGGTGGGTACTTCACTGGACTAACAGTCTGTCCAATGCTTCTTGGATGGCTAATCAAAGGGGTGGGTACTTCACTGGACTAACAGTCTGTCCAATGCTTCTTGGATGACTAATCAAAGAGGTGGGTACTTCACTGGACTAACAGTCTGCCCAATGCTTCTTGGATGGCTAATCAAAGGGGTGGGTACTTCACTGGACTAACAGTCTGTCCAATGCTTCTTGGATGTCTAATCAAAGGGGTGGGTACTTCACTGGACTAACAGTCTGTCCAATGCTTCTTGGATGACTAATCAAAGGGGTGGGTACTTCACTGGACTAACAGTCTGCCCAATGCTTCTTGGATGACTGATCAAAGGGGTGGGTACTTCACTGGACTAACAGTCTGTCCAATGCTTCTTGGATGACTGATCAAAGGGGTGGGTACTTCACTGGACTAACAGTCTGTCCAATGCTTCTTGGATGACTAATCAAAGGGGTGGGTACTTCACTGGACTAACAGTCTGCCCAATGCTTCTTGGATGACTAATCAAAGGGGTGGGTACTTCACTGGACTAACAGTCTGCCCAATGCTTCTTGGATGACTGATCAAAGGGGTGGGTAATTCACTGGACTAACAGTCTGCCCAATGCTTCTTGGATGACTAATTAGTGAAAATATGGATGGAGAGCATCCCCTGATAAGCATCATGTCTCCGTAATAATCTTTATAATGTCAATGAATATGTATCCAAGTGCACCTGAGCCACATGACCAACCTATTAATTAATGTTACAATGAGCGCATATATGTTCCCGGAAACTAATCATCCTTTGACAAATGAAGTCATTGATTTCTGCTGGGCCAGTGGGATAAATGCACAATTTTCCTGTAGCGCTTGAGATTATGATAGTCAAGCAGGGTCTACTGAAATAACCAATCTAACCTTCTCATCAAATGCTTGATCCCAATGTTGGATGATTTCAGGAGCCTGGTACCCAGCTGTGCCTTCGACCCCTCTCAATCCTCCTGGATTGGAAAAGCGGGAAATACTGTAGTCTGCCAGCTTGATGTGGACTGCGAGAACAAAAAAAAAAAGGAAATGTAGTTCACAGAGGAATGAAGAAAGAAGATTCCAGAAATCACAACTCACCTTTGTCTTTGGGGGCCATGGACCACACTAGAACATTAGCAGCCTTCAAATCTCTATATATGATGCCAACTGTATGTATGAACTGAAGTGCTAGGGCCACCTGATGGACAAGCAGAAGCAAGCCAATTTCATCATCACACTTTTGCCACATCCTCACACACCTGCATGGCAATCTTGGTTGTCATGATATCACCAAATACCCCTCCAGGCATACGAAGCACGATAGAGGCACTGTCCACCTGTTTCTCCTTCATTTGTTTGACTTTCTTTTCCAGCAGTTCGAACAAACTTCCCATTGGAGCAAACTCCAGCACGATGCACAGGGGCCTGATGGACACCCCAAGTAGGGTCACAATGTTGGGATGGGAGAGCTGAGTTAATGCTGTCACCTCTTGACGAAGACTACGAAATGTTTCCAGAAACTGAATATCATTATGTAGATTTTTCATAAACAATTTGATTGCCGCAGTGCCCCCTCTGTATTTTCCTTTGTAAACACATCCTGCGAGGACAAAGGTTCATAAATACTCACAAGAAACTACTATGTCCTCATGAAGTGCAAGTGAACTGAACATATGTCTCAAATCAGCCATTAGCACATGATACCACACAAGCTGTGCTACATGTCTGCCAAACAATTAAGGCAATCAAAATATGTTATAGGCATATTGAAATAAGCCTATAAGCTTTTTACACCAAAACGTTGAACATTTTCGTGTAGAGCATCTATAAAGCACCATTCACAGCAAGGCAGGGCATGTGTGATATATTCTCACCTGCGGATCCTACTCCCAACAATTTAGCAGGATCTTGAGGGTCAAACTCAAACTGGCTATGGTCTACTTTCAGATCTCCAGATAGGTCTGTCATGAGGATGTCTGGTATCAAGTGATCCAGAGGCACCATGACGCTGAACTTCTCAGCAACAATAGTGTCACTGGAGAGTGCTTGAACGCAGCACAGTTTGAGAGGGAAGACTGCGTGTACTGCATCAGTTTCTTCAAAACCTGACAAGAGGTCCCATGATGTTGTATATTTGATATCACCTGCTTGTAGCTTGGTAGTATACTGTGGAGGTACTTTCCACAAAACCTGTTGTTCAACAAGGTCGCACCCATTGATATCAACTCCAATGAGACCTGTATTGAGCCATAACCATGACTTTCAAAAATATTCATATCAGTTGTGGATCATTTTTCTACTTGCCTGGGTACCATTCTACTATGAGGGAGTCTAGTTGATCAGTGATGTAGCCCATAGCTGAGAAGTCCTCACACTGGGTCCACACCGTGATGTCCACGCCACAGCAGGCCTCATGCCCATTGTCAACATCTTTGGGATATTGAACATTTTGAAGAACTCACAGCAACTGATAATATCTCTTTTGAACCAACAATAGTTAGATGAATGCATTTTACTTTTGCTTTATGGCAAAATGGTAACTAGTATTCATTATGTGAAGGATTGCTACTCTCCTTACCTATTTTTAGTGCCTGAATTGATTCCACCAAGAGTTTGCCCATTTTATGATTTACCAAGACACCCTTTTTCCAGAATACTATGTCAGAGTCATGAAGCTGACTCTCTATCAGACCTGACCTCTTCAGGTTGATGAGCAATCTGGAGATGAGACGGCTCCAGAACCCACTTGGGATGTATGCCATCTGGTACCTTCTTTTTATATATTCCACAGGTTCTGTTGCCATTGGAAACTGACCTGGAGACCCAGTAACTGACGGATAGTACCTTTTCTCTTCTCCAGACTTGATACGTATGAAGGGCTTCTCAACAGGCAACATTGAAGGTATGAGGTATTGGTCATTACCCAACGAGAGAGCTATTTCGTATCTCTCAAGTAGCTGAAGGTATTCATTAATAAAGTTGCAAGGGAATTGGTAGTTGTCCTTGAAGATCAGAGGGATATCACAGCCTTTTAGGATGCCACTGCGCGTGTATCCTTGCTTCTGTGGTACTGTGATGATTTGTGCCAACAAATTGGCCAACCAGATTGGGTCTATGAAGTAAAGGTTGCTCAGTCTCTTCATTTGGTCATTATAGTGGAGGAGAACTCCATTATTGTGAAGAAATTGAGCAGCTGTATGGAGATTTATCACATAAAAAATAAATAGAGAAAAGTATGTATTGGTTCTCATTGAGTTAATACTTTTTTGATATCATTTTCTTCTTCTGCAGCTGTATATTTCATAAGCATCAATTTCTTTTTTAATATCTACACTTTTTATTGTAACAAATTTGATACCAGTATTATCATTATTAATTATCTATGGCACATACCCAAGAAAAGCTCCTCTGGGTCCAAAATATCACAGTTTGGAATACTGCTGATCAACATGGCAAATTCTTGCTGGGTAAGTACAGGCAGTTTTCCATTTTTTTGACGCCTCACAACCTCCTCAGAAAGGAGTTTTTGCAACACAACATAGCTGGAAGGAACCTGGAAACGATTAATCAATCAGCTTAGATCAAATTTTCTACCACAAGGAGTGACACTATACCTGCATTCCAATGACATGTTCATCAGTCCCTCT
This sequence comes from Ephydatia muelleri, assembly GCA_013339895.1. Taxonomy (NCBI): domain Eukaryota; kingdom Metazoa; phylum Porifera; class Demospongiae; order Spongillida; family Spongillidae; genus Ephydatia; species Ephydatia muelleri. Next base: position 16,894,447 of record JABACO010000002.1, read on the forward strand.
TCCTTTGGTGGAAATTGCAGCAACATATATCTTCTCCTGAAGGTCTTTGAGCCCCTCCTTTGTGACACATGATACAAAGGTGATACTGAATAAAACAGAACAAAGTACAGGGTTGTAGAGCATAAAAATAAATAGCAGAAAAGAGACATCAAGTGAAAAAGATGGGTGTTTTTCATCATAATACATTAATTTAAATACCATGACAATCGGGGAAATCCTATTTTGTTATATGCTGCTTGAATTTTGCTTGTGTAAACTTCCTTCATTTGAGCTGCTGTGAGTTTAGGCATTCTGTCTAAATGTGTTCCAACAATAATGACTGGAGAATTAGGAGCTTGTGCCTAGTAATAAATACAGAAGGCATAATAGTGTCGTCAGGTCCAGCCAATCCCTTCTCTACCTGAATGTTGAGCAGCCATAGCTGGAGTTGGTCGATTCCCTCTTCTCCTTCTTCCATGTTCCACACCACCAGGTACAGTGTGTTCCTTGACAGGAAGCACTGGTGAGTGGCGTAGTACACTTCCTGTCCAGCCATGTCCCACATGCTGAACACAACATCCATCACCTCCTGCAGATACATATTTCTTTCACTAACGACTAGCCCATGTCAAAGTTCTATCAGCAAATTCTAGCAGCCAATAACTTCTCTACCTGTTTTTTGCACTGGTTGTCACATTTGCTCCACCCCCCCCCCTCCACCCCTCCCCCCCTTCCATCCTATAGGCATATTTCTTTAGTGAAGCTCTGACCACTACATCACAGCAACTAATGACCTACAATTAGAGTGAACTTACTCTGGAATCCATAACCTTGCACGACTTCACGACCTCTGGAGGAGCTTTGACCACCCAATCAGCCATGTTGACCCCCACAGTGGAAATGTTCTCGGGCAGAGGAGCTTTTGGTTGCCTAAGGACAGATATGAGGGTGGTCTTGCCTCGTCCCTGAAGCCCTACAACCATCAGCTTCATCCTGTTGTTGGGTACGCAGTTTCTGAGCTGAGATCTAAGGTAGGCTAGGACATGTTTGGTGGAGCCTCCCCAGGAAACTCCTGGGAGAAGGTGCTGGGGAACATTGGATATGGGCACTCCATTCATGATCAATTCATTGCAATGCTTAAGGAGTCCAAGCTTCAGAGGGAGAAATGTGATGTCTTTATTCCTGTAATGAAAGTAAGAATGCAACATTATAATGGATAAGAATGGAGCACACGAATAACTCGTGCAGGGTAGTTATCGCAAGCTGTAATTCTTTCTACCATAGTAGTATTTTCACAATGGCTCATCGTCAAATGAAATTGTATTCGTGCTATGCAACAATACTGATCAGTTGACAAAATAATTGATGACCTATAACCAGTGTGTGCGATTTTATAAACTGACCCACTAATGTTCAGTGTGGACAGGGCATCGAGTGAGCTCAGACACTCTGGTATAGACTGAATCATGTTGTCCTGCAGAAGTAGACACTGAAGGGATGATGTCCATAATGTAATGGGGAATTCCCTTAGCTCATAAACTATCGATGTGCTTTCCTGTTGCGGTTGTTTCTTTGCTCTCTTAATTGACGAGCTTTTCATGAAAGGAGCTTTGTATGGTGTTTCATCGGTCAGCTTTGTCAAAAGGTTGTTAGAGAGGTCCAAGCTCTTGAGACAAGACCCCTTCCAGTAGCATGTTGGTGGGAGGGACGCTATCATGTTGGTAGAGAGGTTCAGGAAAGTGAGGCTACTCATCCCAGCAATGTTCTGGGAGATCTCTGTGATCTTGTTCTGGTCCAGGAGCAGTGTCTCCAGTGAATGGGTCCAATAGCTTGAGGAGCCAAGAGGAAGGTCAGTGAGCTGGTTCTTAGAAGCATTCAGATGTGCCTGAAAAGGATGGATGTTTTGACAATGTGCATGGGATTAACTTTCATGACTGGAGACCACCAATGTATACACTACGGTAATAAAATGCAATGAAGTCATTATGCATTGCTGCAACAATATTCATTACAAGCAAGCATCTTACCAGCCTGGCACACCCCCATGTGCATGACATGGGTAGATAATCCAGATCATTGCTAGAGACATCAAGTGAAAGGAGGTCTTGAAGCTTTCCCAAGGCATCTGGCAGAGCCTTCAGCTTGTTGTTGGAGAGATCAAGCTTCCTCAGCTTTTCACATGCCCAATGTCCATAAGCACATTGGTCTGCAAAATGATTGGAATCGTTTCACAATGACACAATTACTGGTCTTATTGGCTTCTATTACCATTGGTATTGTAGTCTGGGTCTCCAGGTAACCTCTCTAGTACATTATAAGAGAGGGAAAGGTTAACCAATCGAGGTAAATGGAACAGTTTGTAAGGAATGTGCTGCAACTGGTTGTGTGAGACATCCAGATCAGCTAAACTGAAAAGAAAGGATTGATCTGTCTTTGCATTTACTATGACGGCAAGATATGCATGGAAACTTACTCTGCACAGAACCAAGGAATTTCATCACCACAGAGAATGGTAAGCTGGTTATTTGAAACATTCAAATCTTTCAATGCAGGCATTTGAAACAGCTCACAGGGTATGGTCACAAGGCGATTATATTGAAGATCTACTTTGGCCACTGTAGCAAAATGGTGTTCAAAAAACATTTTGGGAGCTTCAAACAGATTCATCTCCTTCAAAATGGCATGATAGTACCCTTGATCAACAGGAAAAGAGTATCGCTCTGCAACCACTTCACTAATAATTGCTGAGCAGTTAGTTGTAATGCATGGCATGATAACAGCTCCCTCCTGGAGAAGAAAGTGAGCTATATTCTTCCTCTTTGCCTGACAGGCTGCATAGAGTAGTGAGTCCTTCCCATCTGTTTTGAGGGCGTGCACTCCACCAGAAGTGCGGTTAATGTCATACTGCAACTCTTCAACGAAGTACTTCACCACATCAAGGTACCCTGCAGCACAGGCTGTGAAGACCAGAGGTGGGTTGTCAAATGCGTGGGGATTGGCCCCTCGACTGATGAGGTATTTGATGACATTCAGCTTGCCCTGGGTGCACGCTACAAAGAGCGGACTAAACCCCCCTTGGACATTCTTGTAATCCGCTCCGTACTCCACCAGCAGCTTCACCAAATCCAAATGGCCATACTTAGCGGCCGCATAGATGGGCGTGCCGCTACCGCTATTGACATTAGGATCAATGCCTCCTTCAAGTAAACATTTTACGACATCGATGTGACCTTTGGAGCATGCAGCGTAGATAGTTCTATCGGATATCTTTTTTCCAACGAGACTAGCAGGGTCCTTCGTTAGAAGAAGCAGATCTATTGCATATCGTTCCCGCTTCAACAGTTCTCTAAGGCTGGCTTCGTCGCCAGAACCGCAGGCTGCAATTAGTTTACTTTCTGTGCTTGCAAGGTAGACATCACGCATGGCTTATAATATACATGCAGGTTTGAGGAGAGGACGGAGAGAAGGCGTTATAAGCCATGTACAGTCTGTGAAGCGATTGGGCCTGGGTGCACACTGAAACATGCTTTTCATACATGTAGCTGCACTTGTGCCCCCTTACCATCTTCCACAGCTTTTTCCATTCACACTAGCGAACGCCTTGTATCCCTAAGCACCAAATGTTCTCTCCATTTACATGTAGGTATATATACGGTATGCGATCAAAACTATATATAAATTGTGCGTTGCTTGAAGGGCAGTGGTTCATGACGGTCAGTATGGGACTATTATAGTATTGAGACATGCATGCTATACATCTTGCACGTCGTCACTCGTGCATGGTTCATTAATCTTGCATACATACTCAGTACAGTACTCTGACTGGATTGATTGAGCTTTGCACATTTTCTCACTGTGCTAAACTGCTTTCAGCACCTAAACGTTGCGCGACACAATGGCAATACAAAGCGTGTCATTATAACTTGCATGCGTTATTTAGGACAATATAACAGCTGGAGGAATTCGTATTCTCTTGTGCCAAAACTATGTTGAGTATAAAACTGCATGCTGTTGTTAAGAGCGCACGTGAAACAGTCACAAAATCATCGCCCACATACAACATTTTTAATTCTTTCGCGAGCAACAGCGCAAAATAGCGCCGCAACTGCTATAATGCTACTTTTTTTTATTTTGCCATTAACGTTTTTGGAGTCAACAACACGTTGTCAAATTCACCGAAGTTGTTTACAAAGAAAGTTTCCCCGAAACGCGTATTCCTCATAATACAGCAATAATTGCCAACGCCCTCGACACTGCTAATTGCATGAACACGGCTTCTGGTAACTGAACCGTCGATCGATCAAGAAGAACCTAGTGTCGAGGGCGTTGGCATTCATTACGGTGTTATGAGGAATATGCGCTTCGGGGAAACCATCTTTGTAAACAGCTTCGGGGAATTTGACAAGCAAATAAACTTTCCAGCTCTGAATAAACTGTTGACTTCAAAAACGTTATTGGTTAGATTTTTTTTTTTTTTAAGTGGCATTATAGCAACTGCGGCGCTGTTGCCCGCGAAATAGTTAAAGAGATAGATGAATTTAATAGAACGAGTGCTATAGCTCAGGGTTGCCGAAGCCCAGTCCGGCCTGCCAGGTCGGCCTGCCAGGCCGGACATTTAGCTTGGCCTGGCAGGCCGGACCGTGACCTGACAGACCGGGATCCACCCACTTATTGTAATAAATTATTAATTCATTTTGCAATGTCTATCATCAACTCCCCCTGAGCTTCCCGCCAACGCAGATATTTGGATTTATAATCCAGATGAACTCACAAGGCTCCCACAACGGCGAAAACAAAACAGGACGTCTACCTCCACTGTGTGGTCGCATTTCAAGGTGCACAGGCTCCATGCCTCTAAAGAAAAGAAATACGCTGTGTTTGCAGACAAAGCATGGTGTGACTACTGCCACAAGCCATTTGTTACAGAGCACTCAACTCTTCTGAGGCACCTGCAACATTTTCATAAACAGCATGCAGCTGTCCAATTCATGCGATCAAAGCGATTCCTTTATCATATATAGCTATAGAGCAGCACAAATCTGAATCACAATTCATAGCCATTCTTAGTAATTTAGCTATGACGTGGCGACTGGCGAGGTAATACGTTTGTGGTTAACTATGAAATTTCGCACCTGCCGCATACATCTCATCTCTAACCACATCAATGCACTCTGACAATTGCTCGGTGACTCAAAGGTCTACCTTCTTGCTGCAGTGAATGCGTACAATGCCATGGTCAGTCAGCCAGATGCCATCTCAGTTGAAAGTGTACTTGATGTACCACCCCACCAGCACGCACTATCCTCTCACATTGAAGAAGCTGATTTCAATTCCCTTTTTTCCGATGCAACTACCATGACAAAGGCCAGATTGCAAGCTATCTCTGCGCCTCAAGCCCATGCATGGCTTAAAGTGCAGCCTTCACCAACGTTAGGTCTTGCGTTGATGCCTGATGAAGCAAGTCATTCTAAAATGGTGGCTAGGCCTTCCTTTAACACCTGAGGGCACACCATGCCGACTTTGTCATCACAACATGGATGTTTGGGGACATCACATGCTCACTTGCCGCTCTGGGGGAGATGTAATAACCAGACACAACCAACTCAGGGACTGCATTGCTGACTTCTGCCACAAGGCATGCCTTTCCCCACAAATTGAGAAAGGAAGTGGCATTCTTCCTAAAGACCAATCAAGACCAGCAGACATTCTAGTGCCAAACTGGTCCCTCTCACGCCCAGCTGCATTTGACATAAAGGTCATCAATCCGCTTAATTTGCAATTTATACAAGAAGCGGCTCAAACCTGTGGTCATGCAGCTGAGATGGGAGAAGAGGCCAAGCACTCAAGAAATGATGAAGCATGTGTCCTTAGAGGATGGTCATGCATCCCTTTGGTTGTAGAAGTGTTTGGGGGATGGGGCAATGAAGCTATCAATGTACTTTTAACCATATCCAAAAAGGTAGCCACGCATCTATGTCGACCTCTAAATGAGGTTATATCAAACATCTACAGTCGCCTCAGCCTCACCCTCATGAGGCAGAATGCCAGGGCAATTTTGGCCAGATGTGTCTCACCAAACGCCTGCTGTGACTTTTAGTTATTTGTTATGCATTGTATTCTGTTGCACTGTTTATTGTTGTAATAAAATATAGTAAAATGAGTCTGAATGTCTTCTACTTCATTAATGGTTATATAAATTGTTTAATAATGTCATATCGTTAGCCATGAATGTTTAATTAATTGTTTAATAACATCAATTTATCCGACCTGGCAGGCCGGTCACAGGCCGGACCCCGGCCTGACTTTTGGCAACCCTGCTATATAGTATAGCTTAAATCGCCGACGTGGTTTGTTGGTGTAGTTTGTTTTATTCATTTATTTCCTGGTTACCCCACTTGGCTTCCTGTACTGTATCACGTATGCAATGAATTACATACATTATTAAAGACAATGAAACATTTTAACATGGTGTCTATAACTAGCTGCTGCAGCTACGCGTCCTCTCTAGAGTACACAAGGGCATAAAATTTATAGTGAGTTGTTCAGGATACTTTAAATTTTAAACCATTACCATTGCTAATCGTTGGAAACGGATCACGTGAGCGATTGATATGGAGCCCCCCAAAAGTTATAGACAAGGCTGACAAGGGTTTTGACCACGTTCACCTCCTGTAAGCTCTCAACAGGACCCTAAACTACATACATGTAGAAGTATGTTTGCATTTATATGTTGTTTTGGTTTGAGATCTCTGCCCGTTCTGAGTGTCTTGTAATAGATTTTAGAGCGCTCTTGAGAAATGATAAATCTCCTTGATGACCGCAGTAGGTGTCTTTGTTTGGTATAGCTCTGATGTCCAGGGAAGTTATCCCTGGCCGAGCGGTAAGGATATCTGTGCGAAATAATGCAGGTCAGACGCGCTCTCGTAAAATACCAGACGTACGTGCTGTTTTGCGTGAGATAGTCTCAATTATATATATTTTTATTGATATATATAGGGATCGTAAAACCGTGGCGCTTAGTGCTGTTTCATATTTGTACGAAGTGCAGTTATCGAAATTTTCATTTTTGTTGTTGTTTTTTTGACCAAAACTGGATATAAATCATTTAATCCACATGAGGTGGTGACGAAGCAACCAAAAACTACTTCGGAAATACGGTTACATCGGAAATACGGTTACATCGGAAATATGCAGGATTAGATGCATGCCTTCCTCTTTGTCTAGAGGCTACCTTATACCCATGGCTGATGGATAGTTACGTTCAAGCTTTCAGGTGACTTCATGGAGCAAGCATGCGGAACTGGCAGGTCGCCAATCGAAGCCAGTTTCCAGTAATGAATAGTGATAAATGGTTGATGTTTTTTTAATTGTATTACACTCATTACTTTCCTTAGTTTCATTAGTTTCATTAGTTTCATTAGTTTTATTAGTTTCATTAGTTTCATTAGTTTCATTAGTTTCATTAGTGGGCTGCTTAGTACAAAAATGCAAGTTTCTCGCCTATGATAAAATGAAAATCTTAAATATGTTTTTAAGATCCAGGAACAGTAATGTTGGGAGTGTTGTGTTTTATCATATTAGGCTTTCGAAATACTTTTTTTTTTAAGTATGCCTGTAGAAAATGAAGCGCTTCTAGTCCCAAATGCAGTATGATCAAGAACTAAATGAAATGTTACATAAATATCACGGCAATGGTCTTATGGATTCGTTAGAGTGGACTGCGCTTTAATTTAAAAAAAATGCTGAAGTAACCAAATACATCAGACATCCCGTAGCAGTGCGCTGTGCAAACCTCGATTAGCAAACCTCACGTGGTGTGCAAACCTCGATTAGTGCGCTTGGTTAGTGCACGGTGAAACCTTAAAAAGTGCGCTGTTCAGATTTCAATTAGTGCGCGGCGCAAGTGTCTGAGTGCGCGATCTACCGGAGTACCGGGCCACCGTAATTTATTTATTTTTTGTTGCAATCTAATGACAACACAAAAATTTTCACCTTGGTTTCATTGTCACATAACGGTGCATTTATAGAAAAAAAAAATGTTCAAGCAAGTTTCTAGTGCCCAGTCCCAAAATTCTCCTTGGTCGTCGTGATCTTCTTCCTTCTGGAACGTAGAACTCTTATCTAGGAACACTTTTGAAGAAAGGCGATTGTACAAATTGCTTCAAAATAAATCCACAGTGTGCCATTAAGGGTCATGCAGGTAAACCATTGATGGTATCTATGGGCACAATGTATTACACAACGTTCCAAAGCGAGTAGTGCGTTACTTAGAATACCACCCAATAACATCAGAGTTGGTATTAAATAGTCTGGTGCTTACGATTCCATCCTTGATACTTTGGCTACACAATCAGAAATATTTCGGCCGCATTCGCGCAACGCCTGCATGTAAAATATCCATGAAACATATAAAAGTCGTTGGAAATTTCTGCCGCCCGTAGCGCAACGCTTCCGAGATAGGTTGTTGAGTGGTGCAGGTTTTTTTTTTCTTAAATGCCTTCACACCATATTAAGCCGGCAACAAACGGAATACCTCAGTTCAAAAGCGAAACGATCATCAGAGGAGAACAAGGCTAAAGCCCGAGCGCAACATGAAGCGAATCTCGAAAAGAAGAACTGAGGCTCCAGTGTGCTACAGCTACAGAGCTGATCCCGAAAAGAATGTGACCTCTATACGCGACTGGTACAACGTTGATATTGAATCGAAGCGATCTGCTAAAAGGTAGCGATCATATCAAGACGACCTCGAGGTAAACCATGCATGCTGCCAAGTATAGCAATGCATTTTCTGAGGAACTATATTAAGAGCTCGAGCTCTTGGAAACGTAATCAGAAACCATGCTTGCTATTAAATTAATAGGTGTTTAAGTGAGTGTACATTCTACATCAGATCCGCGGTCTATGAATGCTCATCACACGCGAGTCTAGCTAGCGGTCAGATAAGTGAATTGCCAAGGGCTTATGTTTTCGTTGACCAATAGGTCAGCAAAAACATAAGCCCTTGGCATGTCGTGCTGCGGTGTCGACGGTACAGAATGCATATGGTCTCTGTACTATTTAAACAGACCTATAACCAACTGAACGTCACTTCACTGAACTACAGACACCGAGATGGCTACTGCTCTCCTCCTTCTCTGCGTGATCTCACTGGCTTCACATTCAGCCCAAGCTCTCCCGCACCCTATGCTGGATCTGTATGAGAATCCGGAAAGCATGTCTGAGGAATCGGAACAAGTAGCGGAGATGGACACAAGCGAGATCTCTGTCTTCGACACTGACGTCATTGACGCGCAGGCCGTAACAATCACTAATTGCGGTATTGCCGGAAACATCGTCCAAGCCGCCCTCCAATTTGGACTTGCATTCGTCCCGAATTCGGGTATCGTTGGAGTTAGTGTCAATTGCGCGTTGCGGGTAGGCTCTTACGTGTGCACCAATGTCGTGGTGTCAGTTAGAGGGGTCCAGTACACCAGTGTCAGGGCTTGCGTAGCGCCGAGTAAGTTCATGTTACTGCAATCCGTGAAACGTGTTAATTAAATCGAATGACCCATTTCTTTTATAGATGGCAACGTCTGTGTGAAAGTGAACGCTGCTCCCAGGTGTCAACCACGTGGGCTAGCAGCAGCTATTCCGCTGTCTATTCCCGTTCAGACTAAGAAGGTGCCAGCAACGTTGAGGTTGGACTTGTTGGGCAATAACCCTTGCGTCGCCGTTAACTTCGCCCCCAACACTGCCTCCTGCGCCCGAATGTGAATGGATCTTTGGTCTCCAGTTGATAGTAGTTACGCTATACATAGACACTGCTTAGCTGTAGGCTTCCTTAGATTGCGCTGCAGTTGAACTACATGTACAATTTACATGTGTATAGGGAATTGTATGGCCGTTAGCTGTGAACACCATTAATTAAAATTGAACGCAAGTTTTATCTGCCACTTTGAACCTTTATCAACTCTTGTAGGAATGGAGATTAATTTCACCAATATCTTCCGTCGATGTCTCGTGAAATATATTAATGAAGATTAAATAATTTGCTGGCGGATATCGTTATGCGCAGGGACAACTTAGCTTACCCAATTAAAGTATAAAAATTCTTCCATTGAGATAGAGATTTGCAGTTGGGTCCAGGATTGAGTAGTGGTGCTTAACCTGTTCCCCCCCTCCGCCTCTTACGTGAGACCCTTAAAAAAACGGCATGTTTTTGAAACAAGCGTATCTCCAAAACCCGTCACGCCACCACGTACCTTTTTCAAACTCATATTGTGGTACCACTTCTTTCTTATAAAAACTGACCATTTGGGATTGCACTGACATGGTTTTGGAGATACGCTCGTTTCAAATTCATCCCTTTTTTTTTGGGGTCTCATGTAAGGGGCGAAGGGGGGGTCGTTATATCTGGTATTCTACGGTATATGGGATCGTATACATAATAAAATCTTCAGTACAAGCAATAGAAATGTAACGCTTTCATTGAAATGTATGGCTAATGAAACATTCAGAGACTTACAACTCCATGACAGATACTCCGATTCTCAGTGCGTAAGAAGCAATGTGTAGAGGATATTTCAGACTTCGAGAATATAAAACAAATCGAAATCTTGAAATAACATGCGTTAGGTCCCTTTTTGTGGAAACGATGCGGCATCGCATTTGCAATTAGACATGCTGAAATGTAGAACTGCTTCAGCAACAACACATTGTCAAATTCCCCGAAGCTGTTTACAGAGAACGTTTCCCCGAAACGCTTATTCCTCATAATACCGTAATGAATGCCAACGCCCTCGACATTGCTAATTGAAATTCCTTATGAACATGGCTTCTGGTCTGAAGAACTTAATTTTTAGTGTCGAGAGCTTTGGCATTGATTGCAGTACTATGAGGAATAAGAGTTTCGGGGAAACTATCCGGGGGGGAGGGGGGGGGGGGGGGGGTCTTTGGGGTCTAAAGACCCCCGCTTGGGCCCAAGTAAGTACATGCTTGATTAATTAAATCAGTTATCTTACCGCGAAAATAAGCGATCGAAAGGTAGTCTCGTACTCAGACTCAAGTACGTCACAGCTGCGGATGGATTACATCACAGTTACGCGTCTGGGAAAGTGATCGGTGACTGGAATTCCGGAACTTTTTGATTGACTGCAGCCCGCTGGAACGTTGCTATGTTAACAAGTAGTACACGTAGACATAACAAAATGGATTATGTTTGTACAGCTGTACGGGATCAACTGGGAGTGAGTACGTTGAAGGACAAACAGAAGGAGGCTATTCACAACTTTGTTCGAGGCCATGACTTGTTTCGTTATTTTGCCAACGGGGAAAACGTTGTGCTGTGCCTAGGAATAACTTACTGTTTTAGTGGTGTTGTATGTGCTGGATGTCTTTGTGTAGGTTTTAACGAAAAATCACATATCTTGTAGGGACAGCATCTCTTTGTTATATCCTCACATGTCTTTAAGCTGTCTGGCTTGTCTTTGTGTGCATGTCTTTTTGCGGTAAACTGAAAGACATGCCTACATTTCGTCATCTGAGGGTACATGTAAGTGCAAACACACTGACCTTAAATAAATTGAATCCCTCCAGTAGAAACACACAGTCGCCAAACCTTGTCTTAGAGGTGCATATACATACAGGTGTATGTCATCTGAGGGTAAGTGCAAGCACACTGACCTATGAGAATACATGCATGGTCTCCAATCACCTTGGAGAGGTGTGCATCTACACCCTATAAGAATGCAATACATACATATCATCTGAGAGTAAGTGCAAACACACATGATACATGTACATTGACCTTAAATTAACACACAGATTCTCTCCAATAGAAACACATTGTCACCAGTCTTCCTCCGAGAGTTGTGCATCAGTAAGAATGCACCTTTGAAACACACTGAAAGAACAGTTTTACATCCTCCCACTACTATTACTAGTACCCATGGGACCAGATGAACATAAATCTTGGTATATGGGTTTGCAAAATGACCTGACGCAACTAGTTTAGAGCCGAGTAGAAACTTAGACTGCCAGAAAACACAGCAATTCATGTTATCGCTAAATCTAAGTGACCAACACACTCGTCAGTTCACCGTAGTCTGTTCATTGATTGCGAAGTAAGGAAGGAGCGTTTAATAGACCGAACTGAGTAGAGCGCTACCGGGGTAACGGTCATGAAACGATTAACTGCAAATAGTATTTTAATATTACCTGTACCTGCGATAATTAAATACAGCTACGAATCGTCGATATCAATCCTCACGCGGCGCCAGTATAGAACTTACTCGCTTCTCTTTCCATGCCTCCAGAGGAGAATTGCTCAATAATTTTTATGCCCATACCATAGTACGGCTTCTATACTTATAAGTATAAAGTACACGAATAACAAGTCTTAATTAGCACCTTGCACCACACCATACAGTTTATCCCGCCCATGATTCAGGAATCTATACAGGGGACAGTAGAAGGAAAGATTGGGGTTCAGTGATCCACCCCAACAGTATGACTGTTGCATCAAGATCCTACCTGACCGATACTAGCAGACACTACAGAGTATCTGAACTGGTATTAGGACGCGCAAGCGATGTTGGCTCATCTGTTTGGTTATAAATGAAATCCCAACCATGTGTTCCAGTGTACACACATGTCAGTATATGTTCTATGAAAGCTTTCGACATGAACCATCGTAATTGCTGCATGGCTAGCACTCATGTACTGATACACATCTAAAAATGCACTCACAGACAGCTATGAGAGAAATGAAATGTATAAAATTGGTTATGTATGAATTGTAGGCACCAATTAAGCACAGCATTTGTCAAATAATATTTGATAATTGCGAGAATATACGAAATCCCTTATTTACATACTTTTGGTAAATTGGTGCCTACAAATCCTACATCACCAATTTAAAATATTATGAATTATACACATTGCCGAGCTAAATCTGTGGTACACGTTCTGTCAATATACATGGTGCATGGTTTGCAAAAGGCAGATTAAACATATCTTAAATCACGTGCATGCGCGTCACGTACATGTACTAAGACTGAGAACAAGAAGGCCGTGGAATGGTATAGGTTATGTTATGACCGTCTGAGACTGAGCACTGTAAAAATTTTATGTTTTTTTATCGCACAGGTAGAGGCAGTGCAACACTGCTTGTTCGGGATTGCAATAGATGAAGGTTTTAAGGGCCCTCAAGCAAATACCCTTGCTTGGGATGTCCTCTACCCTGAGGTAAAGGATGTCAAAATCATTTGAGGTGACAAATAGGAATCTAGCTATTCTTTACATTGTAGCTAATGATCACGCTCCTGCAAAGGATGAACCACAGTCCAGAAACATCGTATGAACAATCAGCTATTCATTACATTAAACATCTGATGTCGTGAAAGAACTTCTATCTTGGTTTCATTATATAACTTCTGTCTTGAGTTTAAATTGCTTTCATTATATAAATTCATTTCGATGAGAATCGATTTCTCCTTTTACGTTCATTATCAATTATCCTGTGCATGTCGATTTCGGTGAGAATCGATTTCTCTTTTTAATTATACACGCTATAAACTGGGTCGTCAAAATCAAATCTCCATTCTATCAGGGAATTGAGTCCGCCTCCTCCCCCGGACTGTATTCCCTGGATGTACAATATTTTAGACGGACCGTATTCCCTAGGGAGTTGGGTCCGGGGGGGGATCGTATTCCCTAAGGGAATACGGTCCGCCGGACCGAAAATTGGGCCGGACCGTATACCCTATGACACCGGAAGTGTTACTTCACTCGTTTCTATTGAATATTAGAACACATGCAACATTGTATTCCATCACGTGTAACATACTTATGTGACAAATTCGAGACGAAGATCTTCCAGCTGATCCATAAAACGATTCAGCATTTTGCAGGCCTATTTCAGACCTGTGAAACTTCATCGGAGTCGACGAAACTGTTAGGACCAGAATATAATGATCTTCTTGGTGAATACCTGTCCATCAAAAGACTCGAGCAGTCGATTTTCAATGAATCATACTCCGCAGCTGCCCATCCATGCGCACGTGCATTTCTAATTTTCAAAATTCTAAAATTTCACATCAGCTTTTATTTTTACCCTCGTACAAAACATGGAAGGACCAAATAAGCGATATAGATGCTGGATGTGTCAACAAGACTTATCACGATTTATCTATTACAGGCATATGCGACGAAATGGATGTTCCGCTTTGGTCAGAATGCCGACAAAGGAATGTCATACGACAAAGAATACTATAATACGTCACAAGAAAGAAATAACTTCAGCGTTGATATGGAAGAAGAGAGCAGCGATATGGATAAGGTATAAATTTAAATATGTATGGTGATAAAATTAATGCAGTATTTGCATCAAACCATCATGCAATTCTTTCAAAGTGTTATGAAAGGTATTTAAATGACGCAGTACTTACTGCTTTGTCGGCTGTGTATCACATACTATATCCCAATATAAACCAATTTGAGCAGCCAGTTTCTTGCCGACATTTGATTTGCAGTGATATTGAAATACACATAGAACGTTTTTCAGCAAAATCAAAATCTCAACGTTCTGCAGTGGTTATGGCATCCTGGTATGATTCTGATGGGAAAGTCAACCTGCACACTACTGCATCATGCATATTTGAAATTGTGCAGTATTTCTTGAAGCATGCATATCGTATTGATGTTTCGGACGAACCCAGCATGAAATATACTGACCACTTGTTTGCTAACTTTACTTGACGGCAAAAGTCAGCAATAGAATCACGTTTGCAGTTGTGTCGTGTCACCATGCCCATCCCCGGCATAAGGACAAGTTAAATTCTCGGTTATACGCCTTAGGATATACAAAGCTTATCCAGGTTGAATGCGGTCGTTATACGAATAGTGTAAGCACGCAATCCACACCTCGGTGTATAACATGCGTAAGTAGACTGAAACGCTTGTTATACATCTAGAGCAACGCGCGTTATACACCATAGTGGATAACACGTGTACTTCGAGCGACTACACAAGCTATACATCAAATGTATGCACAGCATGTACACACACGCGTACAACACGTGTAAAACAGGCGGATACACCTTGTGGATAATTTCAGTTTGGCATGGTGCGCCCCTGCTATCCTTTGTAAACAGCTTCTGGAAATTTGACAAGCAAATAAACTTTCCAGCTCTGAATAAACTGTTGACTGCAAAAACGTTAATGGTTAGATTTTAAAAAGCGGCATTATAGCCAGCTGCGGCGCAATATTGTGCTTTTGCTCGCGAAAAAGAAGAGATAGATGACCGCGTTTCCAGTAATGAATAGTGATAAGTGGTAGATGTTTTTTAATTGTATTACACTCATTAGTTTCATCAGTGAACTGCTTAGTACAAAAATGCACGTTTCTCGTCTATGATATATTTCTAAAATGAAAATCGTTTATTTGTTTGTTGCGATCTAATGACAACACAAAAATGTTCACCTTGGCTTCATTGTCACATAACGCGGTGTATTTATAGAGAAAAAAAGGTTCGAGCTAGTTTTCTAGTGCCAGTCCCAAAATTCTCCTTGGTCGTCGTGGTCTTCTTCCTTCTGGAACATAGAACTCTATCTAGGAACACTTTTGAAGAAAGGTGCATGATTCTACCAATCGCTTCAAAATAGATCCACAGTGTGCTTTTAAGGGTCAGGTAAACCATAGAGTGTTGCTATGGGTAAAATGTATTACACATCGTTACCAAAGCGAGTAGTGCGTTATTTAGAATACCATCCAATAACATCGAGTTGGTATTAAATAGCCTGGTGCTTACGACTCGATCCTTGATACTTTGGCTACACAATCAGAAATATTTCACGCCCGTTCGCGCAACGCCTGTATGTAAATTTACTTGGAAAATATGGAAATCTTTGGAAAATTCTGACGGCCGTAGGGCAACGCTTCCGAAACAGGTTGTTGAGTAGTGCAGGGTTTTTTCCTTAAATGCCTTCACACCATATTAAGCAACGAACGGAATACCTCAGTTCAAAAGCGAAACGATATTTTAAGTAAGCGATCACAAGGCAATGCCCGAGCGCAATATGAAGCGAATCTCGAAAAGACGAACTGAGGCCCCAGTATGCTACTGCTACAGCTGATCCCGAAAAGAATATGACCTCTATACGCGACTGGTATAACATTGATATTGAATTGGCTAAAAGGTAGCGATCATATCAAGACGACCTCGAGGTAAACCATGCATGCTGCTTAGTATAGCAATGCATTTTCTCAGGAACGTCGAGGCCATACTAAGAGCTCGAGCTCTTGGAAACTTAATCAGAAACCATGCGTGCTAAGTAATAGCCAGGTGTTTAGTGAGTGTACCTTCCACATCAGATCCGCGGTCTATGAATGCTCATCACGCGCGAGTCTAGCTAGCGGTCAGTGAACGTTATAAGTGAATTGCCAATGGCTTATGTTTTTGTTGACCAATAGGTCAGCAATAACATAAGCCCTTGGCATGTCGTGTTGCGGTGTGCATGTGTCGGCGGTGTAGAATGCATATGGTCTCTCTGTACTAGTACCTATAACCCAAATCATGTGCTCACTCCCTCCTCCTTAATGGTGGTTATTATAATCCTTGTGCAACATCAAATCGAAGCTTTGGTTCTAGCTCAATTGATGGCTGTACGTGTGTATGTGTGTGTGTGTGTGTGTGTGTGTGTGTGTGTGGTGTGTGTGTGTGTATGTGTGTGTGTTTGTGTGCATGGTGTGTGGTGGTGTGTGTGTGTGGTGTGGTATGTGTGTGTGGTGTGTGTGCATTTTGCATGGTGTGTTTGCATGGTGTGTGTGGTGTATGTGTGTGTGGTGGTGTGTATGTGTGGTGTGTGTTTATGAGGTTGTATGTGGTGCTTCAAGTGTAACACACACAAACACAAACATAAACACAAACACAGAACATACACACAAGGAGGTAATCAATACCAATAGCAGAACAAATACATGTAGCTGCTTCACTAATAGAAGCTGCATCAGCGGCTACCTTCCACTCTCCAACACACCCCACCAGGCCATTACACACCTCTCTCCCTCCCTCACCCAGGTGAACACATCCATAAAGGGTCTACTTCATAGTGGGCAAACCACTTACTGTTAACATCTCTTCTGATGTCAAAAATCTTGATCAGGTGATCCCTGGCAGCGCTTGTCAGCCAGTTTCCATTGTGGTTCTATCACACACACATCACAGTAGCCTTGCAAAGTTAGAAAGGATTGTGTGAAAGTGAAACTGAACTCTCATATGCTATCCAGCAGAAATATCATTGCACAGTTCTTGGCTATGACCACATGCATGCATAATGCTCATGGTCACACTGCCAAATGGGGATGGGCCCCATAGGGACACATCTTGCAGGCACTCAGTCCAGCCCTGAGGTCCCAGAGCTTCACTGACTGCTGGTAGACATTGCTCCCCCCCCCCCCCCCCACCCGACACAACTAATCCTTTTGTAAGGGTGCCAGTCCAAAGACTTCACATCTGCAGGTGGAGGAGTGGTTAGGTGAGAGGGAGGAGGCAAAAAAAGAAATAAATTAGCAAGGTAAGAGGAAGTGAGATGAGGAGTTACAAGAGGTGAGAGGAAAACACCAATAAGTTGTTTGGCTACTGCTACAGACTACCAGACCAAGCCAGTGTGCATGCTGATGTTTTAGTAAAGCTGATTTCCAATGACAAGAAGCATGTACAAAACACCCCCATTGATGATCGAGTATGACATCACTCCCAGCCCACCATCACTCCCATCCCACCATCACCCCTAACCCTCCTTCAGATCATGACTTCATACACACACACACATGCACACACACACATACACACATACATCTAGCACGAGATGTCCAGTTCCAATCTATAGTCTGTCCAGATTGCCCAAACACTATAGACTATTTGAGACCCACGTGAGTGAAAGAAACAAGTGACACACTCACGTGCAAAATACATGCACCCATGTGCACTAACATTCACATGCATATACATGCACACATGCACACGCGTGTGCATGTGTGCACATAACGTGCACACAACACATACACTGATACATTTACTCATGAATACATTCACACACACACACAAGCACACACAAATACACACACATGCAAACACACAACATGTGCACACAACATGCACACGCATACAACATACTACACACATGCACACACACATATTATACACACCATCATTCACCCACACACATTCACACTGTGTACACATATATGTGCATGCACACACCAACACACATACACACACATACCACACACTCACCTATACACAAACACATGCACACACACACACACAACATGCACACATGCAAACATATACTGGTACATGCAAATACACACACAAATGCCCTCTTAGCTCTGTCCAGTAATATGAGTCCAGTTCATTTCTATTGTCCGTTCAGCTCGTTGTCCAGCTCATGTGCATGCATGCATTGCAAGCACTTTGAAAACTATAGTACCGTGAAGTCCAAAAACGAATACAACAACTAGGCATGTTTACTACATGAATCACACAGTTAGGCCTATAAAGTTGTGGGCAGGCTGGTTGTATGAGCTATTTCTATTTCTTAGTTTGGTGGTAGTCTGGTAAATATATAAGAAATCGCAAGCCATATATGCAGGCTCGGGCCACACAGCCATGCCCATGGGGGATCATACGCAGGCCCGAAGTAGTCTGGGGACCCTAGGTCTGGAACCACGCGTATACCAAACTTGATATTGTATGTTTATATGATTTCATCATCCGCAAAACCGCGCTCTCACGTGAATCGAATCAACACCCAATCATACTATTAATCTGGGGACCAGTATACGTGTAGAAGACAAAACAAGAAAGCTGTCAGCATGAGCGCTAGCATCTCTGAACCTGGGACGATCGGCGCCTCTATAGCTTCTCCACCTTCAGTCACGGTAGGGTGACTTGTTTACACCTGTGAAATGTCCATGCACTTGTAACTCTTTTTGCCGTTGCGCATACCGCTTATGATTCATTTGGTAATAGTCTTATTGTTTGTACTTTTGAATTCAGGCAGCTCTTGTACACATAGTAGCCCTGGCCAATTAACAACATTACGTGCCTACAGGCTAGTAATTTGCTATTGCCAGAATATCATGGGTTTTTTTTTTTTGCCAGATTGAGATAGAGATAGAGTACCCCTCTGGAATGAAATCGTCTTAGGTTCAGAGATGCTAGCGCTCATGCTGACAGCTTTCTTGACTTGTCTTCTACACGTATACTGGTCCCCAGATTAGTGTGATTGGGTGTTGATTCGATTCACGTGAGAGCGCGGTTTTGCGGATGATGAATATCATATAAACATACAATATCAACAAAAAACTAATCAGAACAAGTTTGGTATACGCGTGGTTCCAGACCCTACATCATGCGGGTCCACAGACTAGGCCCGAAGTTGACTGCTGGTATCGCGGGCGTCCACTTCCCCGCTGAGGCCCGCTCTTTGTATCGAGCCCGAAAGTGGAAACGTACAGCATCCCCGGCGTTTAGTATCGATCGGGCCAGAAAGGTACTTCCTCCCCCTCCCCCCCCCCTTTTTTTTACAGCAGTCCTATTAATCAATGCCCCATGAGAATCTCCCTCGATCGACCACTGCGCGAACAGTGACTGCCATTTATAGGATGCCAAACCTAACTTGACTACCGGCATACTGTAGCGCACCGCAAACGTCGATTGGAGAGACATCTACGGTATACTTAGGCCCCATATACTAGGTATGCGGGTCAAGCTATGGTTGTTACGCACATGTACAGCACCTAAGCACCTCAGTTAGCTGAGTGAGTCTGATTCAGGGAAGCATTGCAGCAGAGATACTCACGCCCGTTAAAACGTCCATTACGTCATGCAATCATTGTGAAGAATTAATAATGGAGACATTCAGTACCTCAACCACTAAAAGTGACTCAGGAACCTAGAGAAGTAGGCAAAAGAGTGCTTTATGGTAACATACACCTGCCTCGATGATCTGGTAACGCTTTATACCACAACTATCACAGATCCTGAGAAAAATGTACAAACGTCTTGAAAAAACTACAGGTGTCTATGGACGTGTTGTTTTAGGGCCATGGAACCCACAGATAGACCATGCAATTTTTTGTTTCATCAATAAAGCATAGCTTATGATGTGCTTCACTATATTTTTGTCATTTCTATCCTTTCCTGATTTAGGTTGAACAGAAATGCACTTTGTTCCATACATTTCAATGGACGCGTGCGCTGAAAATTAACGGATCGATGTTTGCAATGACGCGCGTCAGGAATACGTCACGAGCGTCCGAAATTTCTGGCAATGCACAAATTCTCCGAAGCTGTTTACAGAGAACGTTTCCCTGAAACGCTTATTCCTCATAATACCGCAATAATTGCCAACGCCCTCGACACTGCTAATTGAAATTGCTCATGAACATGGCTTCTGGTAACTCGAGTCCGACCATGCGTGAAGAAAGTGTCGTTGCATGATTGCAGTACTATGTGGAATAAGCGTTTCGGGGAAACTATCTTTGTAAACAGCTTTGGGAATTTGACAAGTAAATAAACTTTCCAGCTCTGAATAAACTGTTGACTCCAAAAACGTTAATGGTTAGATTTTAAGAAGTGCATGGCATTATAGCAGCTACGGCGCAATATTGCGCTGTTGCCCGCGAAAGAGTTAAAGAGATAGATGAATTTAATAGAACAAGTGCTGGCTTAAATCACCGACGTGGTTTGTTGGTGTAGTTTGTTTTATTCATTTATTTCCACTTGGCTTCCTGTACATGTACTGTATATCACGTATGCAATGAACCACATACATTATTGTCTATTTGCATCCTGAAGTGTGTACAGTGGTACACAAATTACCCCATTCATTTTGTTGCATCATATCTCATACCAGGAGTGAGCATTTAACACAATTTTTGAAAATCTATACCCCCTGTGGTGATGCTAAATTGTGGCTAAACTTCTCATGAATATGCTAATTTTGGCTTATTGCAATAACTGTTCATAATTCAGTTATCCACAGCACTACAGAACACTGCAAAAGTGAGAGATTTAAAAAACATGATGGGAGCATTCTCAATAAGTCAAATTTTATACATATAGTTTGTTTTGTATGTACATTACAAAAATGCTGTTTCTTTTGAGTAATCACTTTTACTTTCAAATGCTCTAATTTGTGTACACCTGTACACAAATTACATTGCTTTACGTTAGTAGTATTATGCTTTCAAAAAAGTCTTGAAAGTCATAGAGGGCATGATATAGTAACTATGTATTGTGAAATTATTCATGTGGTTCTATCAAGAAAGTTTTGCAGTAAAATGTGTACAGGTGTACACAAATTAGTCCTATGTAGAAGAATGATGTTTATTGCAAAATAAATTCAAATTCAAATCACTTATATGCATCCAAAATCAACAACAATGCAACTGACACTTCCTCTACCTATGCCTCCACAACTAGTACTCACACCTCCACTAGTACTCGCGCCTCCACTAATACTCGTGCCTCCACTAGTACTCACACCTCCACTAGTACTTGCGCCTCCACTAGTACTCGCGCCTCCACTAGTACTCGCGCCTCCACTAGTACTCGCGCCTCCACTAGTACTCGCGCCTCCACTAATACTCGTGCCTCCACTAGTACTCACACCTCCACTAGTACTTGCGCCTCCTCTAGTACTCGCGCCTCCACTAGTACTCGCGCCTCCACTAGTACTCGCGCCTCCACTAGTACTCGCGCCTCCACTAGTACTTGCGCCTCCACTAGTACTCGTGCATCCACTAGTACTCGTGCCTCCACTAGTACTTGCGCCTCCTCTAGTACTCGCGCCTCCACTAGTACTCGCGCCTCCACTAGTACTCGTGCCTCCACTAGTACTCGCGCCTCCACTAGTACTTGCGCCTCCACTAGTACTCGCGCCTCCACTAGTACTCGTGCCTCCACTAGTACTCGCGCCTCCACTAGTACTTGCGCCTCCACTAGTACTCGTGCCTCCACTAGTACTCGTGCCTCCACTTGCGCCTCCACTAGTACTCGCGCCTCCACTAGTACTCACACTTCCACTAGTACTCGCGCCTCTACTACTCGCGCTTCCGCCGTTTGTTCTGCGTTCTGCGTACACGCGCACCTGCTCTTCTCTCCATCAAAACCACTCGCTAAGATTTATTATTTTTTTAAAGTTTTATTTACTTTTCTAATTAGTTTAATTGACAGATAACAATCAATTTTTATTGTATGTTTAATTGACCATCTATTATTAATGTATTGTGTACTCATGTATTGATTTTGGAGTTACAATTGTGATTAATTACAAAGATAAGGTAGGGTAAGTAATTTGTGCTCCCCTGTACACATATACCCTAATATGTGTACAGGTGTACACACGGATGCAAATAGACATTATTAAAGACAATCAAACCTTTTAACATGGATGTGTCTATAACAAGCTGCTGGAGCTTACCCATCTAGAGTGCACAAAGGCATAAATGTATAGTGAGTTGTTCAAGATACTTTAACTTTTAAACCATTACCATTGCTAATGGTTGGAAACAGATCACGTGAGCGATTGAGCTCTGTACATATGGTCGTCCCCAAAGTTATAGCCAAGGCTGACAAGGGTTTCGATCACGTTCACCTCCTGTAAGCTCTCTAAAGGACCCTAAACTACATAGATTGAAGTATTCTTGCATTTATATATATATGGTTCAGTTTCCGAGAAAATGAAAAGTGGCGTATATACATGTCTAATTATATATTAATACAGTTATACAAATGCTTCACGTTTGAATCGCTAAAACTCCGTAACAATTTAGTCTATCAACTTCCTATTTCGAACACTTTCTGCCACACCACTTCTCTCTATACGAAAATCGACTTTGGTGTCTTACCCTTGCTCCTTGCCGACGTTGCAAGGAACAATACCCAGAGGGGTTCAGCTCCCTGCAGAAATGTCCAAATCGCTTCCAAATCGATATGCACGTAAAGGAGTCCTTTACGTGTGTACCAATCCATGGAGGTCAGACGCGCTCCCCTAAATAACCAGGCGTGCTGTTTTGCGTACTTAGCCTCAATTATGCATTTTTTATTGATATGTATATGGATCGTAAAACCGTGGCTCATATTTGTACGAAGTGCAGTTGTCGAGATTTTATTTTATTTATTTTTATATATTTTTGACCACAATTGGATGTATATCATTTAATCCACGCCATCTATCCAAGAACACTTTTGAAGAAAGGTGATTGTACCAATCGCTTCTAAATAAATCCATGCACAGTGTGCTTTTAAGAGTCAGGTAAACCATAGATGGTTTCTATATAGGTAAAATGTATTATACATCGTTACCAAAGCGAGTAGTGCGTTATTTAGAATACATCCAATAACATCAGAGTTGGTATTAAATAGTCTGGTGCTTACGACTCCATCCTTGATACTTTGGCTACACAATCAGAAAAATTTCACCCCCGTTCGCGCAACGCCTGTTACAGTATGTAAATTTACTGGGAATATCCAAGAAAAATATGGAAATCTTTGGAAAATTCTGACGCCCGTAGGGCAACGCTTCCGAAACAGATTGTTGAGTATAGTGCAGGGTTTTTTCCTTAAATGCCTTCACACCATATTAAGCAACGAACGGAATACCTCAGTTCAAAAGCGAAACGATATTTGAAGTAAGCGATCATCAGAAGAGCCCGAGCGCAACATGAATCGAATCTCGAAAAGAAGAACTGAGGCCCCAGTATGCTACAGCTACAGAGCTGATCCCGAAAAGAATATGACCTCTGTATGCGACTGGTACAATGTTGATATTGAATCGAAGCGATCTGCTAAAAGTTAGCGATCATATCAAGACGACCTCGAGGTAAACATGCATGCTGCTAAAAAGCATTAGTATAGCAAAGCATTTCTCAGGAACGTCGAGGCCATACTAAGAGCTCGAGCTCTTGGAAACTTAATCAGAAACCATGCGTGCTAAGTAATAGCCAGGTGTTTAGTGAGTGCACATTCCACATCAGATCCGCGGCCTATCACGCGTAAGTCGAGCTAGCTGTCAGTGAACGTTGTAACTGAATCGCCAATGGCTTGTGTTTTTGTTGACCAATAGGTCAGCAAAAACATAAGCCCTTGGCATGTCGTGTTGCGGTGTCGACGGCATAGAATGCATATGGTCTCTCTGTACTATTTACTCCCTGAACTCAAAACACCGAGATGGCTACTGCTCTCCTCCTTCTCTGCGTGATCTCACTGGCTTCATATTCAGCCCAAGCTCTCCCGCACCCTATGCTGGGTCTGTACGAGAATCCGGAAAGCATGTCTGAGGAATCGGAACAAGTAGCGGAGATGGACACAAGCGAGATCTCTGCCTTCGACACTGACGTCATTGACGCGCAGGCCGTAACAATCACTAATTGCGGCATTGCCGGAAACATCGTCCAAGCCGCCCTCCAATTTGGACTTGCATTCGTCCCGAATTCGGGTATCGTTGGAGTTAGTGTCAATTGCGCGTTGCGGGTAGGCTCTTACGTGTGCACCAATGTCGCGGTGTCAGTTAGAGGGGTCCAGTACACCAGTGTCAGGGCTTGCGTAGCGCCAAGTAAGTTCATGTTATTGCAATCCGTGAAACGTGTTAATTAAATCGAATGACCCATTTCTTTTATAGATGGCAACGTCTGTGTGAAAGTGAACGCTGCTCCCAGGTGTCAACCACGTGGGCTAGCAGCAGCTATTCCGCTGTCTATTCCCGTTCAGACTAAGAACGTGCCAGCAACGTTGAGGTTGGACTTGTTGGGCAATAACCCTTGCGTCGCCGTTAACTTCGCCCCCAACGCCGCCCCCTGCGCCCGAATGTGAATGGATTCTTTGGTTTCCAGTTGATAGTAGTTACGCTATACATAGACACTGCTTAGCTGTAGGCTTCCTTAGATTGCGCTGCAGTTGAACTACATGTACAATTTACATGTGTATAGGGAATTGTATGGCCGTTAGCTGTGAACACCATTAATTAAAATTGAACGCAAGTTTTATCTGCCACTTTGAACCTTTATCAACTCGTACGAATGGAGATTAATTTCACCAATATCTTCCGTCGATGTCTCGTGAAATGTTATTAATGAAGATTAAATAATTTGCTGGCGGATATCGTTATGCGCAGGGACAACTTAGCTTACCCAATTAAAGTATACAATTCTTCTATTGAGATAGAGATTTGCAATTCCCGGATCCCGGATTGAGTGGTGGTGCTTAAACTGTCCCAGCTACGTATAATAGTTGGATGCTAAATCAGTATATGGAATCGTATACATTATAAATTTGTCAGTACGCGCAATACAAATGTAACGCTTGCGTTGAAATGTATGGCTAATTAAAAATTCAGAGCCTTACAACTCCATGACAGATACTCCGATTCTCAGTGCGTAAGAAGCAAGTATGTAGAGGACATTTCAGACTTCGAGAATATCAACAAAAAAGAATTGAAACCTAAAAAGAACATGCGTTAGGTCTCTTTTCGCAAAAACGATCCCATATGTTGAAAAAGCATCGCATTTGCAATTAGACATGCTGAAATGTAGCACTGTATCAGCGATAGGAAGATAGAGAAACCCGCATTGATTGGTAACCTAGCGGTGCGACAGCAAAATAATAATAATTACTTATGTATAATAATATTGTTTGTTCATCCACCAATCTGGCCACCAATCTCATACCCTGTTCATCTGGGTATGGCCACCAATCTCATACCCACCTTGCCAATGCTGTGAAGATATTTAACTCGTGTAGCACCATCTGACCATTCAATGCTCCACTGCATTTCAATAATGATTCGAATAAATAAATAAATAAATAAAATAATATTAATAATTGTGTGTCTGTGTGTGCTGATCTCACAAGGCAGGTGTTCAGTTTGCCATATAAGTAATGTACTTTGGCTTGCCAGCCTAGAGCAAAACTTTTCACGGCCTCTTGACCCCATGCACCATAGGTCTCAACGACCAAAGGGATACAAACTCAACCTAGATCTCCACATTTGCCATCATTACTGTTGTGCTTCCTGATCTCAGTGGCATGAGCAGCTGCTCCTGGAGTTACTCCACAAGTTGAGTGAATTAAGCGGTGAGGTCACCAAAAAGTCAAATGCTGCAGGCTTGCCTAGTGACCAGTTGTGGACAAGAACGGTCTTGAGTGGTCATGATCTTGAGTTAGGTTATTGCATGCCTACTTCAACTTGGGTACTTAGGTGAGCCAAGTGACACGAATCAGCAAAAAATCCCTCAACAGTTATGATGATGTACAACAGCTCCTTGTTTGCATGTGGTAGCATGGTGACCTAGGATCCAGGATGGAATCTGGGGAATCGGAACAATGAGAGCCACCTGACGTGTCTAAGCCAAGCCACCATTTGAGAGCAACATGGTGCTGATTTGGTTCAAAGTGGAGACCAAGACCTTCTGAGGGGACAGCTGAAAGCTATGATGAAGGATGAGGGGCAGAGATGGATAGTAGGTGTGTCCTATCAGCCACTGAGGACATGTTTAACTTGGGCATGAAATTATATAAGATGGAGTCCAGTGAGATCTTTCCTCTGTCTGTCTAACTGCTGCACCTGCAACCACACCCGCTTCAGACAAAATAGTTGATATAAGCGGAGAATATGGACACATCAATGGCTGCAGGCTTATCGCTAGTGAACCAGATTGGAATGCGGGCCTTGTTAGCCTCTTTTTCATGACCCAAACCAGCACCAGCTTCCAGTTTTGATTTCAACAGAGCTATTTTGCAAAATTCAAATATAACATTACGTAGAGTATTAGGCGAGCCGCTACATCTCATCAAAATTTGCAGGCAACTGCATGGCGTGCATCCAGAGCTTTGATACCCCTCCTTCTGGTGTTAGAGGCAGACCAAGCCAGAGAAAGCACACATGTAGTGATCCGATCTGCTCCCAACTGGGTTGGAAGTGAATTCCACTAGTGGTGGAGACATTTGGTGCATGGGGAAAAACAGCAGGCCAGTTTTTTGCACAACTAGCGGTACGACTTGCGGCACAAGAAAATTCCACAATGGCTACCATGCTATATTCCATCAACTACAAACTATTATTTAATTAAAGTCTGCAGGCACCATATTTGTAGCTAGAATAGCCCTTGCGATGGCTCTCACCAGGGTGATATTCAGCCTCCCAAACATGACATTATCACCCTGGCTTTGTGGTGTGAGGAGTCCAAGGCTAGACATGTGGTGAGTAGAGTGAAGGTTTGCCTGGCTTCCTCACCCCAGTTACATATGGTTCAACTGCTAGAGGCACACACACCCAGCCCAACTCAGCACATATAGGGTCATTGCTGCATGTTTTCTTCTTTCTGCAGCTTCAGCAGCATTTCCCACCCTCTGGCTTGTCTCAGCCAGAATAACAGAGGAAAGAGGAGATGTTACCTTGATGTCAAACGCAGCCGACTTGCCTTATGCCCAGTCCTTTACTAGCACATCAGCTGGCCGAGAGTGTGACATATCAAGTGTAAGACCACTGCTACCCTCCCCTCCACCTTTACACTCAAATGGGCTTGATGGCAAAACCCAACAAAGGCATCTCGCAGGTGGTTATGGTGGAGAACCACCTGCGAGAGCCATAAGAGAGCTGAGCATCGTGGAGATGGATGGGGAGTTTTGTTAGTCGATGCCAAGAATGCCTTTAATTCCTTCAATAAATCTGCAGCTTTGTGGAATGTTAGCGTTCAATGGCCCAGATGCTCACGTTTCCTATTTAACACCTATAGGGGCTATGCATCCTCCAAAATTGGTATGCCGACGATTCAGCCTGCACTGCCAAACTTTCAAACTTGAAAGTCTGGTTCAAAGAATTATGCGAACTAGGTCCAGGTTATTGCTACCACCCTGAACCCAAAAAGACGGTTTTGGTTGTTAGAGCCACAGAGGAGGCTTGAAGCTAAGGCACTGTTTGGAGAATTCGATGTAAAAAATAGTTTGTGGACATCATTTCTTGGGAGGATTCATCGGGGAAGTAGAGGATGTGCATGCTTTTGTCTTATAGGGAAGGTTAAAACTTGGACGTCTTGAGTGGATATATTGGCTGAGGCAGCCAAACGTTACCCCCAGACTGCATTTGTGGCTCTTTCCAAATCAATGCAATTTCAATGGTCTTACCTGCAAAGAGTTACCAAATTGTGAATCCTGCTTTAAAATCTTGCGCAATGCATTGAACAACATCTTTTGGCCAGCTTCACTTCCTGCCCGTCTTTTCACTTCCTGCCCATCATTGTGGACTGGGAATTCATGATTCCCTATCAACAGCAGCAGTATCTTCCCTTCAAAAATTCAAGAACATGTACAGTACAGCTCGTATAGTTGATTCAATTAAGTGTAATTCAGTCTTCTCAGTATTTAATCACATGGAACATCTTTTGAAGCTGCACAAGGAAATAAATCAAGACATTGAAATCCAATACCAGAACCTTCTGAAGTCAGTTCTACAAACCTTTGATGACAACAAGAAGAGAGCTATACAATGAGGCATTGATGGAAAGACCTCAGCATGGTTGACAGTGATACCAATGGCATACCATCATTTTAATCTATCTGCCACTGAATTTTGGGACTCACTGGCACTGAGATATACTCAGTTCAGCACTTGACATGCCCTTGATTGTAGAAGGGGCGGTTTAGTCATTCAAAAACACAATGAGATTAGGGTTGCCCTAGGTGACCTGGCTTCAATTGCCTATTTTAAGAAGTTGTGAGAGAACCTGTCATAAGAGAACCCAAAGACCGAGATAATGTTCCTGCTTTGATTGTAGATTTTTCTGTTCGTGGTGTATGGCAGCCTCAAGCACGAAATGTTTAGATGTTCGAGTAGTGGATTCAGATGCTAATTCCTACTTGCATCATGGATGTGGGTGCAATTCTTTCTTCGATTGAACACACTAAGAAACAAAAATACTCACAAGCTGCTGAAGTGATCAATGCATCTTTTACGCCATTTGTTGTGACAGCTGATGGGGCACTGGGTCATGAGGCAAAGACATTTAAGCGTCATTTAGCTGACAAGATAGCCTGCAATTTCGCACAAGTCTCATAGTGAAGCGCTGGGGTATTTGCGCACAATAATGCTTTTTGCTGTCCTTCGAGCTACACATCTGTGCATTCGTGGCAGTAGAGTGAAATGGAGTAGAAGGATGGAGATTGAACATGGAGCTGGGCTTCCATACCTGCCAGAATAAATTTCAGCACTGTTTCTCGTGTAATCGTGTTTCTTTTGTAGCATGTTTCTATTTCGAAATCATCTACGTAGTTTGTGTGTGTGCATTTTTGTACATATATGTTCTTCTTGTAATGTTTGAAATGCGTGCTTTTAATATACGAACATAGAAATACATGTACATAGACAGCATTAAATGGTCCTAATCACAGTTTGATAATCTAAATGTTATTGTTTCAATAATAATAATAATATACATAGTGTTGCAGTGTATCGCCTTCCAAATCACCATCACAACCATCGTTGTCGCAACGACACCATTCTTAATTCCAGGCATCGGCTTCGTACGCCGCGTACAGCAGTCATTACCTCCGTCCCAGCCTTTTTCAGTTCATCCCCACCTCCTTCGCCACATCTATTGCCCCATCCGCCGCCTCAACAATCGCCATCCTTGTCTCAACGGTCACTTCTTCCGTCTCAACCATTGCTTCCAGTACAACCAGTCGATAATTTGCTTGAATTGCTTCCAGTATAACAGTCGATAGTTTGACGCAACATCCCCGTAAGTTAAGTAAGTTAATAAACGTTGTTTTATCCAGGGATGTCCAGAGTTCGTCAAACCTTCTGGATGGCGATCCCATATGACCAAACATGCCCAAGAAATCTTTCCAGGTGCATGCATGATGTTCCTATAGCTACTCGTTAGCGGAGCAAGATCTCTTCTTGTGCGCGGATTGTCATCAGCTGGTGAACAATTCAAGATCTTCTTCTCACGCACAAGCGTTGTTTAGGTCGAGCCAACTCTTCCATTCTAGCCACCGGGACCGTTGGAAGCATTTTCCCTCCTGACACTGGTGCAAATTTCATTACTGGCAAGCGAGATGAAGCCAAGAAGCTGTTGTCCCAATTAAAGGAGGTTGCAGTTCCTGACCCTCAGGTGGCTATAACTCTCTTGCGCATTTGTGGCAGCTACTGCAGGTTGATCCACCTTGCACAAACTACTCCTCCAAATTTGGTCTCAGATGCTTTGTCACTTTTCGATGATGATGTGAGGCAGTGTTTCACACAGTGCTTGGCAGTAGAAACACAAGATGTTGCTTGGAATCAAGCCCAGCTTAGCCTTAGCTATGGTGGATTAGGTCTCCGCTCCCTCATTACTCATTCATGCGCAGCTTACATCACATCACTATGTAGCTCAGGCCTCTGTGCAGTTGATAGTCCAGACCTCATCAATGCTGTTGCTAAATTCAATAGTCAAGTTTCTACTTCTGATTTAGTTACCATTGAATCACTTACTGCTAACCCAGTGTCACAGAGAGTTCTGTCAGGAAAGCTGGAAAATCAAATGTTTCATTCTTTGTTGAGGGCTTCTTCCATTGCTAATAAAGCTCGCCTCCTTGCTGTCTCTGCTCCCCATGTTGCTTCCTGGATATCTGTGGTACCCTCTGTTAGCTTGGGCCTACACCTGGATCCAAGTGAATTCCAGGTTGCCATTAAGTGCATGGTGGCTTGGTATGGATAGCTCTGGAGGTTCCCTGTGTTCTCTTTGTCCTGAAGTTGCTCTTGACCCTCTTGGCCACCATGCAGTTTCCTGTAAGCGAGGTGGAGATGTAGTGATTCGGCACAACCAACTGAGGGATGTATTTGCAGAAGCTTGTCATTGTGCCCATTTTCCAGTGAGGATTGAGATGGGTAGTGGGCTCACTCCTGACCACAACCACTCTCATCCTGCTGATGTGCTTGTAGAAGGGTGGGAAAGAGGAAAGCCAGAGGCATTTGGCATCACTGTTACTTCTCCACTCTGCCCAGCCTTTCTAGGTGAGGCTAGTCAGGTGGCTGGGGCAGCAGCTCTGGCTGCAGAAACCCGAAAGCACATAGCCAATGATAAAAGGTGCCAAGAGTTGGGTAGGACATGTGTTCCCATTGCTATGGAGACATACGGCAATTGGGGTCAAGAGGCAAAGCAGTCATTTTCACGATTGGCATCTCGTCTGGCTACTGACTCCTCACAACCAAAGTCTAAAGTTATTTGGCATGACAAACGCAACACCAGACCGGCAGATGTTCTGGTCCCTAACTGGTCTCTTGGGAAGCCAGCTGCATTGAGTCCAAACGATCTGTTAAAAAGGTAGCGATTATATCAAGAGGACCTCGAGGACAACCGTGCTGCTAAAAGCGTAAGTATAACAATGCACAATGCATTTATTAAGTAATGTCTCAAAAACGTCGAGGCCATACTAAGAGGCTCGAGCTCTTGGAAATTTCATCAGAAACCATATGTGCTCTTCAATAAATAAGTAACAGCGAGGTGTTGAGTGATTCCACATTAGTTCCACCGTCTATGGATGCTCAGTTAACTTGTACTGGAACTGTAGCACGCATTCTCGTGTTGTCGAGGGCTTATATGTTTTCGTTGACCAATAGGTCAGCAAAAACATAAGCCCTTGGCATGTCGTGTTGCGGTGTCGACGGTACAGAATGCATATGGTCTCTCTGTACTATTTAAACAGTACCTATAACCAACTGACCGTCACTTCACTGAACTACAGACACCGAGATGGCTACTGCTCTCTTCCTTCTCTGTGTGATCTCACTGGCTTCACATTCAGCCCAAGCTCTCCCGCACCCTATGCTGGATCAGTATGAGACTCCGGAAAGCATGTCCGAGGAATCGGTGGAGATAGTCTCGTACCCAGACCCTTATTCCCGCAGCTGCGGATGGATTACATCACCGCTACGCGTAGCGGTGATGTAATCCATCCGCAGCTGCGGGAATAAGGGTCTGGGTACGAGACTATAACGGAGATGGACACAAGCGAGATCTCTGTCTTCGACACTGACGTCATTGACGCGCAGGCCGTAACAATCACAAATTGGATTTCCATCTGAACTGAATGAGGGATTGGGAGTCAATCCCTCATTCAGTTCAGATGGAAATACAATGGTTTGTCCTCTATGTCCCAACTGTGCACTTGACCCTTTTGGCTACCACTGTGTCACATGCAAAAGTGGGGTGATGTAATAACTAGGCACAACACTCTTCGTAATGCGGTTCACAGCACCTTTCAGCAAGCAGGTTTATCAGCACACCTAGAAGTTGGATGTGGTTGGGGAAAAGATAATGCCAGAACACGACCAGCTGACATCCTTGTCACCAATTGGGATTGTGGACCTCTGCTGCCTTTGATATTACTGTTACAATCCCCGCTTAATTCTCCTAATATGTTGGAAGCGGGCATGTACCAGGGTGTTTCAGCTAAGTCAGCAGAACACAGAAAGCACACAGAAAACGATCCTAAATGTGCTGAGTTGGGCTGGAGATGCATACCATTGGCTGTTGAGAGCTATGGAGCCTGGGGACCAGAAGCGTCGAAGGCCTTCTCACAGGTGGCTACTCGTTTAGCCATCCGTGGTAACATTCCCAAGGCCTAAATAGTGGCAGAGCTATATGTCCGCCTTAGTTTATTATTGGTTAGAGCTAATGCTCGATCAATCCTTTGCTGTTCCTATCCCCAAACTCCCCAACAAGAAAATGAACTGATTACTTAGTTGGTTTGTGTATTTGTTGGATTTGTCATCATTCAATGTTTTATTTGTATTATATTTTATTATTCAAATAAATGCACATTATTATTTACATCCTTATTTCAATATATATATGCACCAGATAATAAAAGGTTTATGGCGGAGGAGCTATCCTAGAAAGGATAGCTGTGGCATTGGCACACACAAGGTTGAGATTCAGCCGACCATAGATCTCGTGGAGTATGGTGGACTTTGGCCGGCATGTGGAGGTGGCAAGTCTGGAGGCTACAGAAGAGATGATGGCTGTGGCTTCCTTTCCCCAAGCCCCATAGGTTTCCACTACCATAGGGACACATACCCAACCTAGTTCAGAACATTTAGGGTCATTGGCTTGGTGCTTCCTAGCCTCGGTGGCCTGGGCTGCAGCGGTGGCCGACACTCCCGCTTCCAACAAAGTGACAGGATTAAGCGGTGAGGTTATGCTCACATCTAATGCTGCAGTTCTGCCCAAGAACCAGTTGGGAAGTAAGATTATTATTATTATTAATCAATTTTGAACAATAACAATAATAGACTTGCCACCTCCATGTGTCGGCCAAAGTCCATCGTACTTAATGAGATCTATGGCCGACTGAATCTCCACCTGGTCAGGGCTAACGCTACAGCTATCCTCTCTAGGATAGCTTGTCTACTGTAGAGCTGTACTTTATATTTAATCAGTGTTGTTTCTGTACATACATGAATGAATACAATACAATTATAAATATAATAATAATTATAAAGAATAAACAAGCATCATGATACAATACAACTGTAACGTATCAAGATACAAGAGAATAACACATAAAACACACACAAACAACTACAGAAGCTACAAAAATATATAATAAATACATAAATACAAAAGAAACACAAGAAGCTGTGCTGAAACTCATTCTGACAGGTATGGAAGCCCAGCTCCATCCTCAATCTCCAACCTTCTCCTCCATTTCACTCTACTGCCACGAATGCAGAGATTCGTAGCACGAAGGACAGCAAAAAGCATTCTGGCACGCACATAGCCCAGCACTTCACTGTTGGACTTGATAAATGAAATGATAAATGAAAGTACCTCATTTGGCTGAAAAAATAGCTGTAATTTGGCACAAGTCCAACAGTGAAGTGCTGGGCTATGTGCGTGCCAGAATGCTTTTTGCTGTCCTTCGTGCTACGAATCTCTGCATTCGCAGCAGCAGAGTGAAATGGAGGAGAAAGTTGGAGGGAGAT
>JABACO010000002.1:16933685-16958723 GCA_013339895.1 Ephydatia muelleri
TGTTTTGGTCAACATGTACATGTAGGCTGTAAGTTATAGAACACTAGATACAGTGGCTCCATGTGCAGCTGGATCATTAACTTAGCCGTTTTGCTCCCATGCTTGGATAAGAAACGATGAGCTGTTTTCTGTCATGCACTGTGGAACAAAAACAAATGGCACTTCGTGAACCTGATGTAGTACAGTTGTTTAGCATTTGAAAGCCAGTTGCGCTGGAAATAAAGGGGGGAAAAAAATGCAGTTTCAACCATAAAAACTACAGTATATCGTCTATCCAGACATCTCCACACATCTCACACACTCCATACACCTGCATCTCCACACATCGCCACCTATCCCCAAAAATCTAACCATCCACAAATCTTTACACCATCTCCACCATCCCTACACATCTTTACACAGTTGGACTAAACTTAATAATGATCCATCTCCATGAGAGGCACTTGTGAGAGCTAGCACCATGTGGCTAGCAAACAATCTATACGCACGCAAGATGCGATGAATACAATTGACGACCTTTATTGCTGACCTATACTCACGCCATTAACTTTAAAATATGGGGAAGCCGCGCGTGGCCATCGTTGGAGCCGGGATCATGGGCCTCTCTATCGGCACCCTGCTCTCGGACACGCACGGCAGAGAGCTGGACATCACCATCGTAGCCGACAAATTCACACCCGACACGACCAGCGACAAATCGGGGGGTCAGATACTTCCGTACATTCCCGCCTCGGGCAAGGTGGACCCGAGCCTCGAGAAGAGCATCGTCCGGTGGGCGTCGGCCACGGTACGGTACCTGCAGGAGCTCAGTCAAGATCCCGCCATCGCAGAGGCGATACACCTGGCAAAGGTGACGGGATACAGACTCTTAGGAGCCAAGGCTCCTCCCCTGCCCTTTTGGCGGGACGCCGTGCTCGAGTTTAAGGAGCTGGGCGAAAGGGAGCTGGCGGGACTGAAGGTGAGGGTCGCGCCCAAGTACAAGCGCGCCTGGATGTACCAGACCTTCATGCTGGAGTGCCCTAGCTACCTACCCTGGCTCATGGAGCGATTCAGGCGGAATGGCGGCCTGATCGAGCGCAAGAAGGTCTCCTCTCTGAGCGAGTTCGATGGATATGACGTCGTCGTCAACTGTACTGGGCTGGGTGCACGTGACCTCGTCGGAGACACCTCCATCTATCCCATCCGTGGTCAGATCCTAGCCCTGAAGGGGGTGAGCCTGGACGAGATCTACGAGAACGACAAGGACACGGATCCGGCCATGGTATACATATTCCCTTGGAAAGACGAGGTGATAATTGGTGGGACCGCCGACGCGAACGATTGGTCCACCGAATCCAATCCGCAGACGACGCGGGAGATCTACGCGCGCTGCACGGAAGCCGTGCCGAAGCTGGCCGAGGGGAAAGTCGTGCGCACGTGGGCGGGGCTGCGTCCCATGAGGAGCACGGTGCGTTTGGAGATGGAAAAACGCCAAGGGTGTGGCCCGGCGGTGATCCATTGCTATGGACACGGCGGTCAAGGGGTCACACTCCATTGGGGGTGTGCCCTGGATGTTGCGAAGCTTGTGGAGACAGCGTTGCAACTAACACCGGCCAAGGCAAAACTGTAGT
This sequence comes from Ephydatia muelleri, assembly GCA_013339895.1. Taxonomy (NCBI): domain Eukaryota; kingdom Metazoa; phylum Porifera; class Demospongiae; order Spongillida; family Spongillidae; genus Ephydatia; species Ephydatia muelleri. The sequence goes on from JABACO010000002.1 coordinate 16,935,296, forward strand.
TTAAAGGTCTAGTGGAGAAAAACTAAGTGCAGTAAATTATTGATAACTTTATGTTAAAACAGAAAATGAATTTCCATATTACCTTTCATGCATGCAGTTTCGATTGTTGAAGCTACGCCGAATGACAAATGGTCTCGTGACTTGCGGGAAGGGAGTCTTCTCACGTGGCTTATACCTATTACTAGAGGGTCACGTGGCCAATCGTCCACTGCACCAATGGCAAGTACCCGAACAGTCTTTAGCAATTTAACGTGAATGACTATGCAGGACACGCGCAGAGCTTACATGATTTGCTGAAACTGCAACAATCAAAAAAAAAAAAAAAAAGGAACAGAAATCACCACAAACACACAATCAGTTTGATGACATTCAATGGCTGCTACAGACCACAAGCAGTGGTTTGAGAAACAGGAGGAAAAAAACATTGTGTCATTTTGTGTGCTTATCAGTGACTGCAGCTTTTTTGGCAGTTGGAGATGATTCCTTTGTCTTCCTGCTTGCTGCCTTCTTTGTGTCAGATGTCTTACTACTGACCTTCTCTTTACTTGCTGAATCTACTTTGACCGTCTTCTCGACCAATGTTTCATTTTTCGCCTTTCTCTCGCTGTTGATTGTGGTGGCCCGAGTCTTGTAGCCCTACACAATGCAATGTGATTAGAGTGGAAAGGTCTTACATTGATTATCATTATTTCATGTGCACATTTGAACTTGGTGGCTGACATTAAATCACCAATACCTCTAGTTTCATCCCCTCCCTTTCTTTTTCTTAAATACTAATAACTAACTAGTTTCATCCCCTCCCTTCCTCTGACACCAATAACTAACCAGCTTTGTATTTTCATCCAGCTCCTTCCATCGACCAGCCAGTTCCTTCATGACAATCTGTATGGTTAAATGGGTCTGTATTCAATCCTTCTAAAAAGCCATTCCATTAAAAACCACACACCCTAGTCCCCTGATAACATCATTCCCCGCACGACTGGTGACCGAACTAGCCACCACACAATGTGTGTCATTCCTACAACATTTAGCTGACAATTATCCTTCTACTGACCTTTGCACTCCTATGAAACACACCCCTGCCCCTTCCATTGGACACACCCCTACCCCTCCCACAGGACCCCTCCACCCCTCCTTCTTACCGGCACATTCTCCCTTCCTCCCCCGTGAGCGTCCAAAGAAGCCGCAAAGTTATCTTGGAGGTAAAGTGTGTACCCACTCATGTTGGTTCCCTGCAAGCCACAGGTGGGTGTGGTCATAAAAAGGAGAGGGATGTGTGTCTCCAAAAGAGGAGGAGCCAGCGACTCAGCAATATACCTGGATCCCCTTTCTCTTGTCTCGCACTGCTTTCCTGAAGTCCTGCTTCTTGTGCTTGTAGGCACTGAGCTGCTGGACATATTCCTCCTTCTTGGGTCCAAGGTCATCCATGAACTGCCCCAGCTTCTGCTCATACTCCTCCTTTAGCTTCATGCACTGCACACGGTAGCTCTGTGTGTGCACAAGTAAGGATAAGGTAGTGAGTGGGTCCATGCCTAGTGTGGGCGTTCCCTTTCGTATGTGACCACACCCAAAATTCATATCCTAGTGCCCAGACCCTAGCTGAGACGACATAACCCCACATTACTCACACACATACATATACACTGACATAAAGACACATACAACACACAATGCAGAATTGGAGCATGGTACATTGTACATGGGTATTTTATGAGGTTGTTGTGGTGCACCATGGAACCCCCTTGAATGAAGGTCATCTCTTTTACAAAGATACACTTAGCACTGTGGTGTTGTATTTGCCACTAGATGTGCTACTTTTGTTAATTTTCTGACCTGGGTGTCTACCTTGAAGTGGGGTAGCTTGTCTTTTCAATTTGTCCCATCTTCCCCCACTCCCCTCCTCTCCCCTGAGCCCTCCCGTCTCAGCGTTGTACCCTAGAGACCGAACGTCTCAGCGTACTTACCTCCTTGTCTGTCTCTGAACAGCTCTTCCACATCTGCCCTAGTCTCTGCATCTTCTCTACGAGGGGGAATAGGGATGTGGTGAAGATCAGGGGGTGGAAATGTTAAATACGGACGCGACATTGTAGGAATGGCATTTTTACAAAACCGTTACCTCGTATGTTGAGCTCTGCCGGCAATGCAGCCATATTCGTTTTCACAAAAATGGCAAATTCCGACGCCCTGAGTACGGAAACATTTAAGGCTTTGTCAAAGGAGCACAAAGCCCCCGCCCACGGGCACCATGTGCTCTGTAGCGCACGTGGCCAAGTAACCTTACGGTCGTTTTGGCGGCATGGGCCCGTCGAATACAGGCCTCTTCACGAAGCTGGCCGCAGAGGTACTGAGCGAGCATGCTGGTGCTTCTCCCAGACCCAGAAGTCTCATTGATGTCCGCAACGCTAACAGTAATACAGCCATGGCAAATCTTATAGCTCCGTAAACTCCCGCCGCAAAGCGAAATCGATTTAATTAATTAACCACTACATGTACAGACTAGACGTACGTCTAGACCTTATTGCACGTGCGCAAGTTATTCAAAACTTGATGGCTGTGATACAATTGAATACATGAATCTTTGTAGTAACTTTTTTGCGTGTAGTTGTTGTGTTAATAGTATTGCTGTTTGTGTACCTCGTGTATCTCATGTATGTATTTCATTCATGTATTTATGTATATGTAAAAATAATAATAATGAACAATGAATAACAATATGATTGCGATGCTGAAATTTCTTGTTCTACACCACGTTGAGACGTCCACAACATAAACTGTATCGCTTTAGTACCCCACGTCTAACGTTTTACGCACGCTCGACCATAGAGACTAACTCTAATATCTATGGCTCGACCTGCTACTTTTGCGCCAAATTGAAAATGCAGGCAACACGTTAGCTACAGTATCCATGCAAGTCCCCATGCAGGTGACGCTCGATTTCAAAAAGCGTGTTGAAGACGATCGATACAACAGGAACAATCCGCTCTAAGAGGTTAGTCATTCTCGGAACAAGGTTAGGCGCTTCCGTCGCATCACGAAATGATGAGTATATTCACTGACGCACCATATGCATAGGCGTAGAGTACGGGGGGGGGGGGGGGCTCAGGGGCCCGGGCCCCCCCGGCAAAAAGTCGGGGGGGGGGGGGGGGGGCTCAGCCCCCCCCCCCCGGGAAACCTGTCCGCGCTCTTATAATTGTACCGATCGTTTGCGCATGCGATATTCCACACGGTATACAGTAGGCCTAATTATCAATTTGTCAAATGAAGCGAATCGACCACTTCTTTAAGATTTGCGAGCTGCCGAAAGGTTCGCAGAGTTCAGCAGATGCAGCAGAGCATAGGCGTAGAGTACGGGGGGCTCAGGGGCCCGCCCCCCCCCCCCCCCCCCCCCCCCCCGGGATAAATGAAACTCTACGCCTATGACCATATGCATCCCAGGGAATGGACAGCTGGTCCGCAGAGTGCTGACTTCTGCTAAAGGTCACAGGAAAAAACACGCGCGTCGAATCACTTTTTGATTTTCAAATCATTTGTGGCTTACATTCTGTAACAGAATGTAAGCCACAAATCAGAAGTGATTCGACGATATATGGGTGGTGATGTGCATCTGGGGGACCTCGTGATGCACAGATATGTGGGTGGTGTGCATTTCACTTTTGCTGTCGTTCCCCATTGCAACACACAGTGAGGGGACCGTAACTGGCAATCGTTCAATCATTATCATCACCAAGGCAAGGAGGTAAGGCTGCACTCTATGTGACTGTGTCTGAATGTGGTTCTTAGTTTAACTGCAAAGTTTCCCATCTGTGGGGGGGGGGGGGGGGGGGGGGGGGGGGGGGGGAAACGAGCATTCGGGATAAACATGGTGATGAAGAACCTGGTTCAATGGTTTGCTGTATTCAGTAACAATTTCACAATTAGTTTGGAGTGCATCATGAAAGAACACTTAGTTGTTTGCAAAACATGTTGCTGTGATACAAGCAACGATAATTGCAAGCACCTGTGTCTGTAATCCCAATGTCATAGACATTTCCCCGTGTGATATGCATGCTTTCTGATGAGTTGAAGCTCCACCAGTGCATGCATGCGTTGATGTTGCTACATGCAGCAGTGTGTGCATCTGCTCCCTCGGGAAAGTGTACATTAATATTGCACCTGACCCGCATTACTGTTGCTAGGATGAGAATATGGGTAACAGGTGGATTATTTATGCATTCGCCCCACCCACTAACACATATAGGCCAAGTTATTAATGAGCGTATTGTCACCTTTCGCAAAATGGCTTCACCTCATGTTGCAGCCCTTTGTTGTTTGATTCTACTCATCGGTGAGATTATTCGCGCATGGCAGGGCTTCTACTGAAAATAGAACGTAAACAACATTGTTCCACTAACGTCACACGTGCAAAATTTCAGTCGCGGCTGGAACCGGGAGCCAGAAAAGCGCCTACGTGAGGGCGGGAAACTACTTCGTGGCGGCGAGGCCTATCAATGTCACCTTCAACGGCAGCAACACTACCTCATGCGCTAGCTTCAGACGCACGGATTGGGTACAGGCCCGGCTACACGATGGTGAGCAAATACTCGCACTAAATAATGTATTCAAATAGGCTACACGTTTTGTTCCATGCAATGACGCCTGCGAATGGTGGGCAACAGCAACCTTACCTCTACTGGCAACGGAGAACATTTACACCGTTGTCATTGACGACACAGATGTAGGTACGTGGAATATACCTTTTGATTTTCAGTTTTATTTTCCGTTTTCCTCTGTGCTGGATGAAGGGCAAGGCATGGAGGGGTCATATATGATTGGTTAATTTATAATTGGTTAAACCTATAACAATTATGTTGTATTGTGATTTTGTTAATGAAATGCGGTAAACAGGGGTTGAAATACTGTTTTAAAGTCACCTGCACCATGTGCAGGTGACTTATGGGGCCACCTGCACCTAGCTTGTCCCACCTGCACCCTGTACCCTATGCACCATACAATATTTTTACGTGCACAAGTTGTAATATTTGATAGATGAAATGGATAAATGAATGCATGATAGACAATGATAATGAAGCAAGTGAGTAGTAAGAAGCTGGCCTTTGCTATTCATTACAAGAGTCTGAATCAGAATTTTCACTAGAGTCTTGCAAAGAAGTATCATCTTTACACCTAGGTCCATACGGTTTAGTTCCAGGTCCATATGGTTTTGTTCCAGGTCCATATGGTTCCATATGGTTTTGTTCCAGGTCCATACGGTTTAGTTCCAGGTCGTCGATGCTGCTTACCCTACTGGGATCATACTTGTCTACAGCCTCCTCTGATAACTTGATTGTCATTAAGGCTGTAACAGTGTCGGATGTTAGCCTTGACCTCCAATCATTTTTAATATTTTCCCATGAGAGAGAATCCTCTTTCACATTCAGCTGTATGAATGGGAATTACCATAATCCACAATCCTAAAGGTCAATTTAAATCTTCCTTCAGGCTCATCTTCTTTCATTGCTTTGCTCCACATGTCATGAAATGTCACATACTTTTTACCATACTGCCTTCTGATGTACTTCTTGATTTCCAGCCATTGCATTATAGTCTCCTTCATGTTCCCATCCTTATCCAAACGCTTCTTAAAATGCAGATATACTTCCTTAACTTCGCTGTCACCATAGGTCTCTAAATCCTCATTCTCTGGCCAATTCCTGTACTCAAACACGGTGGCTAAACTGCTGAATCGGTCTCGCAGCTGGTCCTGTGTACCTATGCAAATACACAAGCAGTCATCTATAGCTTGCTGAATAAGACTATCCACAGTTGGAGTATGTCTTTCACCTCTGCCATGCCTCCCTGCCTCCAAAGACACTGAACAACTTCATCATCAATATGTATCATCCTTGTATGCATGAGCTTCTTCAATACCTCTGAGCTTGCCAGTTGGCTTAATCTGCTTGAGATGGATTCAACTCGGCTCTTTACACGATCTACTGTGGGGTCATTTGATTGAAAGACTCTACTCAAGCTTGACATTAGTGTTAGATACTCATCCAGGAAATGAAGGAAGGCAACGAACCTTATGTTCTTCAATGCTTTTGTCTGCTTCTGAGCTGATTCCTTAGTTTTTTTGAGTTGATCCGTTGACTGATACCTCACCAAAATGTTGTACCAATGCTGGATAATCCCTCAGAACGGCAGTAATCGCTCTTTCATGATGTGGCAGCCACCGTGTGCCATATGCCTTCTGTGGCTTGAGAATGGTAATCTTGAATGCATCATCCGCTAGCCTCAGTCCACTCCACATTAGAGCAGAATTGTGGTATGCCTTGTACACATCTACTAGAAATGTATTAACTGTTTCGTAGAATGGTACTTCCTTCACTACAGCTTAACCTATGACTGCAACAGTGTATAGCAATGAGCTCAGGTACATCCTTTTCCAACCTTACAACTACACCTGACTTACACCCCATGTTTACAGCTGCTCCATCAAAACATCCAGACACTAACCTATCCTTCCAATCACTGATCTCACGTTCTCCCTCCAGAGTAGAAACAAGTGCTGCATGTATGCTAGAAACATCTTTCTCTAGAGCTTTTAATGCTACCAATACTGTTTTGGGAATAATGTTATCTTTAAGATATCTCACATACACGATTTCCTCCTCCTGTGTACTTGTACTTCCATCTGATTGTATGATAAGTAATCTTATTTTCTGATACTTGTGATATTTGCTTTCCTGAAGATGTCATATATAAAGCCCGTAAAAACACGGGCTTGCTTGTCATATACCATAACTTGGTGGAATATCTAAACCATTTGTCACTTGCAGTGCCACTAAATCCTTAAAATCTGTGAAAGGACGTCCTTGTTTAGCTAAATAAAATGCACTACGAAACAAGATGCTCATTTGTTGGCAATCCTCTTTTTCAAGCTTCTGTAGGCACTTCTCCCTTGGCGTTTCTGGTAATGGCCGATGCTTCAACAGCAGCCCCATGTGCAGGGCTCTTTTCATGATCCACCGCATTTGACAAACGGAATGACCTGCAACCGATGCGAAATGCATTTGGCTTGGTCTTGGCTGCGAATTGTTTGCAGAAATTACAGAACATGGCATCGTCTGACTCGCGATATTCCAACCAAGGTCTTCCGCTTTTCCACGCACTGCAAAATGCATAAACCTTCCTTTTCTTCAATACCTGGTCTTCCTGAGCAGATCTGGTATCTGCGATGCCAAGATCCTTGCTTTGTTCTTGTAGATCTATCGAAGCACTTCTGACAGGATCTCGAGCGGTGTCAACCTCAATGCATATGTTCGGTTTGAAACTTTGTAATCACTACATGTAGTGTACAAGCATGGTTAGTAAACAATTACAGCTTAGCTCTATCGTTTATCGTCAGGCAAGCCACCTGCACTAAGTGCAGGTATAAGGTAAAATGCACCTGCACTTTAAAAAATGTACCTGCACTAGCGCAGGTGTGCACCTGGTATTTCGAACACTGGTAAAGCTTCATTTTTGCTTACAAACAGGTTAACCTCATAATTACTTGTAATAACATGCATGGGCTCAGATGTTCATGTGTGTGTGTGTGCTTGTGTGTGTGTGTTCTGAGTGTGTGTGTATGTGCTTGTGTGTATGTGTGTGCTTGTGTGTATGTGCTCTGAGTGTGTGTGTGTGTTCTGAGTGTGTGTGTGTATGTGCTTGTGTGTATGTGTGTGCTTGTGTGTATGTGCTCTGAGTGTGTGTGTGTGCTTGTATGTATGTGTGTGCTTGTGTGTATGTGCGAGTGTGTGTGTGTGTGTGTGTGCTTGTGTGTATGTGCTCTGTTCAGTGCATGTTTGCGTTTGGTGCTTATACTGTAAGTGTATTCACGGAAACTGCTATTCTGTCTGATGCCCACCACAGTCTTATACCTGGACAGCTCTTTGGACAACAACACACAGTACACCATAAACGTGTATGATGACTTCATGATTTGGATTGATGTGACCTCATTCACGGACCAAGGGTAGGTAATCGTTGTGACCTCACATGCGGATCATGTGACCTCACATGAGGTCATGGCATGGGTGTGGCCTCACACATGAGGATCACGTGACACCACATGGGATCATGTGATATGATATGATTTTTGCATGAGACCATAAATGTGTTTGTGACCTCACGTGAGGAACATGTGACATTACATGAGGGTCATGGGCACAGATGCTACCTCACAGGTAGATCACGTGACCCCACATGAGGATCATGTGACCTCACATGGAGATCACAGGTCATAAAAGGAGAGGGATTGACATGTACATATTGTGAGGACCAGGTGGTTCTTAGAGTGATGGTGTAACAGACAAGGTTCCAAGCAAGGTACGGTCGTGGTACAGTCATGGTACGGTGGAGTTTGATAGGATGCTTCAGCAAAACAGTCCTGTTTTCAAGGACTGTTTCGTTTGGAAGGTTCTGATAACTCATATAACATGGCCAGTGGAGTTTTCATGTGTTGAGGGTATTGGTGTCTTACCATTCTGTGCCAGTGATATTGAGCGCACACACCTTCAGGCCACCCTCCCTTGGAATTGACCAGGCTCTGTTCAGTGTGTTCAACGAATACTCTCATCCAGTGGAGTACTCCTCTGTGTCCAGTGCCTGCTACAAGGTGTGTGTGTGTGTGTGTGTGTGTGTGTGTGTGTGTGTGTGTGTGTGTGTGTGTGCATGTGTGTGTGTGTGTGCGTGTGTGTGTGTGTCTGTGTGTGTGTGCATGTGTGTATGTGTGCGTGTGTGTGTGTGTGTCACGTGTGTAGGTGTGCATGTGTGTGTAGGTATACACACGTGTGCACATATGATTATGTTTACAGTATGTGTGAGCATGGTGTGTGTGTGCTATCTGGTCCTTATATGTATGTTTGTACGACACACATCACACTATCACACTCCACACACACACACACACACACACACGCACACACACACACACACACACACACACACACACGCGCGCGCACACACACACTCCACTCAGTGTCTTCCAAGCAACAATGTCACCATCAAACCAGGAGCTAGCCAACCCATTGTAGTGGACACAGACTACCCTCTCACCTACTTCCTCACACTCCCCAATGGCACAGAAGTGTGGTAAGGATTGTCAAGAAGCCATCTGCAATTTACTAGTGCCCAGACCCTAAGTGTTGTGGTAAGGATTGTCAAGAAGCCATAGACCTGCACTTGAGTGGGTATTTAATAGCAGACACATATAAGACCTTGTTATTGTAGCTATTTATTTATAAAATGGCGTGGGTTATGCACATACCTACTGCAAGATGCACACAATTAGCATAAATGATAGTCAAATGGCAACGCACATATTTTGTTTACATTCTTCCATATTCTGTGAGCCTCTAATTCCTGGTCCTGATGATTGCAACAGCCATTCTCCCTCAAATTCCTGGTCCTGATAATGAAGAATTTCTAAGGCTGGAAAATATATTAACATTGTTTAGCAACCGTCTGTTGTTAAGTTGTATTTGGTAGCTAGAGTGATTGGCAGCTGATGGCCATTGCTGTCTTCACACCTCTCAGCTCCACTTCCTATCATTTTACTGAGGGGGAGCTCACAAACATGACTGTGGGGAACGACGGAATGTGCTCCCCTCTCGTGGTGACCAACAGGGACCTACATCGAGCATTCCTACGTAAGAAAGCCACATTTTCACTGCTCCTTACACTATGTCTTTCCTCCCCTCTCCTCTCCTCCCCTCTCCTCCCCTCCCCTCTTTCCTCCCCTCTTTCCTCCCCTCCACTCTTTCCTCCCCTCCCCTCTTTCCTCTCCTCCCTCCCCTCCCCTCTTTCCTCCCTTCCCCTCTCCTCACCCCCTCCTCCCCTCTCCTTCCCTCTCCTCACCCTCTCCTTCCCATCTCTAGCGATTGCTTATGCAGTAGGTGCTCTGATTGGAGTTGCTATAGTCTGGTTGCTAAGCTACTTTGTTTACATGTACGTGTGTCTACTTTGCATCTGCTATGCATGTGAATGCAGTGTGTGTGTGTGTGGGGGGGGAGGAGTGTACATGTGCTCATTGCATGCAAGCACTCAGGAATAGCAGTACCCCGGCTGGATCCCTTGTAGCTAACTAACACAACACTCTCCCCTGTAGGCAGCTCTTGTCTCGGAGGTCCCATCAGGTGAGACACTGGAAAAATTAGACCTGGGGACCAGTCAATGTGCAATTATTCTCTAGTTTATTCCCTACATGGGCATCAATTTCCCTACATGGGCATCCACAGTATTATACTTGTACAGTTATACTGTATGTACAGTAAACCTGTCATCATACAAACATACATACATACATACACACATACATACATACATACATACATACATACATACATACATACACACATACATACATACATACATACATACATACATACATACATACATACATACATACATACATACATACATACACACATACATACATACATCACATACATACAACACATACATACATACACACATACATACATACACACATACATACATACATACATACATACATACACACACATACATACTACATACATACATACATACATACATACATACATACACACATACATACATACACACATACATACATACATACATACATACACACATACATACATACATACATACACATACATACATACACACATACATACATACACACATACATACATACATACATACATACATACATACATACACACACATACATACATACATACATACTACATACATACATACATACATACACACATACATACATACATACACATACATACATACACACATACATACATACATACATACATACACACATACATACATACATACACATACATACATACACACATACATACATACACACACATACATACATACATACATACATACATACATACATACTACATACCACATACATACATACATACATACAACATACATACATACACACATACATACATACACACATACATACATACATACATACACACATACATACATACATACATACACATACATACATACACACATACATACATACACACATACATACATACATACTACATACATACATACATACATACATACCACATACATACATACATACATACATACACACATACATACATACACATACATACATACATACAATACATACATACATACATACATACACACATACATACATACACACATACATACATACACACATACATACATACATACATACATACATACACATACATACCACACAACATACATACATACATACATACATACATACATACATACACATACATACATACATACATACACACACATACACATACATACATACATACACATACATACATACACACATACATACATACACACATACATACATACATACATACATACATACATACACACATACATACATACATACATACATACATACATACATACATACATACACACTACATACCACATACCTACATACATACATACATACACACATACATACATACATACATACATACATACATACATCACATACATACATACATACATACACACCCACATACATCACATACATACATACTTACATACATACAACACCATACATACATACATACACACACATACATACATACATACATACACATACATACATACATACATACACCATACATACATACACATACATACATACTACATACATACACATACATACATACATACACATACTACATACACACATACTACATACAACACACATACATACATACATACATACATACATCACATACATACATACTACACATACATACATACATACATACATACATACATACATACACATACATACATACATACATACATACATACACACACATACATACATACATACATACATACTTACATACATACATACACACATACATACACAACACACACATACATACATACATACATACATACATACATACATACACACATACATACATACACACATACATACATACATACATACTACATATCATCATACATACACACACACATACATACATACATACATACATACATACATACATACATACATACATACACACACATACATACATACATACATACATACATACTATACACACATACATACATACACACATACATCATACATACATACATACATACATACACACATACATACATACATACATACATACATACATACACACACATACATACATACATACACATACATACATACTTACATACATACATACACACATACATACATACATACATACATACATACATACACACACATGCATACATACATACATACATACATACACACATACATACATACACACATACATACATACATACATACATACATACATACACACATACATACATACATACATACATACATACATACATACATACATACATACATACAGACATACATACATACATGCATGTACACACACACCACACACACACATAGCAACCTACTCCAGTGGTTCAAGGTGCTCTAGTTGATGATGATGATGATGCAATGCTGTTGCTAAGCAAGAAGGCTGACCATAGCAACACTGTCAATGCCCACACTGTAAGTAGGGAAGAAGGTGTGGCAGGGGGCATCAAATGGAGTACTGAAAATTGAGTACTGTATAGTGGGTAGGGGCATCAAATGGAACAGAGGAATAAAGTAGTGTGGTCAATGTTTGTACATACTGCATTATTAACTTTATCGATTAATCATTTGGTAAATTAGTGTTTATCTAACCTGCATCTGTACCTGTAGGTCTCACTAGCTGATGATGCTAAACCAGTGGCCAAGAAGAGTTCCAGGCTCCAGTCATTGGACGCCTTCAGAGGGTGGGTGTGGTTTGTGGGTGCTGTGACCTGGCTTCTTGATCCACACACTCCCTAACAAGAAAAGATAACTGACCACATATGTGTTTGTGTGCATGTGAGTGTGTGTGCAGGTGTGTGCATGTGAGTGTGTGTGCAGGTGTGTGCATGTGAGTGTGTGTGCAGGTGTGTGTATGTGAGTGTGTGTGCAGGTGTGTGCATGTGAGTGTGTGCAGGTGTGTGCATGTGAGTGTGTGTGCAGGTGTGTGCATGTGAGTGTGTGTGCAGGTGTGTGCATGTGAGTGTGTGTGCAGGTGTGTGCATGTGAGTGTGTGTGCAGGTGTGTGCATGTGAGTGTGTATACATGTGCGCATCTAGTACCAAAATGTCTTTCCCCTGTTTGAGACCTTTAGTCCAGGGGCGGCGGAAGCTAATTTTAAATGGGGGGGGCTGGCGATATCGGTTAATGATATTCATTATAGTTTTAATTAAACACATACATGTACACATACATTACTGTCATATCAAGTACACTTGCAAGTTGTTCAAAATGTGCCAAAGTATCTCATTCGTTCGTCGTTTGTTGCAATGAACTCTCGCGCTATCTCTTCCACATTCAGGGTTTCTGTCAGCTCTTTGTGAACATGCAACAAGAAACATTAGTTCAATCTATTCTCACTCATGCTCGATCTAAGATAAGTAAAAAGTCGTCTTAGTGCTGAAAAACTCCTTTCTGAGGTGCTTGATGTTATGGGGAATGTGAGGTACAGTCGAAGTAGCAAATGCACCTCAGATAAAAGATCCTTGTTCACATGCTGTGCCATGGCATCGCAAATGGTTCTAATGCTGGTAACTTTCTTAACTTCGGGTAGTTCCACACGAATCACATCTACTACAATTCTTAACTGGTTCTCAAGTTTAGCACAGCTGGTGGCACGGCTGGTGGTACTGCCGGTACAGCATTTGTTTTTTTTTTTGTTGCTGACCCGTCCATGCTTCTCCAAGCGATACTTGTCGTCTTTTCATTCTCGAGATATCTCACAGCACCAAAATTAATGATTGCAGTTATGAACAATATATGAATTAATTCTTGTAAATGTAATTGGACACGTACGTAATGGCAGTGAACACATTTTGAACCACGTGCAAGCTGCAAGCGCTAGCGCTTATTTTTAATTAAGGAGTAGTACAATTTTGGGGGGCTCTGCCCCCCCAACATCATATTTGGGGGGGCAACTGCCCCCCTTGCCCCCCCTCTTCCGCCGCCCCTGTTAGTGAAACAATTCCCTCACCCATTGTACCATTTCTTCATGACGCACACCATACTTGACCTCTTGATGAACATTTCTTATCTCTTAATAATACACACCTCCCTTATCTCTTAAAACTGTGCACCTCCTTTATCTCATAACGATGCGCACCTCTCCTTACTTCTTATTGATGCACACCTCCTCTTGCCTCTTATTGATGCACACCCTCCTCTGTACCTTCCAATCAGGTTCTCTCTCACCATCATGATCTTTGTCAACTATGGAGGGGGAGGGTATTACTTCTTTGACCACAGCTTGTGGCATGGACTCACAGTGGCTGACTTGGTGTTTCCTTGGTTCATTTGGATCATGGGGGTTTCCATGGTGTTCTCCTACAAGGGGAGGTCAAAGGACACGTTCCTCTCCCAACTGTACCAAGTGGTCAGACGCACCATCATCCTGTTTGGCCTTGGACTGTTTGGCAACAATGGTGAGCATTAATTAGAAGATTCACCACAGGCGCATTGGTAGCCAATATTATTATTCGATTTGCGTTGCTGTGTTCGTGGGGCATGCTTACGGGACAGTGTCCAGCAGAATCATCAATGTAGGGAGTTTCAAATTTGTGAACTGGAAAGTTCCTCTATCAAATAATTCTTCCACATCAAAAACCGGACTATCCCTGTGGAGGTTGTAGGCACTGAATTGTTCATTAGCCACACATTTCAATGCAAGCGTTTCTCTTATTTTACTGTGTCCTGGATAATTCGAAAAACCACCACAAGGGGTAAATATGCTGGACATTAGTGTGTATGCATGGATGTGTGTGTGTGTACAGACATGAACACACACCATTTGTCCGCATGAATCCCTTCTTCTCAGGGCAGAATGTGTATACTTGGAGGATTCCGGGTGTCCTGCAGAGGTTTGGAGCGTCATACTTGGTCTGTGCACTAACTGAACTAGCCACGTCCTACCTCTATCAGATTGACAAAGTTAGTTTTCCCTCTTCCACCTCCATCTTGGCTCTATCTTCTCACCTTTTCCTCTTACTTCCTTTACCTCCCTCTCTTCCTCCACCCCCTCTCTTCCTCCACCTCCCCTCTCTTCCTCCACCTCCCCTCTCTTCCTCCACCTCCTCTCTCTTCCTCCACCTCCCTCTCTCTTCCTCCACCTCCCCTCTCTTCCTCCACCTCCCCTCTCTTCCTCACCTCCCCTCCTACTCTCCTCCTCTCCCTCTCTTCCTCCCCTCTCTCCTCTTCCTCCACCTCCCCTCTCTTCCTCCACCTCCCCTCTCTTCCTCCACCTCCCCTCTCTTCCTCCACCATCCTCTCTCTTCCTCCACCTCCCCTCTCCTTCCTGCCCACCTCCCCTCCCCACCGTCCCCTCTCTTCCTCCAGCCTCCTCTCGTCTTCCTCCCCCTCCCCTCCCCACCTCCCTCTCTTCCTCCACCTCCTCTACTCTTCCTCCCCCTCCCCGTCCCCACCTCCCTCTCTTCCTCCACCTCCCCTCTCCCACCTCCCCTCGCTTCCCTCATCCTGTCCGTCCACATCCTTTGTACCAAAACATCGATACCTGGCGTACATTCGTGACCTCACCAATACTGGGTCCAATGGATATCATGGTCACCTTCACCTTTCTCTGGTTAATATCACCTTCCTCCTCCCACTTGACAATGGCTGTCCAAGGTATTTTAAATTGCCACACCCTGGTGGCCATAACTCATAGCAACCGAGAACCACTTTCACTCCTGCAGGGGATATCTTGGCCCCGGGGGGCTGGCAGAGGCTGGGAGATACAAGACCTGCACAGGAGGAGCTGCTGCAAAGATAGACAACTGGATCTTGGGGGAGGAGCACATCTACCAAGGTCCTACACCAAGGGTAAGTGGTCCAGTGGATGGAATAGTAGACCTAACGTTTCATCTTCCCTCTCTCCCTCTCTCCCCCTCCCTCCCTCCCTCCCTCCCTCCCTCCCTCCCTCCCTCCCTCCCTCCCTCCCTCCCTCCCTCCCTCCCTCCCTCCCTCCCTCCCTCCTCCAGGCCATGTACCACACAGGTCCCTATGATCCAGAGGGGATCTTGGGAACCCTCACCTCCATTGTGCTGTGTTTCCTGGGGGTGCAGTGTGGACGCATCCTTACCAGCTACCAGTCCCATAAGGAGAGGATTGGACGCTTCCTGTTCTGGGGACTCGTTCTGGTTAGACTACTTTGTATTACACTGGTGTTGGGTCCATGGGTGTTGGGTCCATGGGTGTTGGGACATGTGTGTTGGGTACATGGGTGTTGGGTACATGGGTGTTGGGTACATGGGTGTTGGGTCCATGGGTGTTGGGTACATGGGTGTTGGGTCCATGTGTGTTGGGTACATGGGTGTTGGGTACATGGGTGTTGGGTACATGGGTGTTGGGTACATGGGTGTTGGGTACATGGGTGTTGGGTACATGGGTGTTGGGTACATGTGTGTTGAGTACATGGGTGTTGGGTACATGGGTGTTGGGTACATGGGTGTTGGGTCCATGGGTGTTGGGTCCATGGGTGTTGGGTACATGGGTGTTGGGTACATGGGTGTTGGGTACATGGGTGTTGGGTCCATGGGTGTTGGGTACATGGGTGTTGGGTACATGGGTGTTGGGTACATGGGTGTTGGGTACATGGGTGTTGGGTCCATGGGTGTTGGGTACATGGGTGTTGGGTCCATGGGTGTTGGGTCCATGGGTGTTGGGTCCATGGGTGTTGGGTACATGGGTGTTGGGTACATGGGTGTTGGGTACATGGGTGTTGGGTACATGGGTGTTGGGTACATGGGTGTTGGGTACACTGGTGTTGGGTACATAGGTGTTGGGTACATGGGTGTTGGGTACATGTGTGTTGGGTACATGGGTGTTGGGTACATGTGTGTTGGGTACATGGGTGTTGGGTACATGGGTGTTGGGTACATGGGTGTTGGGTACATGGGTGTTGGGTACACTGGTGTTGGGTACATAGGTGTTGGGTACATGGGTGTTGGGTACATGTGTGTTGGGTACATGGGTGTTGGGTACATGTGTGTTGGGTACATGGGTGTTGGGTACATGGGTGTTGGGTACATGGGTGTTGGGTACATGGGTGTTGGGTACATGGGTGTTGGGTACATGGGTGTTGGGTACATGGGAGTTGGTTGGGTACATGGGTACATGGGTATTGGTGAAGGTATGTATTGGGTGGCTCACAATTTTGGCAGCTGCTTTGAACAGCTGCAACTGGTGACTGAAACTCGGTAGTTAACTAATTAGTTGAAAATTTTTTCATTGATTATCATAATTAGGCTATTTAGTAGCACCCAATCAAAGACTTTTAATAAGACCAGATAACCGGTCATCATTAAATGCAAGACCACAATTTGATTATCAAATCCATAACCAGGATAGAATAGTTATTAAATTTAAATAAGAATCAATTTGAACTTGATTTGGAGGGCCTTGATTTATTTTAGACTTAACCTGAACTGATTCTTCCTGCAGTTCAATGAATCTTAAAGACAGTAACTTCTTATATGTTATGAGGCATTACCACTTAAAATGGTGCAGGGCACTGTGTGTGTGTGTGTGTGTGTGTGTGTGTGTGTGTGTGTGTGTGTGTGTGTGTGTGTGTGTTTGTTTGTGTTTGTGCGTGTGTGTGTGTGTGTGTGTGTGTGTTGGTGATGGACTCATTTTTAAATTTACCAGATAACTTGTACAATTAACCACACCCACTCCAGGGAGGTATAGCAGCTGGACTATGTGGGTGTCAACAGAACGAAGGTGTCATCCCTGTCAACAAGAACCTGTGGTAAGGGAGGGGCTGGGGACTAGGGATTACGAGCTGGGGACTAGGGGTTATGTGTAGACACCTAGGGGTGACTGTACTTAAAGTTGTGGCATGATGGTGTGACTTGCAATTATCCATACCCTCCCTCCTCGCAGGTCACTGTCTTTCATACTGGTGATGGCGTCCTTTGCTTTCTTCCTCTTCTCTCTCTTCTACGTACTCTGTGATGTTGTCCGTGTGTGGAATGGCTCACCCTTCAGATTCCCTGGTACAATGACCGTGCACCTGGCACTGTATCCATATATCTTACAGGTCATCGTTTCCCTTGGTTACGTTAAGAAACCCTTTAATAACATCAATTTACGTTTCTCCTCCCCAGACCTCAATCAATCTAAACCTTCTCTCCTCCCCAGGCATGAATTCGATTCTCGTATACATGTGCAGTGAAGTCTTCCAAGGGTTCTTTCCCTTTTCGTGGACCGAGCAGAATGACTCCCACCTGAAGCTTCTCTCAGCCAACTTGGTAGCTGTCTCTGTGTGGGTCCTTTTATCCTACTACTGGTACAGAATTGGGTTCTTCGTAAAGATATAGGACTGAGCGCTTGCAACACACGCACACACACGATATGACTATGTTTACCGTACCTGTACTGTAAATATTGAGCCGGGCACGTGATCGAATTAAATCTATTAGTGTTAGTGTTTTTAATTGCACAAAAGTGAAAGCCAATTTAAAGCCACTGTATGGCATCACTGTATATTTATGTGTACGTCTCCTTGCTAAGTGGTAAGCCAGCCTCTCCACGTACAGCAAGCGCCGCCGAGATGCGGTGTTTGCGGCAGGCCAGTGCATGCATCGATCACCTTGCCACACCCCCAAGCATAGGGGCTCTCTGATCGACGTTTTGGTTTTACGTGCAGGTTTGGCGGGAACTCAGAGCCAAACGAACACGGCCACCGTGAGGGCGGGCAACTTTGTGGGCGAGGAAAGCGTGACCATATCGCTCAACGGGAGCGCTGTCCGTTGCAGTGGCTACAACTACACGGAACCTTTGACGGTACCCCTTCAAGACAATGCAGCTGGTGAGAGGCTCATGTACGCGCGACACCGCCTCGTGCTATTCATTCTATATCATCCCCCAACATCTTTAGGGGCTGCTGCTCCCTTCGTCATTGAAGCAAATCTGTTCGTAGTTGTCTATAATAGCGATATTCGCGTGGGTGGGTGTCTGTGTTCCGAAAAATCTTTGCAGGTACTTGACATTCTTTTTGCTCCATGTTCGCAGTACTGTATTTGGATAGCACTGTGGAAAACAACACGGATTACGCTGTCAGTTTCTATGGCAATGGTTCCTTTTGGATTAATGTGACCTCTCCAGGACAACAATGGTGTGTGTGTGTGTGTGTGTGTATGTGTGTGTGTGCATGTGTGTGTGTGTGTGTGTGTATGTGTGTATGTGTGTGTGTGCATGTGTGTGTGTGTGTGTGTGTGTGTGTGTGTGTGTGTGTGTGTGTGTGTGTGTGTGTGTGTGTGTGTGTGTGAAAGTGATCAAAGATCCCTGATATGTTGATCACACCCTTTCTTCAGGTCTCCCTCACTGGGATTGGACCAGGCTCTGTTCAGTGTTTTCAATGAATATCCCGAGCCAGTGGAATACACCTCTGTGTCCAGTGCCTGCTACAAGGTGTGTGTGTGTGTGTGTGTGTGTGTGTATGTGTATGTGTGTGTGTGTGTGTGTGCATGTGTGTGTGTGTTTGTGTGTGTACACAAATGCATGCATTTTATACACTATGCATACCTCGGTATCCCTTTACACATTGCGGCACCACATGCACACACACACACACACACACACACACACACACACACACACACACACACACACACACACACTTCACTCAGTGTCTTCCAAGCAACAATGTCACCATCAAACCAGGAGCTAGCCAGCCTATTGTGGTGGACACAGACTACCCTCTCACCTACTTCCTCACACTCCCCAATGGCACAGAAGTGTGGTAAGGATTGTCAAGAAGCCATCTGCAGTTTACTAGTGCCCAGACCCTAAGTGTTGTGGTTCAGATAGTGTAGCCTAGCAACCAATCCTATTTATCAGCATCTGCATGGCGGATGTGTACATGTTCATGTTTACCCAAATCTCACAAATGTGTAAGGTGAAGTGTGAAACTGTATATCGATAGTCCCTTTGCCCAGTAACCTGCCAACAACATCACCAACTCATCACCAACACACCACCAACACACCACCAACACACCACCACCACATCACCAACACACCACCAACACATCACCAACACACCACCAACACATCATCAACACATCACCAACACATCACCAACACATCATCAACACATCATCAACACATCACCAACACATCATCAACACACCATCACCAACACACCACATAGTGAAGTAATACCCTGGGTCTACTCTATCACGCAACTGGTACCCAGGCCTTTAACCTAGTACCCAGGCCATTAACCTGAACAGCTACATTTATCACTGTCCCCTCCTCCTCACTCCCATCCCCCTCATCCTCCCCTCCTCCTCACACATCCTCTTCCCCACCCCCACCAGTTCAAGGGACCATCACTTTGTGGAGGGGCAGACAGCCTCGTTGACCATCAAGAGAGCGAGAGAATGCTCAGATCTGTCTCTAAATGATGCCACAGTCCTGCAAACATACTTGCGTGAGTTTATGTTCGTCTATTTCCGCATGGGACAAGTACTAAACTCATATAGTGAGTTTCAATTACTGTACTCATTTCATTATTAAAATCATGTTGTGTGAGATGTGTAATAACTCATTATTTGGTTAATAAACTTAAGTCAATGAATGCGTTTTGCTTGCTGGACTGACAGCATTTAGTTATAATGAATCATTCTACCTTCATTTGATTTAAGAGGGCATTTTTTTTGTTACCTAACCATTTACACTAACACTAAAGAATTGTGTTTATGTGAGGGCCCTTGCATCAGATCAATGTGCACAGAAGTGTCCATATGTGCTGAGCTCCACCATAAAGATCTTTGCGTTTCGATCCTTCAGCTATCATCTATGCAGCAATCATTCTGGTAGGATCAGCTCTTGTATGGTGTCTAGTCTATTGGTTGTACATGTAAGTGTGTGTTCCTCGTGAGTGGCTGGGACTAGTATTGGTTGTACGTGTAAGTGTGTGTTCCTCGTGAGTGGCTGGGACTAGTATTGGTCGTACGTGTAAGTGTGTGTTCCTCGTGAGTGGCTGGGACTAGTATTGGTTGTACGTGTAAGTGTGTGTTCCTCGTGAGTGGCTGGGACTAGTATTGGTTGTACATGTAAGTGTGTGTTCCTTGTGAGTGGCTGGGACTAGGGTACTGCATGCCAATGCCTGCATATGTAAGTTAGTGCATGTGACCATCATAGTTAGTGCATGTGACTAGCATGTGACCAGCATGTGGCCAGCATGTGACTAGCATGTTAATAGTGCTATACAGCATGCATTAGTTTTTGGTTACAGTCCAGAAACACATTGAAATGTATGGCTAATTAAACATTCAGTGCCTTGCAACTCCATCACAGTAGCTCCATAGCTCCCAACATGCTGGTTTAGACCACCGAGGGTGCTGTGAGCTAATGGGGCTTCCATTGAAGTAATTATATTAGAGGGAAATATGGGGATTCTTGGAGCATGATGAGTTATAATGAAAGGAAAGGAGGGGGAGGGATGGAGGGGTGAGGGGAGGGATTGGGAGAGGGGAGAGATGGGGAGAGGGGAGAGATGGGGAGAGGGGAGGGATGGGGAGAGGGAGGGATGTGGAGAGGGGAGGAATGTGGAGAGGAGAGGGATTGAGGGGTGAGGGGAGGGATTGAGGGGGAGGGGAGAGATGGAGATTCTTCGATCATGATGGACTTATAACGGAAGATCTTCAAACCCCACCCCCTCTAGAATACTGATATATCCCAACAAACACTGCCTGCACATTCACTCGCTGGACAGGAACATTGCTAAGGTGAGTGCCTGGGGAGGAGTCTGCTGGTTGGTGTCTGGGGAGGAGTCTGCGGGTTGGTGTCTGGGGGAGTCTGCTGGTGGGTGTCTGGGGAGGAGTCTGCTGGTTGGTGTCTGGAGATATGAGTGTCTGGATGGATGTCCCATGACCGCTAGTTGTTGTCTCGTGGTCATGACAGTTGGCAGGGTGATGTGAAAGTGGTGTGCACTATTTGGGGTTAACTCATTGGTAAGGATGGGGCTGCACTTGGAGTGAAAGGGTTAAGTGTTTGGATGAGCTGTTCTGTGTCATATGGCTGTACGTGATTTATACTGCCCAGAGTGGAGTAGATGGCCGTCGTGTGAGGTATGGAGAGAGATATGCATGTATTTGAATACATGTAGTTTTGCACAACACATGCACATGCACACACACCACACACACCACACACACGCACACACCACACATGCACACACCACACGCACACACCACACACGCACACACACCACACGCACGCACGTGCCACACACGCACACACCACACACGCACACACCACATACCACACACGCACACACACACACACCACACACGCACACACCACACACAGGACCTAGGTAACCCTCAGAAAGCATCACTGCTAAGAAAGAATGAATTGGACAGCAACAGTGTCAACAATGTGAGGGACAACTCATCACTACGGTGACAAGCCCAACAGTGGGGAGTGTGGGAGGAGGGGAAGGGGAGGTGGGGAGGGTTTATCATCTGGGCTTATGCGTAGCATATCCAGTCACTTTTCCTGTAGTGTGTATGTTTGTTTGCATGTGTGTGTGTGTGTGTGTGTATATGTATGTATGTATGCGTGTGTGCATGTGTGTTTGTGTGCATGTGTGTGGATGTATGGAGATGTACGGAGGTGTGTCTGTGTGTGTGTGGGTGTGGTGTGGAGGCATGGTGCAGGTCTTTTCTCTGTGCACATGAGCATCTATAATGTGTAAGTCATGTGAAAAGCATCTTATCACACCATAATTAAATTCTTTACTTACTTCACTCTCCCCATCCCTCCCCTCATCCCATCCCCTCCTCTCATCTACTCCCTCATCCCCATTCCATTCCTCATCCCCATCCCATTCCTCATCCCATCCCTCATCCCCATCCCTCACCATCCCTCCCATTCCTCATCCCCATCCCTCCTCCCTTGTCCCCATCCCCCATCCCTCATCCCCGTCCCTCATCCCCACCCTTCCTCCCCCATCCCCATCCCTTATCTCCTCATCCCCATCCCATTCCTCATCCCCATCCCTTGTCCCCATTGTGTCCAGGAAGACACCCAGCTCTCTGGAAGCAAGTCGGGCAGAAAGAAGTCACAAGGGAGGAACAGGTTGCTGTCATTGGACGCTTTCAGAGGGTAAACGCGAAGAGGTTTTTTAGAGGAGGGCCCCTTAAAGGAGAGTGGGATATCTGTGCCTTGGACCTTGTAGGGGAGGGGGAGGGGGAAGAGGAGGGGAGGTGAAGAGAAGGGAAGTGAAGAGAAGGGG